>SRMA01027028.1:294936-403189 GCA_007224835.1 Danionella cerebrum
GACATGCTCTTTATGTGATTAAGTATCCATTTATGTTTCTTCCTCAAGGCAAGTCAGTGGAAAACAAGGGGACAACTTGCTGGATTTTTCATGAGAACTATTGATTCACCATCATTCTCTTGTTTAGTTATTCTGTCACTTGTCGACTCTCTGTCGATCTCTCGTTATGCACCAGATATTTTCTTAATTTCCACAAAAACGTGATGCCCCAGTCTTCTAATTATTTCTGACAAGTCACTAAACCTTGTTACATTAATCATTACACGACGTGTTCTCAGTCAACCACACCACTTAAACAGTTTCCTCACATACTGAATCTTTCCCAAAACACTTTACTTAACCATTTTAAATGTATTCAAAAATCAATCTTACATCTCAAACAAAAATGTAATTTGAACTGCAATTTACAATCAGCTTTTGCCACCTTGAAAACCAAAATTTCTGCACAAAGGCTGTCATTTCATCCAAAGTCTCAAAAGATTTAAGACAAGCAGATTTACAGAAAAATAACACTGAACTTGGCATTTTCCTCACTTTTTAGGAGTTTCAGGTTACATATGCTTATGGATGAATGCCCAAGCAGCATAGAAAAATACGTTGTTCCATCCTTTACTGTTGCGTTACTAATGCAACCTTTCTTTTTCAGGTGACATCACTCAGAAAGGCTATGAGAAAAAGAGGTCCAAACTGCTCGGGGTGTATCTGCCACATCCTTCAGGTATGAAGCACACAAAGAGGGTCAGCTGGTGCATTTGTATTGACAGACTTGCATGTGCACTATTTTAAACAGCTGACTGAAGCAGCAGATGGGTTTGCTTTGCATTCGCTCATTTAAACTGATCCCAAAAACCTGTGATGGGATTCATTTTGCCGTGGTAGGGTATTCTAGGCATGAAGAGTTCAGCAGATGGGTTCCTCAGTCACTCTTTCGTGGGTCTTCTGTCAATACCTTTTTAGGGCATAGACTGGATGACTGATCTGTTTTTTTTTCCTTTTTTTTTTTAGAATGGAAACAAGTGAAAATGTGTTTTCTTATTCAGTATTTCCTTAAATAAATATTGATTAATTAAATATTAATCAACGAATTGTCAAATAGTGTGTTATACTCCCACTTAATACCTTTAACGGGGCAACATTATTCAAGTTCAAAATGTTCTATCATGTTTTAGTGTATTTCTTTCAACAGAGACATAGCTGAAGTTGTTTTTAGAGAAGTTTGGGAATGTGTTTGTAATCTTTTTGGAGTACTTAACCTCTTAAGCCCGAGAGTCCCCGGTACCGGGGACTTGCCCCCTTGTGCGTTACATTTTCACTCATAGCTCACGAACCCTGAGAATAACCCACACATATTAAATACTGTTGTGTTCAGCGGAAACTCCTCTAAAAACGTATCTAATTCAATTTCATATCCGTTAACCACAGCTCGAACGCCATGCAAATAAACAACAACATGTCCGGAGTATAATTCATGACCACGTTTTTGTTTGTGCGATATGTATCCACAATATAAACGGAAACACCAAAACCATGGCATCAAATGAAAGCTAACAACCAGCTGAATCCAGCGATATGTAACTCATTTACATTGCATGAAGTCTTTTAGAGCAGGGAGCGAAAGTTCCCCGAAAAAACGCCAGCAAAAACCAAGCAAGCATGTAAATCTTGTCTTACCTTTGCCGTTTTTTCAACAAAAAGTTATTTCCATAGCGATAAAAGTCCGTTTGTTATTATGTCCGGTCAATAGCTTCGTGCAAACGCCATTTTGGATTATTTCTTTAGCTTTGTGGCGTCATTACGTCACCAAATATGGAATGACTCCCCATGCGTAAGAGGTGGTCTCTCCACGCTGCGCGTCGTGTGATTCGTCGGCGATCCAGTCAGTCTCAAAATGGTTGTCATCATTGGCTGCCTCAGAATCAGAGCTTTCCAGCGATATATAGAGCTCCCGGATTGGACAGATTGTCGGGGGGGTAGGGACACGCAGAAGCTCGACGTCGAAAGCGTTTGTGAATGAAAGGTTCCCAAAAGCGCAGCAAGATGGCGTAAATGAGCTTCCACCCCCCCTTTACAGCGTTTCTTTAGGAGTTTTTTTGCTGAAATCATGTCCCGTAAGCAAGAAAAGAAGACTATGAACGTAGCTGAAGCTTTGGACAAGATTTTTTCCATTTTTCAATTATTGTGACAAACTGTGCCAACATGGATTACGCCTGAACTTTGTTCAATCAAAACCTTTACAGAATATTAGTTTCTTGTAGTATGAACGCCAAACTTGCTACAGATGTTCTTGACATGTAGTGGTTACAATTGATTGTGTTCATTTGCTTCGTTATAAGTAAAATAAGGAGATATTGGAGGAAACATGTGGTTTTTTTTAGGCGGAGTTCATTTTTTGGTCATTCCAACATCAATTACTCTTACCCAGTGTTCTTGACTGTCAAATTAACTCATCCACACCACTCCCCAAGAACCTATCTTCATTTTGCTACCATGATTTGCAGTTTAGGCCTTGTAAAAGCTGAGAAATGCCTTAAAAAGTAAAAGTATAGGATTTTCGGAAAATAGGCCTCAGGGCTTAAGAGGTTAAAAAGCTAAGGTTATTTTGATTGGGTCTTTTTGTAGCCAATAAGCAATATTTCTATTAGTCTATGAGATGTCTAAGTTTCTAAAAGATTTCTATTTGTTTAATGAATGGCCATTTTAATTTAGCCCATTGTGTTTTTACCGTGGAGCTTTGGATTTCACTTGTATAAATGTACAACATTTTATATACTACATCTATTATTGCCATTTTAAGCCCTTTGCACAATGTCAGTCTTTGCCACCGGCAAGAACATTATCCATAAAAAAGTGCAAAGTGTCCCATATTATCTGAAATAATTACACTCTGAAAAGTGACCTTTCACTGACTTCCCTGCAATGATTTCTGGGCTGAACCAATCAGCTTTCTTTTTAGAACTCGGTTCTCTCCTCATCTGAAATTGAACCACTCGTTCAAGAGTATGTGAACATATTACCATGTATATTTTAGTAATTATAATGTTAGGTTAGCCGAGAGTGTTTCAAATAAATACACAATAGTAAGTGTGGGTGCTCGGGGATCAGCAAGGTCTAATTGGTGTTTTAAGAGTTTGAGTTTTGATGAGTCATCATCCACATCCACCCAAACACCAAACTCTGGATGAGGAATAATGTGCCAAACTGATAAACAAAAGGTGTGCATTCTGTTCAAATGTACCCACAGAATTTTCTTCTCCAGTATTTTGTATGAGTACGTGTGTGTTTGTATATACATCAAAGCGAACAAATGAAAGCGGACCATTGTTTTTATCCTTCAAATTACTATTGAGGGCACTAGAGAGAAGTAGTTTAGCTCTCATTTGTACATTTTAATCATTTTAAACTGTGAATGTAGTGTTTGTGAATTCAAACATATATTGGGGATAGCAAGCCATTGAAGTGCCTTTCTACTGGATTATTATTATTGTGCAATGGGTGAACAATGACTGGAACAGTGGCAGAAAGGAGAAGCTTAATATAATGTAAAAGAAAATGCTAAATGTCTTTTCACAATGTCACAAATCAACGTTCAAGTCAATTAATTGCCATTTCAATGACTTCCTGTTAAGTGTCTGAAGTGAAAGTGGCAGGTGCCGCAAATGTTTCATTTTAAAATTAGACTTTTGAAAATGTAAAATACATGTAAATGATTTTTATGTTCTTCAAGAAACCTATTATTTTGGAAAAACTCAATAATTACACTCCAAAATCACTCTCCACCATTGATATGGAGGAGGAATCCACCAAGTGCTGCACTGATGTGTTTTCCTGTTCGACAGGAAACAGATTCACTCAAGTTTACAGTTGGGACAGATGGGACAATCAGTAACTCTGCTGTGATGTACCCTCGCATCAGCGTTCATAAGCTCAGTGATGAAAACAATATCCTTTTTGAGAAAGTATTCATAAGAATCATTGTTCTAAGCTTCAAGTCAAGCTAACCCTGCCATCTTCCAAAGCCCAATGAAGGCTTTCATATAAACAAGCTATTCCCTTGTTTATTTCTGTAATCTGGATGTGCGTCACATTTACGGATGTGTTCGCATGGCCTTTGTGGCTGCACTGATGTGAAACACACATATCAAAGGCTTATGAGATCCCTCTCTGAATGTTCTGCTGGTGTTACATCTCAGATCTCATAGACACACTTTGGTAAGTTCTGAAAGTCCAACTCTTTTGTTTCATCTCCTTTACTGAGGCCCTGCTTAATGTTCACTGGAGCTTCAGGGAGATCTCAAACTCTCTTTACTCTTTAACTCCTGAGATTGAAAAGCAGGCGAGTTGGTTTTTCACTTTGAAATGCCTCCAAATACGTTACAAATTCGCTCTCAGCAGAAGAATTGGGTACAATTTAAGAACTGGGAGATTTCATTCCTGTAGACCCGAAGGAACACACTGAGGAAATGCGTGGCTCACTTTTGCCTCAGCATTGATGGTGGTGGTTTTTGTGTGTGCGTGTGTGTGTGCGTGTGTGTGTCTAGGGACAGATTTCTTGGATGGTAGTCCAAAGTGTTCATCATTTCCGGAACGTCATATAAGACTATTAAAGCTAGCTTTTCATTATCATTTTTTTTTTACTTTAAAATTTATGGGGATCTAAAGACATTTAAACATTGTCCGTTGTTTTCAAAAGTACACACATTGAAAGGAACTGGTTGTTTTAGTAACTGTAGACAAAACGGTAATTTTTTTTTTACAATGATATGATCGATAGAATTCGCAGAGAGGCAAGTTACTCTGATGGCAGGTATGATAAAATATATATATATTTTTTTTACTATGAGTATTTTATGGATTCTACTTTTACTTTTCTCTATTTTGTATATAAAAATACTGATAATAGGGCAGTTATACTATGACAATTTTTGATTGACTTGAATGGCAATGCCAAAGGCCAAAGTTCTGATTTGGGATTCTGTTCTGACTGAAACTGACTAAAGATTAGCTCCGTTCAACTTTGACCTGCGACACCTGATCACATGATGCGACTTGCTTTTCTAAAACGCCATAACTCCATTTTGATGAATTTGGGATTTCTTTAGCACATTAGTTAGCACAAAATTTTCTGTTAAACTTTCATAAAGCACCTCAAAGACATAAAAAACATATACATTTCCAATCCAGATTTTAATATTTCAGGATTTATTACAAAGAAGTGGTAATGCTTATTCCCATAACACAATAAGTCAACAGCGTCATTCTATATTGAATCAAGTGGCTGGTCCCAGAATAGTTTGGTTAAACAGGGTCAGAACCAACATGCAGATATTAGACTCACTGCTCCGAAGCGCTGTCAAGTGAGTCCACGTCCCGCAGTCTTTCCTTTTGCTTATTGGTGACTTTGGGGGCAATTATCTAGAAAATGCCCTGATTCTGCTCCACCTGTGTGAAATGTTTATAGAACAATTCGAACCACCACAGCACTTCATCTTCTTTGCGCTGTGCTTTGTTTAATGGAGTCATGCCATTTAAAAACTAAACTGGCATTTATGATGGTTTGTAAAAAATGCACAAAGCAGAACTTCAATACATGGCAGGGATTGTGTTTTTTTTGTAAACTGATTATGGGCCTTTCCAATTTGAACACTTCTGATTTAGTTTTTTAAATGCTGTTTATCACATTTTGGAACCAAACTCCTAATTTTTGGGTCTTTTTTTGTTTTATTTAAACTTACAGGATAGTAATGAGATGGGAAAAGAAGCAGATGTAGAGAGGGGGGAAGGTAGGGTAATGGTGAGGGGTTTTGGATTCAAACCCGTGTTGCCTTGCGCAACTGCATGTGCATGTTCAGCACATTAAAGCACGTGGGGGCGCAAAGGTACATTTTTAGGATGTCATAAATGTATGGGGATGTTATAGTTATATTGTGAAATGTTTAATTTTTAAATAAAACTGTTTTGTGGCTGGCTCACAATGGACACAGTGGGTCGATGTATGGTGTCACATGAATGGGGTTTGCTGGAAGTTTGTATGTAAACTGCTGTTTTGGGACTTGTAGTTCAGGAGTCATGGGTAATGTAGTGCATAATGGCCACCAGTCACAAACAGAACAGGATGAAGTTGTTCTAATGAGAATGAACCAGTTTTCTCTGTGTCACATGGGCTGGAAAGGGACATAAATAAAGTCCAAAGTGCATTGAAGAATTAATGAATCTGCCATAAACGTGTAGGAATAACAACGTGCTTCGTGCAGTTCAGTACTGAGAAGCTGTTTATGCTAACAAGCTCTCATGCCGTTTGTGATAAAGTAAATGAAAGTTCATGTAAATATTGTAAGGGGTTTGAATAATCTGTTTATTCTTTAAGTTGGGTTTCATTGACATTTTTACCGATTTTAGGTTTTGTGCAATACTGGGTTGGTTAGCATATCTGCTAATATCGCTGCATCACCATTTATTAGGCAGCAATGCTCCCTGTAACATTGGGTCTGTTAACAAGTCTAAGTTGGTGATAGGGGCGACGTCATCGTTCATCACAATGTTTCACATCAGACATCTTCAATGCTCCAATTGCTTCACATCGTCTGGCCCTAGCGCCTACAGAACTGCCACTCATAGGAAATTTTCTCTTTTTCTGCCCATTCTCTGTTAACCCAATAGCTGGTTGTGTGTGTGGACATCTCCTGGGATGTTTCTGAAATACTCAGATTATCCGGCACAAACAACCATGCCGCGTTTGGCTGATAAGAAATTTGCATTAACAAGCAATTTAACAGGTGTACCTAATAAAGTGGCTGGTTGGTGTTTATTTTGATTTTGTATAAATGGTAATTGCAATTTGGAACAGCAGATAATGCAAATAAACTAGTAGCAATATAAGGTTTCGATCTTCAAATGTGCATCAAGCTCTACATTCAGCTTCAAAATTGTATTAGTTCCATACACTCAAGAGTGCCATACAGGGAGGAAAACATAAAGTGTGTTTGGGGTTGATGATTTAAATCAAAAGCTCAAAAACTGCTCTCAGAAAGAGTCCAGTGATCTCTGTGGCTTTTAATTTGGATTCTGTGTGGAGCCGCTGACACTGCTTTAGTGACAAATGAGGACATCTCTCGACGTGAGATGTGAGCAGCATTAGACAACGGTGCGAGAGTCACGCTTGATAAAGCCTGCTAAGGGCTGATCATTTGAAAGCGTGATCCTCGGCAGGTTTTCACTGATTAAACAGTGATTGACTGTCACTCACAGACCCATCACATGCTTCCCCGGGCGTCTCTCGTCAATTCTTGAGGGCCGATCTATTAAAATCCCTCACTCAGGATTCATTTGCCCTGATGTATTTATTCTAGAAGCCAGTGTACAGTATTAGCTACACACAGCATATCTACACAAAAGATCAAAACACATAGCCCATAGAATTTAGCCCAGAATATTTTTAGATGCTATCATGTATTTAGAGGTTTAAATCTTATTGCACATATTATACCCATTACGATAAAACGATAAAAATAAGTGAATTTTAATCATTTTATTTGGTCATCACATCGAAAAACATTGTTTTAAAGGCTAAAAATGAAATGGGCAGGGTGTAGAATAATTTAGTATATAAATTGAATAATTGTAGAATAGTTAAAATAATTTTACAATGGTCCGGATGTTTTTAGGTCACAAATTTCAAAATGTTATGAATCTCTTCAGTGATTAAGGAGAGTTATGTTGGTGGTGGTACACTTGTATTGCTGTGAAATTCAATCTGATTAAGCTGTTCAAAAGAGCTTTTCGCGTCTTTAAGGTAATTTGCAATTACCTTACTAAATGGTAGTCAGCATACTGCTTTTATAATCTGACAATATTTGATCTGGCAGTACTAGAAACCAACACATAATGATGCTGTTGGGATTTGCCAGTGTACTCTAACAACTAAATCCATTTGCACAAGGAGTCCACTATATGTCCACCTTCTCTATCTCAGCTTCTTTGTGCTGTGGCCAAAATCTCAGATTTTTCTCATGATTACTTTTTATAAATGTAGCATTGACAAATTGCAATATTAATTTATACTCGTACTGCTTATTATGAATGATGTGTGAGGTACACAATGATGTGCCACATGTTTTTATAAAAAAAACTGTTAATAATTTTCGTGATCAGCATTACTGTTTATCCTTGCCCCACTCACACTAGACCATGGCATAAAGCAAATAATATAGAGATCAATACCCTTTTACTCGTGTTGTGTTATTGAATATTAATGAATTCTTAAGTAAGAAGACTCTGAAAGCAAGGTTTAAGAAGATTTAACAGAAAACGTGACCTTATTTAGCTTAAACATTGGACATGCTATCAGCTAAACACATGTTGCATTGTAATAGAGAGGAATGGGGGAGGGGAAAGGGAACCAGTTGCTAGTTCTGTGTCTTTCTCAGGATCTCAAGAAAAATAGAGCAAAACCTAGTTGTGCTGCATTACTTAAGCAACTGTTGTAGCTTCCTGTTGTGATGTAACTTCCTGTTCGAACTCTGAAATCAACCAGGCAATAAGATTCAAAATATTTCACTCACAATAGCAATATTTTGGTTTCTGTAATATTTTAGTTTCCTAAAACCAGCCAAACCCTGTGACCCTGATGTAACACGTGTATACAGAGGTTTCCTGGGAATCATTTTAAGAGCTCAAATCAGAGAAAGATTTCTAGGACTTTAAAGTTGAGGACGGTAGCTGAAAAATCTAATGAAAGTTTAAGGATGTACATTTCTTTTCAAATATAATAATGGTACCATACTCTAGAGGCGGTCTAGAGGGTTTTTTCTTCTTCAAATTGAGTCTTATTTGACATTGAAAAGGGAGCATGCTCAAAGTAAATGCTTCTCTTTCACATAACAAACTGTAATTTTGCTTCCGCCATTAGCTGGAAATCACCCGCTCTTCTTCATTCACAAACTCTGGCATTAATGATTCTCTAACATGGGGTAAATCAATCTGTCCCTACCACTTTTCTCTCCAGGTAGCAGAACAAATGACAGCATAAGCATCTCGCTATGAGTGAATCCATTTATTAAGCCATGGGGATGTTCTGATCACTGCACAGAAATACTAATGGATGCATTAAATCCTGAACGTGTGCTGCTTGTTTTGATTCTGTATTTATGCTCCAGAAGTTCTGTATTTAAGCTTTCACCATCTCACACATTGCAGAGTCTCTTTATCATATAATGTGAGCTGTGAAACTATTACTTTGACCAGTTACAAATATAGTGTTTGCTAGAAATAAAGGTGTTTTCACTGTGCAATCAATCTGCAGATAACATAGAAAGTGTTCAAAACTAACTTTACTTTGAAAATAATCCTACTGCTACTAATAATACCTCTAATAGTTAAACATTATTTGGTCTAATTGTACTTTGTTTTAAATTAAACACAAAATACTATGTGTATAACTATTTTATTAATAATAATTAATGGATGGATGTCACTTAAAGGCATCCTCAATGACACTGTAGATCAGTTGTGCACAAATAACTGTCAACTCTTTAAAAAAAAAAAAAAAAACAAAAAAAAAACTGTTGATTTATTAATTTCCTGTAAGTTTAGGACTTTGATATATCTTCATACTTAGACTTATGAAGTTTTCAGGGCAATTGCAACCTTCCTGTGCCCACGTAGAATTAACAGCCATACCAAAATGTTAAAGTAGAGACCCATTCTTTACAAATATTGATTTAAAAAAGGTCAAATTCTGGTCTGAAACAGAGAAGCAAATTATACCATTTCAGGACCTCAATGTTCAGTGATTTTGCAGGTAGTTTGTGTAGGTTTTTCTTCAGATTTGAAAGGTGTTCAATGCACACAGGATTAGTATCAGAATTCTAATTATTACAAATCCAAAGAGGTCCCTAGATAGTATGAGACTAATGCTTTTAAGTGTGTTTCAGTTTCTTGGGCTCAGCTTCTTTTCTCGTCAATTTCTTTAGGTGGAGATCGGATCAAGACGGAGGTTGAAACTGAGGAGGTGTAGAAAATGAACAGACCGGTGAGTGAATTACCAGCCGCTGAGGGACTTGAAATAAGATTCAGACTTTAGAAAACAGAAGGCTAAGAAGGTGCTTTTGTGACACAAGATATTTCTACTAATAGCAAGGTGATAAGATGTGGTCAGGCTGAGGGTAGTTTCTTCAAAATGCATTAAAAGTTTGAATGATTTTGTGTATTGCTACCCAGAGGGAATAATTAGAGTGTATTGGATTGTCATTGGGAATGAATAAGACAGATAATGAGATAGAAATCTAAATGTCCTTGAAGCAAGAGCATTTCTGAAATAACCAGAGGTTTACAAGATAAAGATGTCTTCATTAGCCACTGCTGCAAATTAGCTTCAAAGAGAGAGCGGTCAATTTGCGGTCAATTCTCAAATTCATTTTTATATTCTCGCTAAAACCAAATCTGCTAATGAGATTCTGACATCATTCATTCACTGTCTAAAAATTTAAATTAAAATTAGCCCCTCCCATGGCAGGGTGAATGTCAATAAGTGGTATATAAAACAAGTATCACTTGAATGAAGCCTTTGCTGTTAGTATATTTGCACTGAAATGAAGGCAGTGACACACCAACAACATGTATTCCATTGTACATAAATGATCATTTTAATAAACAGGAGCTTCAGCACTATTCACACACACACACACACACACACACACACGCACGCACACGCACACTGGCAGAGCATTTATCCACTGTGTTTTATAGACCAATCACATGCATATAAACAGTCCCATGCTTTGCACACCCCCATCATGGTTAATGAGGCATGTGGCAGGTAAATGCAAATTCCCCTCTCTTTGAAAGCAAGGCATAGATTTAAATGTACATTTCAATAAAACCAAATGGTTGGAGTGGATTCAGGGCTGCCATGTGCTGAATTTAATTCACAGTAAGTCTAGCATGGATTACATTGTGTAGATGCAAATAAAAAGGGGTTGGACTTTTTGGGTTGGTCCAAGCCAATAAGAGCAAAGATAGTAAAGGACGTGGTAAACATTACACAATTATAATAATAACAGTAGTTTCAACAGACTTCTGCTCGCTGTCATGTTGGTCTCACTCATCAAATGACCCAATGCTAGGAGATAATTTTCGTCTATATTTTTTAATGTCTGTGTTCCTCATCAACTTCCCATTTTGTAGCTATTTTATTTAGCTAGGATAGTACAATGTACCATTAATTAGCAATTAAGGAGTATTTTATTTATCTGCTTTAGTAGGGCTATTGCATAAATAGTTTGATTAAATTTATTAAGACATTTACAAACATTTAACCACTTTGATGATTTTTTTGGTGGCTCAATAATTCCAATCACCAATTTGCTGGTGATAAATGTTATAAATATTAAACTTCTGCTGAACAAATTGTCTAATTGGGTTGTGAAAGCCAAAATATTGTTATTCGTCTTAAGCTCTGGACAGACAAAAAAAATTATAATCACATTTCCTCATAGACCATCCAAGCTATAGCCCCCATACTTTGCCAAGTTAGTTCGGACTCTGGTTGCTATATCTTTTCAGACTGGTACCACTAAAGGAATTCTGTGAAATTGCTGAGAATGCTGGGAAATTTTCCATTGATTTAACATGGGGTCACTTTGGAAAACTGTAACTCAAACTGAATACTCTAACTCACTACACTTGTTGGGGCTACCAGTCTGTGCAAGAGCATACCAATCAGTGTGCAAAGTAAATGAACCATACGTTGTTGAAAATGTTCCAAAACGGGAAAAGACAAAAAAATACATTTATTTATCTCTTTTTCTGGTAAACACCGTAATATATTAAAATTGTATGACATCAACTCAAAACAACAAAACTGTTTACCCTAGCAACCAAATTCTTTCTCAGCTTTTGTAAGTAATAGCGAAAAAAGGGCTTGATATATTTCACTCATAGTGACATGAGAAACATGTCACTGACCTCTCCATAGCACTGACTATTTTCCATAGCAACCAATCTGGTCTTTGGAAAATAATAGGGACATGGGGGTTGGTTTACAGTGATATGGCAAACATTAAAAAACTGCACAGGCACAAGCCAACGATTCCATGCTTTGGCGATCTTATTTTTCTTAATGGATGTAACTTTTTTATACAGAGTATTCACAAACAAATGTGAAGTTTGATTTTGATGCACATTGTTTTCTCTAACTGGATTAGTTAACATAATCAACAATTAGTTTTTAAAATTGCAGTAATGTAACCTTTTCATATTAAATCCAACATACTCTTTGGACTTTAAAAAGCCTTTTAATAAAATTAACCATTGCTTTGACTACATAAGATCTTTAAGTAGCCCCTAGCTTTTAGTGTTGCTTTTTTGTTTTTTAAACACACTTACAAGTCTTTGGCGAAAAACTGACTGGGAGAATCCAAAGCACAGCAGATTCCCCAAGCTTGAGGCAGAGCAGAAAGTCAGGGTGATAAATCGGTTGGGATCAACTATTTCAAAGAGGTCTGTGAGGTAGAGGATGGAAGCAGCCACAGTCCACAGACTGCTAGGAAGGAAGAGGGCAGCCTGCACCATGCCTGTGACCGTGACCCTCATCTGGCTCTTCTGCTGTGGCTGGGAAAAAGACTCACTGCTCTGGCTCATCTTCTTCATGTGCTCACGCAGATAAAGAAAGGTTCTGCCCCAAGAGACCACCAGGGTCACCAGTGGACAGGTGCAGTACAGCAAATAGCAGAAGTTGGCAAAATGAAATAAATACAGTTCGGATTCGAAGATTGCTGCTTGTGATGAAGAGTTCAGAGATGTGAGATTGACTTCCAGGGGTGTTATCAAAAAATAGGTTACGGCTCCCATGGACAAAGAAAATACAAGAAAGATCTGGTTCACAGTGAAGCCGATGTATAGAACGACTCGAAGATTCCTCTTAATCCAGACAAGGATGGGATGATGTTGAGGAACGATAGACATGTAGTAGAAAATGCTGATCCAGGCATTGCACGTGAAGTTTCCACAGAAGAACTGGTAAATCAAAGCTCTGCTTACAGTTTGTAGCCAAAAAGGTGACTTTGACAGAAGCATGACAATGGTCAAGGCGATGTCCAGCTGTAGAGATGTTGAATTCAATAAGACGATGATTAGCAGGAAGCGTATTGGATTCCGAAGCGTCACTCCTGAGGCTGGTCGCAATAGACAGAAGAAGAAGAAGAAGTTGAAAATGGTGGCCGTGAAGCAGAGAGGACTGGTGATCACTGCAAACAGCCAGGGCTCCATCTTCACTGCTGCTCTTCCTGATACACCTGCGCTTTACCACCACCACCAATAAATAGTGTAGGGTCAGAGGAAAATCAGGCGGCAGATTAAATGTGACTTGACGGGTGGCCATAAGCAAATCATAAACATCCTTTCGTTGGTTAAGGGAAGTCTCCCAAAGCTTTTCTTGTTATACAATCAAGACGACCGCAACTTGCTGCTTGTTTGCTTGCCATTCTACCATTGCCTTCGCTTTGAATCACGGGGATACTTTCTTCCAAAAGGTCAATAAGTGTTGGACAAGGCCACAAGCAGCTTGGATTGAAGGTGACAACAGTTGGTGACATTATGCACAAATGGTAGAAATACGGTGAACATCCCTTGGTTTGGAGATCCATACAAGATCCCCCCCCCACCCCCCCTGATGAAGTTTCAAAAATGTGTGAATGGAGAACATTGCCCAATTAAGACCTGATATCTTGCCCTGGCTGTAGAATCCTTCTGCACACGCTCAAGCTCATCTGAAGGTTATGTCGTGAACATTTTGAGAAGGACTTTGAAATCTAAACTCGGAGAAAGATCTTTGCCTATGAACCCCAAAACACCATACCTGGTTCTGTTGTAGACTTGCTGCAGGATTAGAGAACAGATTATGGTTAGGGTGAGAAAATAAGACGTATTTAGCAGATGAAAGGCATACTGAACCTCATCAAAAACAGAGAAATCGCCATGAGGCGATGGGGGCATAACTTACTGGTGTTGTGTTGGATTAGGTTCTCGTTAACACTTACTAGCTCAGTGAAACAATCTAGTTAGATCTTAACCCTTGTGCATTGGTCAAAGTCACTACCCTTCCGCGTTAATAAAAATCCATCAACCCAAACGTGTCCAAAACTCTGATAAAAGGTTAAAAAAATCCAGACCATAATCATTTTTCATATTAGAAGTCTCCCCCCTCCAAAATCAGTGAAATTAAAAAAAAAAGAGTTGTTTCAAAAAAAGTATTGATCTGATTATCTTTTAAAGCAGTTTAATTTAGTGTCTAAGAGCTACAAACAACTGGAAGGTGTAGTAAATTAGCCCAGAGTGTAGTTTAGAGTTTTTGAACAATTTCAAAGCATTTTCCCAAAATATGCATAAACATAAGATTTTTTTTTCTCACCAAAAATCACTCAATTTCCAGAAACAGAAAAGGTTAGGGCCAAATTCTGACTCATTCACATAAGGTTTCAATATTATTTTGGTTGAGTTTATCCTTTGGAGCCCCTTTACAAAAGCAAATAACTTGAGTTTTTTTGTTGATAAACAAGTGAGTTGCTCAACTATTGACTAGTTGGTCAGGATGAAGATGGGGCTAGTATTCATTACTGATGGGAGGGGCTGAAAAACAAGTAGTAGGGCATAAATTAATAGCAGGTTTGGATAAAAAAAAATTAAATAACAGTTTTGAAACGTATAGCGTTTATTGTTCAGTCAACTTAACCAAACACAGTTAATTCACAACCCATTTTATATACAAAATTAGCAAAAAGTTGATTTTAGAAGGAAAAAAAACTACTAATTAAATCCATATAAATAGATTATACACCGTCCAGACTGAACACCTTTGCTTCATTGCAGCTGGTACAGTAGAATGTTTAAAACACATGTAGAATGATTGCCGTGCTCAACATTTGAAAACCAGACAATGCTACCTTTAAATGCGTGATCCAGCTGGTCTTATCTATCAAATTGCTCAATTAACCGTGACTAAATAATGCAAAGCTTTATTTGCATTGGTTAGGATGCTGCTTGTTGCTTGTCTTCTTCATGCAATATGTAAAATATAATTAAAATGAAGGTCCACACACGCTCAACAGCTTGATAAAGATTTACATAAAACGAGTGACTGAAATTGCTTTGCTATTTATTTTATAATGTGAAATCAACAAAATAGCATTTAAAGGTCAATGATGAATTAGAATAGATCAGTCAAGTAATTAAAGTTATGACCAGTTCACTTGAAAGGAAACAACCCTGACCCTTAGCAGTCCGTGGCCTTTTAGAGCGTTTTTTTACTACTTTACAATAGTTTTATGTTGAATTTTTTTGTTTGAAAAAAATTATCTTGTAATTTTTGTTTGAATCTAAAAATGTCAAAGCTAATAACCTTTTTAAAATCAAAACTTAATTCAAAACAGCCGCTGTGATTGGCAAACGCACTGGCATATACAGTGATTTTAAGGTAACTGTTGTTTGAACTACAAACTGCTAAGAATAAAAACGGTGCAGAACAAAATAAAACCATTTTAAACTTCCATCAAAATTGCAGCTAAGAAGCCACCCAGTTGATAAAGTATTTTTTTATTAAACATGTCAAGTATTTACAATATAGCTGTACATTTACATGAATACAAAACAGCCCACCCTTGAAATAATCATTATTAATAGAGGTATAAAATAGTTTGAGTGATTAATATATCAAAAGGACACTTCAGTTTCCAGAGAGAAAGAGTATGAGCTATCAGTCCAGTCCTACAGAAGTATCGTTTGAAAAGCAATGACCTTCCTGAAAATTATCAACAAATAACAAAAAATCTTGTATTTCAGGGAAAAAAAATATTTCTATATAAATTTAAATGGTTCTTAATACAAGGAAATTTTTCTCGTGTTACAATACTGACATTTCAAAGGCAAAATTTTGAAGAATAACTGCTACAATTGTGAGCTAGAATTATTCATGTCATCACTCTGCTCCTCTGTGAACTCACCGATGCATCACATGACTACAATTATTCATCCTCCTAAATGGTTAAATAAGGGATGAAAATCGCAACATAATTAAATGTGTTTTGATGAACAAGTATTTGCATAAAATTACATTTATGCATACCAGTACAAGAAATGATAACCCTTAGGCGAACAGACTAACATACTGGATAAAAATCAGTTATTTATGCCTCAAAGAAGGGGTTTCAAATAGAGAGTAGGGGCCAAAACCCCTGGAGAAAAGTACATTTGACACCCCTCCCTTAAGATCTAACTGATTACTTAAACATATGTTTTATCTCAAAATTATATTTGATCTTCCGCACAGCAAGCTTTACACCAAAACACATGAATTACCATCAAGATTGAAGCGGCAAACCCAACAATTTCATTACTTGACCATAAAACATTTTCTTACACAGCTTAAGTTTCCCTTTGGAACCAGCAAGGTCTCCTGCTAACATTTTCAATGTTTCTATTTTGCAGGGGCAAATGGATCGGAGCCAATCCACAAGATGTGATCCAAAATTAACCCATGACTAGACCCTACCTCAATCGAATAGACCGGCCAATCAGAGGTGAGTATCCATGCCCTGAAACAGCAGCTCTGATGATTTTTGCATATACAGAATCTTGCAGTAGTGAGTACACCCCTCATCTCTTTTGAAAACACTAAAGAAATGAAACTCGGCTAAAGTGAAGTGAATGTAAAGCTTGTGTAAGGCACATCAAAAATGTTCTACACAAGTTTCACCCCCTGAAGAGAAAATGGCTAATTTGTGCCCAAACTGTCTGTTTTTTGCCATCCATGAAGTTCAAATTCTATCACCTTTAGCCTGGTAGTCTTCTAGTTGGGGTCCACAGTGTAAGTGAACATTCACAGTTCCTTTAATGAAATGTAGCTCTCCTCTTGCACCCCTTGACCATGACATTATTACCACCATGCATGACTACACAAAAATTCATTATCTGGTTTCTATCATACACCATCTGATCAAAGGAAATATATCTTGGTCTCATCAGACTACAGGAGTCCCAGTAAGCCTCATACTTAGACTGTTTATCTGCAGCATGTTGGTTTTGGGATTTCTTGCTTTAGAACAGGATTCCCCCAAGATGATCCTGGCCACTGTGAAGCAAATCTAAACTTTTACACAAGCTGCACATTCACTACTTGGCATTGTACCAACCTTTCATTTCTATAGTGTTTTCAGATTAAACAAATGTTTAAATCCACCACGATGGGGGTTGACAATGTTCTTGTACTCCATAAGGCAGTATGCTTTATCTCTCCATGTAAAAAAAAAAAAAAAAACCTTTCAGTAAATCTGTTTGTAAATCTGCCAAAATTTACATCAAGGACAACAGAGTAGTTTTCACTACTGTGTGCGTTACGAATGGGGGTGGAGCTTAACAGCAGGATAATTACTGCAATGATTCACAAATCCTAAAGTATCAAACCAGTGGGAGTAATGTATAAACGGTCATCCATTCACAGCTTCAAAACACATTCATTTCAATCTGTTTCTGAAGGAACTCCTCTTCAGAAGTTCAGGGAGGTGGATGGTTCGATCCCTGCCAAGTCCCTTCTGCCGTTGTGGCCTTGGGCGAACCACTTCACGTGCATTGCCCTGTAAGGATGTGTGTGACTGGTGTGAGGTAATTGGTGATTGGCAGGAGGCTATAGGCGCAAAATACCAGTCACATTCTGTCAGACTGCCCTAGGGCAGCTGAGGGCTACCACTGTAGCTTATCACCACCAGTGTGTGAATGTGAAGTGAATGAAAAATGCTCTGAAAAATTATAAATGTGTCTTTAAATGTCTGGAAAAGATCATGAGAAAGATTGTTCATTAGGAAAACAGTCTAATCTTCAGTCTAATCTTGACACACATTTATGTAAAAAGTCAATATTTTGGGGGATTTGCTCGAAAATGTGATTAACTGAAAGTAATTTTGGGGTGAAAATGGCATTTAAGGCTCTAATCGAAATTCTGTGACCTCTTTTTTAACAAAATGTGATTCAGCTTTTTTTTTTTCCAAACATGATAAACCTCGCTCTTATTATCAGTAGAACACAATATATCCACTGGACCAATCACCAATCATTGAACACATGAAATTCACCAGTTTAGTGTATTGATTAACCTAATGCCTTCAATTTCAAATAGCACTTTTCCAGACGTTCAAAGTTGCTTTACAATTTTCAGAGCATTACAATTGTGACAGGATGTGTCTGCCATTTTACGCCCACCAACAAACACACACATCCATACATGGCAATGCGGGTGAAGTGGCTTGCTTAGGCCAGAATGGCTGAATGGACCTGGAGGTATGGCACCCGCCAACCCTTCGGTTATAAGATGATCAACTGTACCACTACTTGCTGCCACAAATGTTAAAAATGTGAAAATCTCTGGTGCTGGAAAGACAACCCACCATCTCCAAAGAGAAAATAGAATCAATTAATGCCCAATGATCTGAACCAAGTCCTCCACTGACCTTAAATCAACAAAAGCAGTGCAAGACCGCGTCTTTCTGAGAATCTTAACAAGTCAAACATCCCAATCAGCGTGAAAATAAACACCACCCTCCTCTTCCAAATTCATTTATGCTGCAACATAACAGTTCACTAGCTAAATTCTGTGTTTAATCAACATATTTGTTTAAAATCTATTTGCAAATTCGTGCTTTAAGTTGAGCCTCACTCTTCATTCCAGGGGGTGTGTTACTGAATGAAGAACACTCCAGTCACATCTCATTAAAAGCCCACAGTTGATGAATCCAACTATTGGGGTGACTCTGCATAAACTACAAGCTACTACTTACAAAGACCAGAAGGTTCTACTGTCCCCAATGTGAGTATCTCCAGCTTCTTTAATCTGAACAGAGAAGGCCTCACCACAAACTCGCTGAAGGACACACGGGAGGATGTGAAGGTGAGTGAGCTGACAGAACTGTCACTCATATGTAATACTCCTGCATGCTGTCTCTGATGGACTTGTGAAGGTGGAACTCTGCTCTGTAAGCAGCTTCTAGGCTGCGCTGGTGCTCCTTCTCTTGCAGTCGTGCAGTTCTTTGAGCTTGTCGATGTTGGTAAAGGAAGCGGAGCATCACGGCAAGAACACAGAGAGTACTGAAGATTGCAGCAGTCACCACGCCTACAGTAAACAATTACACCGGACAAGAAAGCATCAGAAAGGTGACTTCAAATTAATCACACCCCCCCAAATATTATTGAATTATCCTGTTATATTGTCATGGTTTGTCTGAATATTGCATTCTGATTGGCTGGAAAGTGTTCAAATCGTATAACTGCACAGGTAGTGGTTTGGTTTCAAGTTTGTGTGATGTGGAAGAAGTGTGATGCCCCTAAGTCTAGGTATAAAAGAGCCTATATCTGCATTTATCAAAAATGACCTTCCATGCAGTGTGTAACAACCATACAAGATGGAGGAATATATGTTTTAAATGTTGTTTCAGAGTCGACTCTTTCGTATTAAAGACTAACCAGAAACAAGTTCTTTTCCCAAGTAGCTCCCCATGTGAATAGGAATTGCTAATGTGGGTTTTTCTCGAGAAGGTGGTCTCATTACAAATTCAACCGAACTCTAGAAAGGTTTATTTGTGGTGAGAACCAGATTTGAATTCTGATCTGAACTAAACCTAAATGAAGATGACATACATGTTTTGGACCAAAAACAGCCACCATATCCACTCATTCATGGCGTTATAGGTTAGTGCGTGTCTGTTTACAAAGCAGCGTTTATTATGGCAGCTCGCGGTCACTTGGAGTAGTATGTAGTACAGACATCATTTGCCATGTGGATCATAAGCGATTAACACCAATAACATAGTAAACGATGCAAAGTCTGTTTTGAGCACGTTACATCTTCTGGCGTTTAACCAAATTAAATTAACTAAAAGCCCACCCATTTATGCATCTTCAGCTGAACTCTGCGCCAATTCTCGTTCATTTTACAGACCCTCTCCTGAACATTAGATGGCAATTTCATGAAGTGCAATTCACTCCATGCCACACGGTGGAGCAGAAGCAATTCACATTGTGTCAAGCATGTTAATGGAGAAGAAGAAGAGGATGAGCGATTGCTCATCTGTAAATTAAACCGAAACCATTTGTTATCTGGAAAACAACCCACTTTTCTTTTAAGCCAGTTTCAAACACACTTTTAGCCTACAAGTTCATATTTAGGAACACATGCAAAATGAAGCTTGCAGAGTGAGATGTGTTCTGACTGAAAAATGTCTGTGATTCTCTGCAGCCAATGAGAGAAACGCATCCATGGCAATGTGAAGTTGCAGAGATACAAAGGCATAGATGGCAATATAAACAGTGGTTTCACTTCAAAAGGGGCTTTTTATCTTTTTTTTTTTTTGGACCCAATGAAATAAATAATAATCTCTTTTTTATAATAATCCCGGTCTTGCCCTTCAGTGTAGCACACATGACCACTGTTTTCAAATCTTCCTTGCGATTGCTTGGTTGCCAGATGCAAATTAAGAACATGGACAAATGCTTTTCTGTGATTCATGCAGTGTGAAATCCTCTGTCGCTGATCTATTGTGCTGTGTGAATTCAGCAATGACTGGATTCTGTTCCAGACAGTCTGAAATATAGCTCCTCGTTTTATTCTCCAGCGCCACCTACCACTGCCTTTCCTGGCTGAAAACATGAAACCAAACAAGCCAATCACCAGCTTGACACACTGCTTGAAAAAAAAGGCCTGCTACATTTCTTGAAAACTGACATCTATTCACTAACTTTTTCATGGCTGGTGTGTAAGGTCACATCAGTGAAGACCATTCTTTTTTTGCATGAACGAACGTAAAACCACTACCTTGTGATAAAAGATTAAAAAAAAATGTTTATCCTAGATAACAAACGCTGCTTTGTAAATGTTTAAAATGTGTACCATTATCTTGTTATTAACATGACCAGATTAATCCTTCAATTATAATCATATGTTGTCAGTTTACAGGGCAATGTTTCCACGCACTTTCAAGCTGAAATAAATGCTGTTTTCATCTGAAATACAATGTCTAGTATGTCTATTCACTGATCGCGGGTGCGGGGCAGGTTGCAACAGTAGTGCAGGGCGCGCTGAGGTGGGCCAAATAATTTCATAAAAGCGGGGCCTGAGGGTTGGAAAAATACCCGGCCCACGCATCATTACCGCAGATGCATAGTTGTGTAAAGGTGTGAAAACTGCAACAGTGATGAATAAAACATTAAACCAGCACTAAACCAAATCTGAGTGGTGTTGGTTCAACGCTTGTTAAAATTTACACAATTAGACAAGATTCACCATTTTCTGTACTAAAGAGAGCTAATGATGAATATTATAAACCATAATGAAGTGAGCTCATTACATCCTTCAGAGAGTTATACAAACAAAAATTGAAGCAGAAAGAGGTGATAAAACAGACCTGTGATTAGTGCCGAATCAGGCTGGCGGATGTCTTCATCACGCTCGTTATCTTTTCCCACTTCCTCCCCAGGATCTACACATCACACAGGAAACCGCATATATTCAGCTACTTATGATCTCAAACAGTGCACTGGATGTGTTTACAGCTTGTGATCTGGATCCAGTTCATCTTAATTGTGCCTCCCTTACAGATGTGACTTTACTGCATATTTTAAAAATATCTGTAATATCGAAAAGTTATTTTTGTGCCTAAATTAGTTTCAGGTGCCATTTGGGCTTTGGTTGCTTGGCAACTGTGTGTAGAAAATGATTTAAAAATTCTGCATATATGTCCTCAATCTCACAACGAGTAATTATTTTACCTCAAATAATTGTCCTTTTCATGTCCAAATATGTCCTTTTCATTTGGTATTAATCATAAATCTATGAGGACAAAGGGGTTATATTAAAGAGCTGCACATTATACATGGATTAATATTAAAATATTCATAATCTGAACAAAAATACACCTTTTAATCCCAAGATTCAAAAATATTTAAAAAATTACTGAATTATTGGTGTTTCGTAGTTTTTATATTACAAACATTTATATGTTTATTGACCATTTACATTTATGCACAATTTTAAAATGAAACTGTATTTAAAATGACGACATATTTGGCGAATTACATGGGGTTTGAACTGAGGAACAGTTAGTTCTTTTATGTTATACAAACTGATAAGAAAGTGTCAGTAATGTAAATATTTAAATGATTGTCTTTTGAAATAATGGAAATGAGGTCAAAACTGGCTCAGTGATTTAGATGTTGATGTATTGTTCCAAAGGGAAAGGGTTTTTTTAAATAACAATTAAGATTTTTTTTCCAATCGAGAAGCTCTAAATTGTTTAAAAATTGTTTTAATTTATTGTTAATAATTAAATATTAAGGGGCAGTGTTAATGTTTATATTGTCATCTTTTTTTAACTCTAGAGCTTTTAGAGTCCTGATTTAAAATGTGAGTAAAGGATAATTGTCTCCTAGTAAATATTACATAAAACAAGAAGACAAGGTAAAGAAGTTTCAGAAGTGACTAGAATCACAATCACTGGAAGAAGCAATTGCACTTCAGCTCATAGATTAGATTCCCCAGTAGCTCCACGGTAAGTATTGTGACAATATTGTATTAAGATTTATTGTGCTATGATACATTGTTGCACCTATTTTTGTGACTTTGATAAGCTCCACTTTTACATCGACGTGCTCATTATAAGAGTTTCTAGCCAACAGGGGAAGATGTGGCATGTTTTTGTTCCTCGGTGAATGCACAAACTACTTGTATAGCTAGTACTTGTGACTTTCTTTAATAAAACTTCAGTTGATGACAGAAGATTGTGCTAGAACTGTTCCTTTTCTGTACAACACTGCGGGAGAACATCGTCCCTTCATTTATTATAACTAGTGTGTGTTTTCCTTTACAATGGGATCATTAAAAACACTGTCAGATTGATTTTGACTTCGGTGATGAGGTACAAAATGCTGTGCACATCTGAGACTTGACATTAGTTCAAAACTCTTTTAATGTTGATTAACGTAATCTTGTCTTTCACACAAAGTGAATTTGTTCCATTCAGGGGAAAACAGGCCATGAATTTGTAGCATTTCAGAGAACAAAATATGTTTAATAAATATTTAAAGTCAAATTAGATTTTAATAAAGTAATGGAACATTTAGACAAATTAAAACATTAAGTACATTGAGCTTAAAATGGTTGTTAAATTACTTCTATTTGATTACCTAAAATTTTCCAGTAAATTCAACTTAACTGGGTTTAGAGTGAAGACTCATGTTTATCTATTGCAGAAAAAAGTCTTTTTTAATGGGGAAGAAAATGTCTTTTTTACAATTTCCATCATTTTTGAACCAAACTCATATATTGTTAGAACCCAATACTATCTACAGAAATATTTGCTATGTTACAATTTTTACAGTCTACTTTCCCTTTGAAAAATGTAAATATTTGATGGCTATAATCAAAGCAGATTTTTATAACTTACCCAAGCGAGAAACCGAGGTTGAAAGGTCAGCTAACGCTCCGCAGTTGGACTCCAGTAAATTCCCCCGCATGCTAACCAGAGAGCTGCCACGGTTCAATAACGCTGCTTTTAGTGGTGCCACATGGTTGTACTGAACCGATGAGAAGCAGCCCACAAACCCCCTGGATCCAGCTTGAGCTACTTCTTCATCCATTACATCACTTCCTGCTGGAAAAAGAAGCAATAATGACATGTACAGTGCGAACAGGAAGGGTCCTGTTGTGTGAAAATTGTAAATGCTAAGCCCCACGCCTTGATTTGGAAAATATGTTAATAGAAGAGGCACTAAGATTGGAGTGTAAAGCAAACAGAGTTAAGGGTGAAACAAATGGTGTTGGTCATGGAGATGGTAAACAAAGAATTATTTCAGAAATATCAATAATGATGATTTTCGTGCATTTTCAAGAAGCAACGTGAGCAAACAAAAGAAGTCAGGGATTTTGGAGGATTATAGTTAGGATAAGTATACAAACAATAGGTAATAATCACAGTTAGGTCCTCTTACACAGCTATTTCTGTTTCATTTCATGACTAGGCATCAATCTCTGTGTGATATTGATGATAGGCATCAATCTCTGTGTGATATTGATATTGCTTAAAACAGCATGGGGATCAAGCCAAACTCTTTAAGAAAGGCCAGACACAATGTGGGTTTTCTGCATCAACAAGTTTTCCCAGGATAAGATTTCAAAGCAGACTGGAGTTTCAAGATAAACTGTTCAAGGTTTTTTTTTTTTAAAGAACATTGAGGGTCTTCTCAAATCTAAGAAACACCGGTAGATCTGTGTGTTCAACTTGTCAAAAGATTTCGGGAAAAGTGGTGAATAGAATTCAATTGTATGGGGTGTCAGTCATATGCAAAGGAAGAATACATGCATTTAGGTGCAAAATGTTAACTTTGTGGGTTATTTGGTAAAATATTATGTTGACCTTTCTCATGATTGTAATAAAACAAAATTAAATTTATCAAAATCACAAAGAGTTGTTCAGATCACAATTCACTAGTTTTCTGATATCTAAATGCTTAAATGCAGAACTTGGTAAGTGTGAAGGGGACCTGCCCAACATCCCAGGGCTATGCCAGAAGAGCAGGCAAAGGGCTTGAGGGGATTTATTATATCTCCCCAATTAAAGCTGAGAGAAGACCTCAATATAAGCAGGTGATGATGCACATCTGAATAACCAGATTAGTCGATTTCTATTGAATTGAAAGTTGGTGTTTCAAATTTCAGAGACATACACTACTCACAAAAAGTTGGGGATATTGTATTAAGGATAGGGAAGCAGTTTTGTGGTTACAGACATCTAATTTTGTGTTTTCCATGTAATGGTGTCATTACGTACAGGTGTTCTTGTGGGTTGCAAATCCAGATGTTGTTGCAGAAAATGGTGGCAACACCTGATGCTGACTGTCAATTTTGGGTCTTTGGGACTACCCCCTTTGAATTCTTGGGCGTAATAAAGATTGAACCGAACAAAAACCACCTTTTTCTATATTATTAACAATATTAAAGGAAACTTTTACTTATTCCTTTACATTTCAGGGCAAATCGGAAAACCATGCATGTCAAAACCAATGTTCCCAACACATTGTGAAAAGTGTTTTTGCACTTTGGAGCTGGGATTAGTGGTCAGTTCTGCTCACTGAAAGTTAACAATAAAATAGTTGTTTTAGGAATGGTGTTTTAGATGGATTAATTCAATAAATTACCTGTGACTTTTCCCAAGGTCAAAGACTTCACAGAGTTAAAGGCTGAATCGTACGAAAGAATGTACTTCCTGCTTTCATGGTCGACCTGAGTGAAACCAAAAAAAGATTTAGTTCACATTACAAGCATTTACTCTATCACCTACCATCTGCATCATGCATGGACAGTCATGGAGATGCCTCACCTGAACAAATAGGTCTTTTCCATCACGTTGGATTTGAACTCTATGCAGGCGTCCATCTGCCAGGTTGTTCGGGGCAGGGCTGAACACATCCGGTCTCTTCTCCTTCAACAGCTTGTACCAAATCTGCAAACTCCCTGAGAAAAACGCCCCAGTGCTTTAGGATGCTTGGCAAAGTTACAGATCAATGGTGGTATAATCCATTTAAATATGGAATTGCTGCTAAAATTAATAAGTCAAAAGTTAAAAGCACCACCTGCATGGTAATGATATAACCATGAGTCATTCTGTAGTGGCGATACAGAGCTCAAAAATGAACTCGACTGCTCAGACCATTGCATAAGACTGAGACAATGTTCCTAAAAATAGATGATGCAGGACCTTGGCAGCTGCTCTTTAAGATGTGTAAATATAAATCTGGCAGGCTTTATTCTCTTTACTGTGTACAGAATGAATCAATATCCACATTTCCCCTCTTGCATCAATGTTAAACCACATAATAGTTCATGGTTCAGCTTGGATCTTTGAGAAACATCTCTGAAAAAAACTTCACATTCCAGTCAATGTTTCAGTAGTTTAGCATAGCATGAACATAGATGCCACTTTTTTCTAGTGTGACCTAGTGTGATGCAAACGCTGTGGGCACGGCTTGTAATTCATTGCATACTATTATTACTTTGCTCAATGCTAACATTTTCAAAATATCCTTTGCAGGAATTAGCTTTAATTTCGCTTAAAAGTTTGAATATTCATCCCATAAACCCAATATTACAATCAATCAATACCAAATTATTCACTAAATTTCTTCAGAACATTGGGTCATGTCAACAACCAAAAAAATGTACTCAAAATGTAACAAACGGTTATAAAATATTTGTGAATGTCACTGCGTCACGACACTGGGCCCTTTGAGGTTAAAATGAGCAGGATTTGGGAGCGGTCATGACTGTGAGCAGGAGTCCGCACATGGTCAGAAAGCCCCAAAGGATAGTTTATTCACTTTATAGATAGATTCAACAATGAAAAATAAAATTAAAGGTTATTTGCATAGGAAAGGCTTGTTTTATGTTTATACTGCAGCTGGTGATTGAGTGTTGAACAGAGCCTGTATTTTCCAGTATTTTCTGCACAATGTATGTATATAAATGTACAATAATTGTTAATAAAACCAATGAAACTGCTGAGTTTTATTTCATTTAGGAGTATAGCTTTCCTGACATTTGGTTCGATGATACGTTCATAAAAATGGTTTTAAATTGACTGAAAAGGTAAATAAATAATGTATATTGTCCATTGTGTTTTTTTTTTTACATACATTTTTAAAGAAACATTTAAATTTAAATGTTTAGGGAAGAATGGGTGTTTTAACTAATTTAACTAGATGAAAACACTGAAGTTTGTTTAGATTTTTTAACCAGTTTCTTCCGAAAGAATGGAACACTTATAATACAAAAAGTGTATTAAACTGTAGCAGCACGTGATGAGGCTATAGAATGTACAGCTTAAAACTAATCGAGGATAATAAATCAATCATGGTACTCTGGCTTTTTATGCATGTTGGAATTTGTTTGCTCAGTACAGTGTCCAGCAGTAGGTGAAGACAGATTTAGAGGTAGGGTAATCCAGAATTGGGAATGAGGTATTCTCTCACCATTGCGTGCCAGGATGATGGCCACATACTGCTGGCTGAGCGTGTTGACTGTGAGAAGCATGGCAGGACTCTGTGTGGTCTGGAAACCCAATGCCATGCTGTCTCTGGACTGGCTGTATTGAGAAGGGGCAGAGAGCACTGCCACCGACCGGTTCTGGATCACTGAGAATGGCTCCTGGAAAATGTAGGTGACCGATGCTCCTCTTTCGAAGGACATGGAGACTTCTACGGAGACAGAAAACCAGATGGAATTCGTCACGGGTTATAAATCAACTCTAATAATCCGGTTTGGGACATAAAGGACAACAATCTGTATTTTAAATCACCTAAACAATGGCTGTTGCAAAAGAAAAAAACACAAATGCATAGATTTAAAAATATACAACATATGGTTTAACAGTTAAACAATTTTATTCTTTAAAACTCAAACTGAGAACCTCATAGAAACTTAAAATAGAACGCACTTGTGGAGGTTTTCAGCCTGTGCACGAATATACCAATCCGTGTACAAAAGTATTTGAACCCCAAGCGCTTGACTTAAAATAGCCATTGAAAGTAAATCAATGAAAAAAGATCGTCAAGATGATCCATCGTAGAGAAATGTTAGTTTGTTTATGTTAATCATAGTAACAAATAAAAAAAAAACAGTTTGATGTCACTGACAGCACCCTAGCAACTAAATGTTACCCTAGCAACCCAGGTTTCTGACATTTATCTCATCTTTTCACAAATGATGAAAAGAAAAGGGTTTTTATGTAAATTTTAATGACAAGGGAAAAAATCATGTGTCACTGACACCTGCATAGCAACCAGCCTGGTTACCATAGCAACCAATTTGGCATATCACTATCTCAGCCAAGGAAAATCATAAAGACATGGGGGTCGGCTTAAATAACTCATATTGGTATGCGATACTTTATATGATGTCACTCCATTTAAACAAAAATAAAAACTGTACCTTGGCAATCAGTCCATTTTGCTAAAAAATACCTGCGGATCAAGAATTAAAGGTCATTCAGGTCCACATGCAGTAACAATCATCTTCGACGATATTCGGTTTTTAAATTAGACAAATTGATATTTATCAACGACTTGCAGCAAGTCGTTTGAAGCTATTTGTGTTATAATAATTTTGCATCATCAGAAGCAGACTCCGCCTTTCAGACAGGCAGACGGAGAACTGAAGAGCGAACCTCATCTCAACTTGCCCTCGGGGCCTTTGATCATCACAGTTGATCAGATCAACCAAAGAACGGCAGCTTCATGAACTTCTGCCTTTTTGAAGTTTTCATTAACACATATTTACATTACTGTTCACTGGCAGAAATTATGTAATGCTGTATTTCTGTAGAAGAAAAAAAAAAAAACTCAAGAGACGGAAGGGATTTGAACATTCCACCCACACAGTGAGAATTTAAACATAGAAAGGTTACGATGGGATGGTACTGCTGGGTTGTGTTTAAAGAAAAGGCACTTGTGTAAAAATGCAGCATTGTTTCGGGTTAAATCCCACTCAACACGTACGCCTCCATGTCTTCTGTGGCTTCAGTGATCATATGCAGGCAGCATCAAAGTGCCCCAGTCCAGCAGCGCGCACTCACTCAAAGCCTGGCAGCGCTTCCCACTGACATATGGCTCCATTAGCCTTACAGAATGTTTCACAAATATATAGACATCACAAAGCCATCCATCCATGAATTCCGCGTGTAAGCTACACACCCGTTTCATCATGTCTGAAACACTAAAATGTTGCAGTTGGACGCATAGAGAATGTTTTCTAATTTGGAGGCTCCACTTGTTTGATTGCATCTGTTAATTAAAAAGGAAGTCTTTTCGATTTCCTGATGAGGCCCAATGAAATTGTTTAAAAATATAATTGAAAACAATCATTCTCTCAACACTGTGTTGCAAATGATTATTTATACACTCACCGGCCACATTATTAGAGACACCTTGCTAGCACCAGGTTGCCATAGATTCACCAAGACAATTCCTCAGAGAGTTTGGTCCATATTGGTCATGATGGCATCGTGCAGTTGCTGCAGATTTGTCGACAGCATATCCATGATACGAGAACAGGTGACTGGAGACCATTTGAGTACACTGAACTCCTTGCCACTCATTGCACATAAAGGGATGGACATGGTCTGCAACAATACTCAAGTAGGCTGTGGAGACAATATTGATACTAATGGGCCAAAATATCCCCCACACCACTGCACCACCAACCTGAACCATTGACACAAGGCAGGCTGGATACATTGGTTTCATATAATTGATGCCAAATTCTGACCCTACCATCCGAATGTCACAGCAGAAATCGAAACGCATCAGACCAGGCAACGTTTTTCGAATCTTCTATTGTTGTCAATTTTGGTGAGCCTGGGTGAATTGTAGCGTAAGTTTCATATTCTTAGCTGACAGGAGTGGCACCCGCTGTGATCTACTACTGCTTTAGCCCATCCGCCTTACGGTTTGGCGAGTTGTGGGATTGTACCACTCTGCCTGTTCTGCTCTGACATCACCAAAGCATTTGTACCAACAGAACTGCAGCTCACTGGATTTTTTTTTAGTTTTGGACCATTCCCTGTAAACCCTAGAGATAGTTGTGTGTGAAAATCCCAGTTTACACCACAAACCATGCCACGTTCAGTCACTTAAATCACCGTTCTTCCCGATTCTGGTACTCGGTTTGAATTGGATTGTGCTGCTGCCGTGTGATTGGTTAATTAGAACTTTATAAGTAACTTTTCCCACTTACAAAGAATGGAGAGGTCTGTATTTTCAATGGAGGAAGATAATTATAAACTAATAAGAAAGAAAAAAAGGGTGCAGTGCAATTCTAAAAATATTTACCTGGAATATTGCCATACACAGATGGATGATGATTCTTAACTAGATCATTTTAGAATTACGTTTATGGAAAAGCGACGTCTCAATGATCTCCTGCATAGTTCAAATCATTTTAACAGCTTTGTTTGTTTTAGGTTCTCTGGTTTGAGATCTACAGTGTTACCTTCGGTGCAGGAGGGTCCTCCATAAGCAGAGTTAGAGCAGTCGCACATGTAGCCGCTGCTCTTCTCGATGCATCTCCCTCGGTTGTGACAGAGCCCAGTAGAGCTGCTGCAGTGACCTGCACACCCCGGACTCACTCCAGGTGTCACTTTAGCCCTTTCCTCCAAATCTAAACTCACTCCATTCACGTTTAATGCCCGGATGCATCCAAGAAAGCCTTTTTGTCTTGTCGCTGTGCCTCCTGACAGGAAAAAAGAAGAGAAAAATCAGTGCCTTCGACAAAGTAAAGAAAATACACGTTTCATTCAGATTTCTCCATTACCAACAGAGAGCTGGTTTCCAAGCTGAAGGCGCAAGTGTCCATCAGGAGGGCTCTCCATGACCCGCAGAGGCAGCTGGTCGATCTGCAGGCAGGCTTCTTTCACATTGCGTTCAGCTCTAACCCAATGCCACTGCCTGTCGTTCAGTGGCACAGGAGATTTGACGGTCAGTAGAACTGGCCCATCGCCCGCATTGAAGGAGAAAGTCACCACTGATGAAGCTGAACGGACAGCAACATCGCAGAGTTTCAACACACAGGAAATGAAGCTCTTTTGCCTTAAATATCCAAAGCATCAAATATATTTTTACTACATTTATTTATTTGAAACACTTCTTGGAGATTTTTTTTTACATTTCAAGGCAGTTGAAATTTTAAGGCAGGTGTGAAAAACGACAACAAAGAATGTGTCAATCATTTATTTTCATCCAACGCTCACTCGATGTTAAGATCAGGGCTTTTTTTGGAGGCAATGCCATCGCTTCTAGTATTTTACGCTGGGGGTAGATCGTAATGATTTGGGCTGTATGTTTGGGGTCATTGGTCATACACCTTCCTAATGGTATTACATGATGGATAAGTACCTGTCTGTTTTTCTCAGCATTAAGAACACCATTAATCCTGACTTGATTAATCCTGAACACCATCTCCAACTTCATTTGCAAAAATGCAGCCCAAACATTCAAGGAACCTCCACCATGCTTCACTGTTTGCTGCAGAGACTCATTATTACACTACTCTCCAGCACTTCAATAAACAAACCATCTTCTGCCAATCAATTTAAATTTTGACTAAACAGTCCAGAGCACCTGATTCAATTTTTAATACCCTGGTTCTTTATTTTTGCACATATTTCAGTTGCTTGACTTTGTTCTAATCTCAGATGTATTGCCTTCCATAAAGAATTCTTTAAATTCTGAGCCGATGTCACAGCAGGACATCTTTCATTTCTTTTAACTTGATATCCTGCACATTTCATAGGCCTCCCATTGTGTCTATGGTCCTCAATGTTTGTTTGTGCTTGTTAAATAGAGCACTCTTGTCATGACAGGAAACTTTTCTCAACCTCACCGTGGCAGCTGTTTTTGTTTCAGTCCACAATTTAAGGATTTAAGCCCACATGTGACATTAAGGGTCTATAGCACCTATTGGGTATATATGGTTGATTATAGACTTCCTACAAAATTCAAAACACAAACAAGTGAACCTTGCTTTGGTTTGAAGCCAAAGGGTAAGTTTCAATTTTTCTTTTGTTAATGCACATAATATTTGGTAAATTTACTAAAAAAATAAAAGCTTTTGACATAAGGATTTTCAGAACAGTTATTACTTTTTTAAAATCTACCCAGACGCTTTTTTTGACGGGATCAAGCTGACAGTCAATTTGTTTTATTTTACCTACAGTGCTCAGCATAAAAGAGTACACCCCTTTTAAAAAAAAGAACAATTTTAATGAACACTTATTAAACTCCATAACATGAAATTAAGGATAATAATATGACTTAAATCACAAGTCTTACTCAAATTATGAAGTATGAGCTTCGTGATTTTAAGTAAGTTGGCGACATATTGCAATCTATCTTTGTGTATCTCTATCTTTTATATTTTGTGACAATGTTTTTCCATGGGGAGCCATTGCTGACTGCATGAAATGGGAAAATAATGCACTATTTTTTGTTAAATTGTGCCTTTTTATAGTCACATGTGTGCTGGACATTTCTTAAACGAACCATTAGGCTTTATTAAAATTTAGTTGTCTTCTCTCCTAAGACTATATTTGGGCTGCAAATGGGCTTGAAAGATTTTGTTAGGAAAATCACTTTTTGTTGTGTGTGTGCAAATTAACCAATCTAGTTTGGAATCAAAAGTGTTTTGTAGGGTAGAATCCCAACTAAAGCTTTTCTGACAAATGTAGTGGGGTGTATTGATTTATGCTGAGCACTGTTTTACGGCATTTATTACTAACTTGTGGTTGGCTAGCTTGTCTTTATTTGCATTATAATGCACATGTCCTTTTTTGTACTTTAAATGTTTCATAAATACTTTATTCAATAGAGCCCCATCCATAGTCAATGCAACAAAGCGACTTGTTTGATGAATGTGTTGAATCTGCAGAAAAGTATTTATGTGAAACGTGTATCTATTCAAACAAACTTGCCTTGTGTGGGACATGTTTTCATTTTTTACATAGACATAAAGTTGCCAGACTTGTAATTCTATGAATCAAGCCTCTAGAATAGATTTGATCACAAGGATACGTGGAATTGCTGAGTTGCCCATTTTAAGCGGTTTGGCTTTGTAAACAAAACCTGCCAGGACTCACAGCTCAGCTCAAGCCTGATGAAATCATGAACGCCCATGTTCTCCAGGAAGACCCCAGAGAAAGAAGCCGTCTTGAAATAGAAAGAGACATCGAGTGACAGCTCAGCCTGAGGAGACGGGAACTGCAGATATGACGCCGCTTGATAAAACGAGACAGCGTTCCACAGGGACCCTAACAGGGAGCACGAAGGGCAGATATATCAGATACTCCATGATTCAGATGGTTTTTCTTTAATACCTTTGAATATTTAAGATGCAGCTTGTCTACTTTTCTGATTGGCTAAAGAGAACAGTTGACCTACTGTCCCCGGTGCACTGCAGGGGTCCCACCATGTACTGGGCTTCAGAGCCCAGTCTGTGAGTATCACCGATCACAACTTCTTGTACAGGCAAGTGCTCTTTGTAAGAGAGGACACCCGTGTCATTCTCCCTGTAAAGCAAAGTACAGATTCCATCAGAGACAGCTGAACGATGTCTGGTCTTGTCATCATCACCATCATCATCTAAAAATACTGTTATAAAATTAAGAAAACAAATCAGAAATGACATCCAAAAGTTCATAATTTACAGCATGCATTTTTTTCTTGCTAAACGGGATTTTGAGTAAGGGTTTCCTAGTCATCCCCATTTTTTCCCTAATTGAGTGATCCACTGGAGTTTATCACAGCTCTCAACATGCAGAATTGTTTACGTCAAGCCTCGATACATCTGTTTTATAGTGCGAGAAAAAGTTAACCCGTAGAAGTCTCTGCGGGCACTGGTGCGTGTGCTAATCACACAGGCTGGTTTGATTTATGTAAGAATTACACAACCCAGCTACTTTTAATTTAAAATTTAATGTGTGAGTTTCAACAAGGTTTTTCAGGATACTTAGGATCCACAATATTTATGGATTTTTTTAATTACAAGAGTTATGACACATAATTTCCAAGGTAATTCAAATTAAAATGAGAGAAAACGTGCGATCATCTCTCAGTTTCATTATACAGACACCAAATCCATCCCATCTAGTGGTGAAAAGAAGGGATAACCTATAGAAGTACAAGACCTGTGATATGACTAGTGTTTTTCACATTTCTGCCTCAAAAAAAGCACAACGGCACAAAAAATTCTTGGAATGGTGTATAGCTTAGGAGAGGTTCACTATTTTTTGAATTAGAATTTTCACATTGTTTTGACCTTGTCTGTTTTTTTGGAAGGATTTCTTTTTTAGTTTGTCTCAAAACTTTAGATTTTTGTTAGAAAAATGTACTACTCTGAATTGTACTTGTATATTTCAAGATTGTAGTGGAGTTATTGAGTAATGTAATAAAAAAGAAGCTGATGTACTGAAAAAAATAGATATTGATACATTTTCACACACAAAAAAAGTAATTTAGTAATAAGGGTAATTTATTAGAGCAAATTGTAAAGTAAAAAAAAAACCCTCAAAAAGGCTTTGGACGTTAATACGATGTCTGTTTGATTTTAAAAATACCCAGAGTTATTAGAACAAAAGAAACCCCATCTGTGCCTATATTTATGTGTACAGCATTTTATCAGAACTTTAGTTTATTTAATCTCAAATATAGTTTGATCGTTTGAATAAATTCAACATAAGTCGTTTTCTGGTTCTGACTCCATTCTGTGAAATCAGTAACCCTCCGTTTAAGACCCTCTCCATTCCAACAGACATGATGAGCAGCATTTGCCTTGTTACCATGACACTCTGTCTGCATCACAGTTGCAGAAGAAGTTGATGTCGACACAGTTCTCCTGCAGACCACAGGAGCACTGCTGCACCCCAGGCTGGAACCCATCCCAGTACGTCCTCTTCTCACCCCTACGGTCCACCCACCATGAGAGAGGGCTGCCGTCTGAACAGAAATATTGTAACAAGTTAAGTAAAAGGAATGAGCTAGTAACTAATGACTATTAACTGTATTTGTTAAAAACAACTAATTAATGTGTCAAACCATCACAAGCTATTTATTAACTATTTATTGATTTTATTTGCATCTTATAGCTCCTGTATGGTTGGTTTTATATTAAAAATTTATCAAGAAGCTACAAACAGAACAGACTTTATACGGTCGTGCTCATAGGTTTACAATTTCTTGGTCATTTTTCAGAAAGTATGAAACTTTTACCGATTCATAGCGGTTGGGGGAAGCTATTTTTGTCAAACACTGCGTTTACTCTATTTAAATCTTAATGACACTTTTCAAATGACCCTTAATATTTTTTATTTTCCACCTTTAACATCAATGTGTTTGTGTCCTCGAGGACACCTTAAAATGACACCCGTCATATTATTATTAATTAAAAAATGTACACATTGTAATTTGTGTTTTTTTTTTTCATTTAAAACTAATAATAATTAGACCGAAATGTATTATTTAATCATATTACAGTGCGACTATTTTTAACATTATTATCAAAGGGTAAGTGTTTTGAACATTTTCTTTGTTATCTGAAGTTTTTCCACCCAGTTCTACTTCAGCTCTTACATTTGAATTTATTCCTCTCAAAATGAACAGTATTTATATTAGTTTCCATAATAAATCCCCATTCTAAAGTTGCCATTATATATGGATTAATACGTAAAAATAGTGAGATTACATCATCAAGATGCTAATTGAAAATAAAATGCATGGAATTGTGAAAAACACAGACATTAGTCTTTAATTACTAGCTCCTCCTAATCCTAAAAATAGGATGTTATGAAAATATCAGCTCCGTTGAATATCTCCTGCAAAATATGGGTGATCTGTCAAATTATCATAAGCACGAGAATAAATGCTGTGCTCCAACTCACAAGCTTGCCATATGGAAACTGTCTTTAACAAAAAAGTAATTATGATAAGAGCAGTTCATTTTGAACATTAAGTTGAATGTTTATGTTGCAGCTTGTGGAATGTGACGCATCAGTACACTAATGTCTTTTTTTAATTTAGCGCAAGCTCAAAACAGAGCACTGCTGATGTTAATTTCATCGCATCGGTTACTTTCAAGTTAAATATATAGAGAAATTATATTGGCGGTAATGTGTAGAAATGATTGTTTTGTTTTTTAAATACTCTTCTCCATGACAAAAATTACTTGATCAGAGAAGAGATTGACTGGCAAGGAAACATGATTCTCGTGAGTTGTGTTTGCACAGGCAGATCTCGGAAACGACAGCTTCGATTAGCACGCTAAATCAAATCACTTATGATGAGGTGCGCCACGGTTATAATGACTTCCAATAAATCTGTGCTGTGCGCTGCTAAATGAAAGCCAAGATGAGGTTAATGTAGCCGGTTTGAATTGTACTACTAGACGGTAAATAAAATGATGGATATTCTTTCAGTCTGCAAGAGAACTGTAGCATGAAATAAAACTATATTTGCCCTTTATTGTATATAATTTAATATGTCAAATCTCCCATAGTGAAATTAAAATTGCCTCAACATATTTGCTCATAAGGCGGCCATGGCCTTTGTGATTTAATTAATGTGAAACTGACAAGCCACAACTGATGAAGTTGTGTAAAGGGTAAATAATTTTTAAATGTCCTTGGAAATACAGCTCTACTCTTAAGAAATTTTCTCATTTCTTGACCATTTATTTTTTTTTTTTAGTAAATGATGAATGAAGCATTTTTGCTCTCATAGTTAGTAGTTTGGTGAAGCCATCTATTGTCAAACAAATGTGTTTACTCTGATAATATCATAATGATGACAAAAACTTTCCAAACGACCCTGATCAAAAGTGATTTTGGCCTGAGGACACAAAAGGTTCGAGTGGCTGATAAAGGTAACCTTCTTCCCCTGTTTTCTTGTGATCAGTGTTTGCACAGAAAAGATTTACTATTCCTTTCCGAAGTGACTTGTGAGGTTATTTTGCTTATGTTTGGAAAAGTATTAAAAGTACAACAGTGTTAATAGTACAACTCAAGACATTCATTCTCCATCTTTGCAGCTACCAGCAAGGTTTTCTGCTTATTCACCACCAGCATTGTAATCATCATCATGACTTAACTGAACCATTGTCATTCTAAAAAAAAATCATCAATAAACTGGGAAAAAGGACTCAGGAGCTTGATTAGGCATCAGTGACAGATGCCCCACTGATGTACTAGAATATATTACAATTACAAGAGCTTAATGCTATAATCCAATCACAAAAGAATGTGCCACACTACAACCAATCACCGAAATTAGAAACAATAATGTTTTTCCCCCAACATAACGTTACAAAAAATCATTACAAAATTCACAGAAACCTGTTGAAATGCTTCTAAGTATTGCAGCTTGGATGTCAGGCTGACCTAGAGTTAGCGTAAAAGAGGAAACGATATTCCTGAGAATAAACCATTGTTTTAACAAGCTGTTGACAAAAATAAGGAAGGCTTTTTGGGAATGTTTAGCTCATCTTGCTTTTGAATGAGAAAATATGGTCCTGTTCCATCACGACGACCCTGGGATTTTACTATATGTGATAAACCACAGGATTAAAAAAAAAAAAGCCATTTCAATTCAGAAACCTGAGCACGCTCGTCTCTTCAGAACGGCTTCAGAAAGACTACCTTGAGGTGGAACACATTATTTCCACAAATAAGATTCCTTCGCAATAAATGTACAATATGTATAGTTATATATAGTTTTGAGGGTGCCAATTACAAAAAAAATTATGTATAGTGTTCTGTGCTTCAAACAAATCTACTAATTCCAACTGTATCCCCAACTATTTCCTTCTTAACTGGAGACTCAATGAATATCAGAATAAAATTTTAATTAGGTCATTAAATCAATCCCAGTTAATAAAGTTGAGGCAGTCTGACCCAATACAACAAATACATTATTTCCATTATATCCTAATAGGATTACGGTAATATGATCATATATTACTATTTTTTTTTACACATGGTCCTAAATAAAGACATGAATCTTACGAATTATCAGTGTTTTAGACACATTATGATTTTCAATTTCATCTATGTTTGTCCCGTGAATGAAAATGAGTGTTTTTATGCAGAAATTCCACTGGTGCTGACATTTCATTCATTTTTTTAGTTCTCAAATGTCTTCAGCCCACTCGAAATTTGTACAAAAAAAATATCAGTAAAAAGCATGTAGAGTCAATATGAGATTGTTTATTAATTTTAATTGAAAAAAGTTATACTGGAGTTTGAATTAATTTTTGAAAACTTTTTTTTTTATATTTCTTATATTAAAAACTAAAGGTTTGTGATCATACCAGTAAAAAACAAGGAATGTAATGAATATGAAATCATTTACTAATATTTGTTCAATATAAAGATAATACCAGAGTTAACATGAGTTTAGGAAAAGCAGTACGGTATTAACAATGGTACTTTCGGCCAGTTAGAACAGACATGACATGCATCTCTCTTTAAGATGCAAAGAGAGATACAAATCTTTAAGATACAAATCTTGTTAATAGTCTCTAGAGACACGATACCTGCCTCAGGGAGCTGATCTGTATCATTTTTTTCATAAACTGAGTAAACCTACACAAAACTCAAGAACAGCTGTAGGAAACCTGTGACCTACTTTGTACATGTCAGGAATGTCGCGAACAATTCTGAACCACGTTTGCATGCTGATATTATCTACTCAATCACTGCATTAGACGTGTCTGTCTTCATTTACTCTCATTACGCTCTGACTGCATTATGTGAAAGTTCTCTTTAACTGTGACATGTCAGATTCACAGAGATTAATGTTTCATAATTTAAGAAAACTAAAATAGAGAAGAATCATTGCAGGCATTAGCATCAATCTGGCAACAGTACTCAAGTTGAGACTTTCAAAACTGCAGAGACAGCTTACCCCAGGGGTTGAAGAGTCGAGAACGTCTGCAGCGGATGCTGATCTTCTGCTCACAATGTTCAGAACGAGAGAGCAGAGCCTTCATCTGTTCAACGGAGCCACTGTAGCCCAGCCTTCCCACATAAGGCTTCTGCAGAGTTGAGCCCCTCACATTTCCTGCACTAGAGGCGTTGTGCCCAACCAATGTCCACACTTTGTGACCTGAAAATGCATCATTTTGTTCCTTATCTCATTTAACAGTAGGTTAAAAAAAAAAGAAAACGAAAAAAAAAAAACTGTTTGTATGTGGAGTTGACTTTGAAGTTGGTTAGTTGAAGGGCCCGCGCCACCGGGGTAATAGTCCCTGCAGGAATGCCCAGCCAAGCCCTTCCAGGCCAGCCGGGAGAAATAAGTCTCTCCAGCATTTCCTAGGTCTTCCCTGGGGCCTGATTCCAGAGGGACGTCCCCGAAACATCTCCACAGGGAGGCATCCGAGAGGCATTACGTGCCTGAGCCACTTCAGCTGGCTTCTCTCTATGTAGAGTTTAATTCGTTCAACTAAACTCCTCACCCCTATCTCTAAAGGAAACTCATTTCAGCCGCCTGTATCAGGGATCTCGTTCTTCCGGTCATGACCCAGAGCTCATGGCCTTAGTTAAGGGTAGAAATGTAGATCTACCAATTTTACCAAACAGATGCTAATGATCATCCCTGCGAAAGTAGTTTGAAACCTAGTTATAGACTAAAAGAGAAACAAATTAAAACTGGGAGAGGAACTAAATAAAAAAAAAAATACAAGCCATCAGCTTAAACCTGGCAAAAACCGGTGTCCTCCAGGAACACCCTCTACAGTCAAGAGAAGTCTGAGCAGAAGTTTGAGTTCTTCAGCTATTTATTCTATGCAATTCACCATTTTAATCGAGGTCTTAATTTTCTGTTTTTTAATCATTATGCTTTTACATGCTTGATTAAATTAAACGTACTTCTAAATCTTTTCATTTTTATTCCTTGTTTCCAATGTAAAGCACTTTAAATTACCTTGTGCTATACAAAAAAATCTTGCATTCATTGCATGGTGCATTCATTAAATCAATAATCCACCAAAGATAACAATGAGAACAGAAGAGGTATAGACTCTAAACAATGCAATTTAACATATTAGGAAACAAAATACTAATTACCCTTCATCATACATCATACTTTTCCCAAAATGACACCAATTTGCAATTTTTATGTTGAATTCTGAACATTCCCAGGTAGTGAAATGGATAGATGCTGCTTTATTAAAAAAAAAGAAAGTCACCAGAATGTAGTTTAAATGTTCTTCCAGTGCGTGTGTGCTAATGGCTTCCTCCCACATCCTAAAAAATGCTTCAGGTGAATGGAAGACCCTATAATTCCCTTAGGAATGAATGTGAAAGTGATCCTCAATGGGACTGGCAACTCTTCCAAGCATCATTAGGTAAAGAAAATGGAATAATGGTACAGTTTTGGAAAACATTCATGACTTTACAAACCACTGACACTGAACCATGACCAATTAAACTAACGTGCTTTGATAATTTAGCTTCAAATCGTGTTATGAGAAAGGTATGTGATTAAAGAGATTAAGTCGAACTTACCTGTTACATTACAGTAGACCTGAATGGGGTCAAGAGAACCACTTCCATCAGGATCAATGGAGAAATATCCTGAAGTGCTCCCTGCGAGCCTGTAGTGCTCGCATGAAGCTTCGTAGATGGCTGAGAACAAAGAGAGATAAAGAAGTCACCAAAGTAGATAAAACGCTTCATATTCAAAATCAAGCACCGACCGGTCATTCTGAAAAGAGACACATACCATAAAACCGGTCATTTACACTAATTACAATATAAGAATGAGAATTCCGGAAACAAAATCATTTTCTCTGTTCAACTGAGGTGGGTTGAGTCTACAAGTTTACTCAAGTAAAAATGTTTCTGGAAACATTGTGAAAGCAACCCTTCAAATATTTATTTAGTAAGAGTAAAAGTAAAAAAATGTACTCAAGTATCATTTATAGCTTTCACACCACCTCCTTTTGAAAGCAGTGATGTGAAATATAAAGTATGTTGAATTAATTTCACCTCTGAAGTCTTTGGAAGGAAACAAATAAATAAATAAAATGTAATTATAACAAACTCTCAAACAGGAAACATTTTTTTCTGACTGTGGTTATAGTCTCAACACAAACCTCTGCAGACAAATTTGTTAGAATTTTTTTGGGGGGGCTATTTGAGATCTTTTCAAACCATCCTGCAATTCTACATACAAACAGAAATGTTATATTTATATAGATATTAAGCTATGAATTATATCTCAGTGAATGGCACGGGCACCACAGTGCATTGTTGTTGAAATAGAATTAAGGAGAGAGATCAAACTTGAAACTTTATGGTTCTCTTGTCGTTGCTTGCATGAGGGGGCAAATTGTTAGTGCAGTGAGTGAAACTTCGGCGACAAGTTTTTCAGGTTTTGTGGTGAAATTTCATCATTTGAAAATCTACGAATAAAGCTTCCGTCAATTTATTCCCAAATAAGCTGTTTTACAAAGTGTTTCAACAATTCAAGCATAATGACTTCCAAGACCTGAAAGAGGTGTAATCTGTTCTCTGTCTTTGTAATGTCCTTTCCAGTATCTTCTTTATCTAAAATCCAATTTTTTTGGAAAGTTTAGTTGCTGTAGAATCATTCAAATAGTTTAACCAATCACAAAGTCATACCCAACCCAAGAAGAAACCATTCATTCTTTTCAAACACAATAAAACCAAATAGATTTTTTAAATAGCTTCCATTTAAAACCATGATAGTTTTTAATCAACCAGTATGAAATCAAACACACAATGTTGTCAAGCGTGAAAGAAACCATGAGAGAGATTTCTGGGTGCAAGAAAGAAGCATAGTGTGTCTGTAATTTCCAAGAATGCAACTTTTAAGAACATTTGAGATATCTGCAGTAGGAATTCATGGCGCAGACCTACAGTTATGGCATGTGGCTCCACTGTATCCAGTAGCAGTGCAATCACAGGAGAAAGAAGACCACGTCTGAGAACAACGACTTCCATGCTCACACAGATTATACAGGCACCTGCCGAGAAACACAGAATTTAAGAGTTTGTGCATGAAACAATCGGAATAAGCTCTTTTCTGCTTTGGTACTGACTGTCAATAGTTCTCAAATTGGGGAGTCGAAATAACATTTGCAAGCCTAGGGGGAAGTTGAAGCTAAGTCTTCAAAGTTAAGAAAAGCTAAGTCTTCTCTTAAGCTAAGAAAAGCCTTTGTCTCAGTGTGTAAGGATAAATTCATAGCATGCATACATTCATATGGTGAATAAAGGAACATTTTATGACTAAATCTATAAAATATACGTACAGCATCATCATTTTCTGACTGGCTGTTATCCCAATTTACTGATGAAACCTACCTCAAACCTATGTCACATGAGGCCTGTGCTTGTAGCAGTTAATACCCCTCACGAGATGGCTAACTTAAAAAAACTTTTAGTAAGGAGCTCAGTGTACCCAGACATCTGGATTCTTAGTCTTATATGAGAAGCTGGAATTGAGCCGTTCTTTGAAACCTCAATCTCATGCCCCATAACAGTTTACATTCATTGCAACAGTTTTCATTTAATCAACAGTTGAAGTTGACAGAAAACTGAATTCATCTCCATCTTTTCAGAGAATGAATGAGTGTCAGTGTGCAATTTGACCATCAGATCCAGGCATTAAATCTGAGCTGTGTGAAAAAACAGCAATCCCTCTTTACAAATCAAGTGAACAATCAGGCTGCTGACTGAAAAAGCCCACCTAGACCCATCATTTAGAAAGGGTGCAATTAATATTTGATTTGTGATTGGGGAACTTTGGAAATGTAGCTGTTGGTTGGCAACAGTGCAAATAATTACAATTTAGAAGAGCGTGAGCCACAGGAACGTAGAGCAAACTATGAATAATTAGGACTTAGATATTTATAATTTAGAAAATATGAATCATTTTCAGGATGGGGTCACAAAAATCTATTTTGATCGAACTGGGATGAATTATATCAATCAGCAGAGGAATATGTAGTGCCACAGGGATCAGTTTAAGGCCCAATAACATTCTTTAGATGCTGCCCCTTGAAACTATTATTATGAAGTGTTATTTTTCAACAGTTAAGGTCTCTACACATTGAGAAGGATACCAATCCACAATATGAAAAGGAAAATATTTAAACCGTGAATTTAGGACACTATTATATACACATGAAACATGAGCCAAATATGCGTTAGTTTCGAGAAATGAAAGGCAAGAATGGATTACTCAATTCTGTGAAGTCTCTTTTATGTCAAACAAATATTTGTGACCTGTACAGATTCAGATGCACTGTGAGTGGTTTTAAAATGAAAGTAATCAAACATGCTTACATAATCCTTCCACAACAACCCCCCACTACTTGCCCTCAAGCTTAAGCCCCAATACTTCCTCCCAGTTAACCAATTTTCAGGAAGGTGTCACGAAAATTGAACTGGAATGAACAATACTCAATCGCGTGATGAATATGGAGTGCCACAGGGATCAGTTTTAGGCCCGATAATATTCTTCTTTATATGCTGGCTCTTGGAAGTATTATTATGAGGTGTTATTTTTCATTGATAAAGCCTCAACACATTGTTAACGATACAAAGTAACAATTTTAAAAGGTGAATATTTTTTATGTGAATTAACTGCATCATTACATATAAACTAAAATTCCTAACTTCAAAAAAACCTGGTTGGCTATGTAAAGATGCCACGTTTTTAAACTGTTAACAATACCATGTTGTTTATTTGCCATTGAGAAAAAGAAGGATCCATGGAGGAAGGAGGAAATAGATGATTGAAGCTCATTTTCTTTGACTGTATACGCACACACAGGCATAGAACAATCTGATGCGCTTATCGGAGACGTCTTGATTAACAGCGTATTAATTTGTCTGCTTAACATTCACAATTACCAGCCTTTCAGAGCTGCATATATAATTTCAGGGAGCTCGGTTTGCACGTGAGGTCCCTGAAGAGAGCACTTTACGAGGCCTTCACGTACAGTACAGCCATTCAAACCATCATTAACCAGTGCATTGTGAATCAACTGCAGGCCAGATACGGTTTCAGCTGATGATTTCATTACCCCTCGGCTATTTCTAGTCATGCTTGGAAAAGGCTTTGCTGGACCATTAAATTACACTACCCAATGTGCAGAACAGCTCTGCACCAATAAATAGCCCCCTGAACTTTTACTGATACAGGTTTCGGGTAAAGGGACATTGTCTGGAGTAAAAATCTATGACCTGTAAATCTGTTATAGAGTTTGTGATGTGGAAGTACAGGATACACTTTGATTGCTTTTAGTGAATGATGGATAATCAATTGTTAGAGCGTTAGGGTTATGTTACGGCTCATTTTTAGACTTTTCTCATCAGTGAAGGGGCCCTGCCTGGTATTTCACATAGCTAGTACAAATACATTTATTGTGTTTTGTCCAGCCATGTGTACGTTCTAATGATTGGTTCCTAATTTTCTCTAGTTACTTTCAAGTGTGTTACCCTGCTTGAGCTCCAGATTATCTGGCGTTGTAATATTCTGATCGTTTGCTTGTTAAAATCGTGCTGCTCAGTAGCTCCTGAACACATTCTCCTACACTGATAACTTTGCTTTCGAGATTAATTGCTCCATGTGCTTATCATGACTAAATTTCTGCCTTTGTTGTATTCATTTTTATTATAGTCTCTATTGGACGTAAGTTCAGTTTCTTGCCGTGTTCAGTTACTGAGCAGGGTTTTCTAATGATGGGCAATCTCTGGTTTTCTGTTTGTATTTCTTAGTAAAAATATAAAATTTATAGGCCATCTGGCTCTACTGACCTTTGATTCTGACCCAAACTTACAAATCCTGATAAACAAACCTACATGAAATGTGTTTCTTTAATCAAATCATGTTTTCGGGGTTTCAGATTTATCACAATTGCCCCCTGAACTGATGTTAACATGAACTGGATCCATTGATTACACTATGCCCCTCTCCTGAGTAATTGAGGTCAGAGTGTGACCGCTCTTTTAATAATGATGCTTCAAAGAGCATTTAACCAAAAAATAATAACTAGCAAATCACTTTATCTTCCATCATCACCTAAGCAAAGACAATATTTTGACTTTGTATACATGGCCAATGAATGTAAAATGAAGAAATAAAGTAAAACTAGTAAAATAAAAACTTAAAATGTCACTATTACGGTTGTTTTTTTTTTCTCACTTACCCCTACCCCTTAGTTCTTCCCCTATGCCTTCTCCTTGAAACTGAGGGTTAAGGGGAAGGACTGAAAAAATACATCTATGAATCAGGATCCCAAAATGGGGCCAAATGGTTCTGACGGAATATACATTATTCAATTAAAAATATCCAATATTGAACTGGGAAGAATCATATCTATCAGCAGAAAAATATTGAATGCCACAAGGATCAGTTTTAGGCCCAATTAAATTCTTATTTATATGCTGGCCCTTGAGAAGCATGATGAAATCTTTCAGCGTTTTTGAGAAACAGTTCAGGACTTTATACATTGAGAAGCACACAAATTAACAACATGAAAATGTAAATATTTAATGCGCGAATTGACCGCTCTGTTAAATACACATCAAACACAAGCGGAATATGTGACACAGTTTTGTGAAACAACACGCAAAAATTGATTTCTTTTGTCTAGAAATTGTGTCATCTTTTTAACATCTATTTAACTGCAGGTAGTTTGCAAAATGCAAACGTTTAAATATAATTAAACTGACAGAAGTAAATTCAAGCCATTGTGTTATATTAGTGCAATTAGGCTAATGAAGATGTGCTTTTTTTTAGATTTTTGTGATTAAAGTTTCTTCTATTGACTTATTGAATAAGGGACTATTCACCCCTTCGTCTTAACCCTCGCTCTCCGTTCAAGAGAATTGGAACACCCCTTCATCTCAAAGAAGCATAAGGAAAAAGGTTTTTTTTAGGGAATTCAGCCTGAATATGAAATCAAAACACATTTTCACATCTAACTTAATTAAAAAAAAAAAAAAAAAAAAAAAAAAAAAAAAAAATCAACTGCTGTTGAGTTTATCCATTTAAACGCAAGGAATGCAGTGGCTGGCTTTTTAGGTTGAAATTTAAAAAAAAAAAAAAGGAAAATGTTCCCAGTAATGTCTCCACAGAGTGCTATTTGAATCCTCTTCTGATGAGCTGCTTATTTACAGATACCTTCCTTGCATCACCATGGAGTGGATCATTAAACAACAGTTCTTCGGGTGTGGGTCAATATATGAGGGTTGTTAAGGTGCTACACAATAAGTATGACTTTGTCCAGAACTCAAAATAGGTCAAAGTGCTGGAGGGTGCTCCTATTTTAACTGTTGATTCTGCTAAATAGGGAAAAGGATGGAGGAAGGGCAAGCTTCCTATTGCTGACTCAGAGAAGCTCCGCCATTGCTCAATGTGGAGGCCTGGACAGCTGCTCAGCCATGATTTAGACAGGAAACTGATGGAGAGTGGTTGTCATGTTCAAGCAGACCCACAATTAATAATATCCTGCTTGACAGGCAAGCCAGAGGGACATGTTTGTGCCACCAAATGAAAAATACTCAGACTGAATGATAACCAGAGTGCTGAAGTGATTTGATGCTTGTGTGTAGAATAACAAGTGATGAAACTGAAGGTGATGGCTATATTGTGAATTACTACTGGACTATAGATGATTAATAATGCCCAAACAATTCATTTCTACAGTATTCCTCACAATTGAGTTGAAAAAGCAGACTGGTTACATGGAATAATCGAATATACATAGAAACATGCTCTTCCCAGTTTTATTCAACATGGGTTACTTGAGTATAAGAGAAAATGGTCTTTTTCAAAAAGCATGCTGACTGGAACTTTAAGACACACAAGCATGTCTGTGTTGACTCAGAGTACAGTAGGTCCAGTAGCCTATACATAGCATCTGTTGATCACCATTGAGTCAATTTTACAACGGATAAGGTCTATGCCAGCTTTTGGTTTCTTTGCTTCACAATTCAGTTGGGAGCTTGTAGTTACGGTTGCAATCATTACAAATAGAACCATTCGGGAAATCTGTACATGATTGCATTGGGTATTTATTACTTTTTATTAAAAATTATCCAATTGTAAATTCAGCTGGTTTGAGTCCATTTCAACATCTCTTTTATAAAGCATATAGACCAGTCTGACCAGAACCAAATTCTATACACAAACTGTGATGAATCATATCTATCAGCAGACAAATATGGAGTACAAAAGGGATCAGTTTGTTGCTGTGGCCTAGCCAAAAGCAGCATTATGATTGGTCAGATATGTTTCAGTCACTTGCGTTGGCGGGGAAAAATCTACGTATGTATACTGTAGTTCTTTCACCCTTGGAAATTGTCAACCTCTTAACCTCTGCAAACCTGTACACAGATTTAAATATTGAACAAGAAGCATCACTTTTATCTGTACAGGTTTTAAAAGATGAATAGAGATATATTTGTGATCAACTGTAAACACCCTGATTCTACATATACATAATTTTGCCATGTATTTCACAAAATCTAAGCTATTTAAGCTAAAGTTCATAGTTCCACTCAAACACCTTGCTGTTTTATATGCTGCAACATGCTAGATCACCTCAAAGTTTGGCAACACAATCCTCTGTTTGCAGCTCTGTGTGTCGTTGTAAGTGACAATAACACTCAGGAATGCCTCTTGTGACTATAAGGCAAGGTAATATTTTTGTATAGCACATTGTGTACATATTTGCATACACACAAACAGATCTGAGATAGAAAAAGGAAATGACATTAAACTAAATGGAAAGATTCTCACGTTTCCGTCAAAATATTGCAGGATCAAATTGTTCAACTGGTGATTAAGATATGTGCATGTAAAAATGACCAAATGGAGAGGATAGCATGGGTTATAAGGATCTTTTCAAAGAAATATAAAAGAATCGTACTATTGCAAAGGTTATATTGCTCTTCTGTAGTATGTGTATGTTCAAAATGATGTTTCTTAAACTGGTGAAGTATTACCCACACATTCCAGAAACTCTATTTTATTCCACATTTCCAAAAACAGTTCATTCAATATTGTCTACAACTTCAACTTATACAATATAGCAACAACTAGAACTAAACCTACAAAAATAAATAATGAGACCATACATATTTTCTTTAATCTACAAAATACCCATCACCCAGTGAAGCTGCTTGGAAACGACTGCATTTGACTTGACTCCGAGTTATATTTAGACTTCACCAATTTATGCTCCGTCTGACCCTAAACTTTAAAAGCTACTGTACATCCCTAGACCTCCCACAAATCTATTTCTAACGATCTTCCCATCCATTGTTGCTGTTTGCTTTGTTTACCTAAAAGCAAGCTAATAAGGAGCGCAGAGGAGAAATCTCCAATCCTCATGCAGAACCCCTGTAGACCTGAGGGACAGCAGGGGTCACCCGCTTCTGGGTCGATCAAACCTCTGATTTCAGCATGAGGTAATGAGAAGATGTGCAACAAGCAGCACTGAGCTTGTTAGCGACCGCAAACCTAAATGAATGTACAAATGAACTTCCTCCGGATCTAATTAGGTCCCTGCCAATACTCCTCCAGAACAGCCAGAGTTACCTGGGGCTCTAATGACCGGGAACTCTTTCTCTGTGTTGTATGATGATAAGCAAAAATATGAAAATTACAACTGTACCTGTCACGAATGCTGCATATGTCAAACTGCAACTGGCTGTATTTTCCCAGAAGGCCTTGCTGCACTGACAGGAGATCAACGGGCTGGTTGTTGATGAGTATGAGTCGGACACAGCCTTGAAATGCCATCGAGGGATTCAAGCAGCTGGAGTCATTCCGGGACGCCGGGCATCCTGAAAGAAGATGGAAAACACAAACTGGTCAACACCACATTCACTAAACAATCAGTACGCCAAAACATAATGATAAATACATTTAAAAAAATCAATTGTGATTGCATTGGTTGAGTAAAGACTTCCAAGAACTTGCCTCCAAAGTGGTATTTGACTCTAGGTTCCAGGTAGTTTTTCAGTTGGGTGGTGGATGTGGGCTCACTATCTAGGGTCATGGTCATCTGCAGGCCTCTAGTATGGACACTCACTGAATGCCAGAGACCATCATTCACTCGCTGACCTGTGATCAATAACACCAGATCGGATTTTCAGTACGAGGAACTCATGCAAAAACTCATGTAACAAAATACCGAAAAGTAAGGAAGAAAGACAATAACCCTTTTGTGATAAATATATAATTAATCACATAAATCATTGTTGGGATTCACGTGATGGCAATGTTGGGAAAAGCCATAAAAATGGCACATCTGTCTCACAACCATGGAGAAAATCACAGAAGAGGAAATGAGCAAAGTTCAATGGACTTATAGCTTTTTGTTTGCATTAATGTAACATTCTGTAAAGATTACATTTGAATTTTCACTTGGTTCAAAGCTGAAATTCTGTGGATTTTATTTTCTATGATTAATGCTATACGGCATGCTGTAAGATGCCAGGATTAACCAGTATAAAGACAAAAAACCTGATTATATGTGAACATCGCAAATCTAAGCACAATTCATTTAAAATGTCATATCAAGGTTTGAAGGTTGGCAAATCGTTTGCATTTCTTAATACACACATAGAAAAGAAAATGATAAGTGATTTAAATTATTCACTACTACCTGTGTGTAAAAAATAAATATTGGAAAAAAGTTTTTAATCCATTCATGGACATGAACCAGTGATTTACTGGCATTGCTGCTCAGTGAAGCATCACTATGGGAAACACCTGAAAACACTTAATCTCCTCCATAATCAGACATCACTGCACCTGGAGGCACTTAAAGCCTCAATGAGCAATTCCCATGCAGCCAATCACCAGCCTTCTGATCTGCACTCACTTTCCCAGAATTCCCAAAAACACAAACTCATTTGGTGTCTGGTGAATGATATTGCTGACCAGTGTTCCTTAACTAATTCTCAGATCACTTACCTGCTTTGTTCTGTGTGTCTCAACTCAGACAAAATTATAATTCAGACAAAATAATATACAGAAAAATATAATTCTGTACTTGTTTTAGTGTAATTAATAGCAGCTCCATGCTGCAAAATATACAGTGACTCATTGCTGCCACACACTAAATTGCCACACACTAAGTTTCTTAACAGAATTAAATCTGTGAATTGTGTAAAAATTTCCATGTAAAACAAACAAAATGTCTTCTTATGTTCTCTAATCAAGCATGGTTTCACAATAGAATAACCAGTACATATTTCTTTCATTTAAAAAGGATAGAAAAAGGATTGTTTATAAAAAAAAAATGTAAACAAAATTAAAATTACGTTTTGTACTTCAAAAATTGAATTCTGTGCCCCATACAGAAAAAAAATTCTAACAAACCATAAAAGATGATGACTTGGCTTTCATAAAAATGGCAAAATACTCCAGGCAGAACTTTTTTTAGCCAACAGGTTGGCTAATGTTACCTAAAAACACTAGCACGGGAATGGCCAGTGTAGAGTAAACCAGTTTTTCATACTCTCGTCCCAAAACAGATGTAGAAAGAAAAACATCAATAAACTTCTAAACACAGTGGTTGATCATTAATGTGTTTCAGCACCCAAACCCTTCAATGAATGAGAACGAGTCGCGTATGAAGATCCGCTAGTAGAATGCTAGCTGTGCCTTTAATACCGTCTCCCTGGGTCTGCAGCCGCCAGCTTGAAAACCCCTGGGATAACCATGTACTCTGAACCAAAGCTGTTTTATCATGGACAATGTTTTAGTGGCCACGGAAAAGCTTCAAAATAGCGTACAAAATGCCAAGAGAGATCTGTATTTAAAACACCCCTTTCCACCCCAATGCCCAAAAGAGGCATTTTATTTTGAATTAGTTCTGGCCGTTTGTTCTGAAGGGCACCCAAGCTGTGTGTGGTGGCTGATGTCCCCTGTGCCAACCATCTGTGTGGTGTTAGAGCTCAAGCGCTTCTCTTTCTGTAATTATAACACCCCCTGTTTTTGCCAGTGCTCCAACAATGTGAGTTAAACCCCAGAAATGGCTTCAGGTAGGACAAAACCTCAGCTCTGGCCATGCACAACAGATGGAGAGTGCCCTCCTTCGCCCTGCTGCACGCTGATTGTGGTTGAACATCAGGTTTCTCAGCAGACAGAAGCACAGCTGTTAGTCTCACTCGCTAATCTCATTTAGACCAGAAAGTACTGTATGCGAGCCTGATCCGTCGTCAAGAATGTTGATGAAAAAACGCATTGGCATAATGGACTATGTGGATGGCGAGATAAGCCTTAGTTTCGTTTTTCAAGCAAATAGATTTGGTCACATGTCTCATTGTTCAACAGACACGAGCAAAACGACAAAGCAAATTCCAGTCAGATTCTTTACTGCTTTTACTATCTATATCAGGGATGCCTAGGAAGGGCCAAAAATAACATTTGACTGAGGTGTCATGGACCAAAAGTACATCAATGAACTAATTAAAATGAAAACAAGCAATTTGTAAGTGTTCAATGTACAATCAGTTCAATGCCAGGCACACTCAAGCTGTAAGCAATAATAAAACAATTCGGTTGAAATCTCTGTGAAATGTTTTTTCTAGGACTGGCTGTAGCTGGCTTACAAAGATAAGATATTTTGCAGGCGAAAGTCTGTTAGTTTGCCTAGTAGCGAATGCTCTTCCACTTTTAGCAATGGTGCGACGCTGTCTTGTGCTGTTGAACACAGCCTCGCACTCTGTTCAAATCGAAGTTACGCAAACAGCTTGTTAGCCTCCTGTTTTTGCAACTTCCTGCTGTTCTTTGAGAAAACAGCACAATGTTTTGTTCTTAATAATGACGGATATTGCACTCTTTTAAAACAGCAACCAACTGTTTGCTAAACTAGACATGACTTCAGTGAATAAAAAATGTTTAAAAAATGTCTGTGTTTTCCACCGCCTTGATTTCTCCATTATTACGTTCCTGACGTTAATCGACATGGAGAGTCGCAAAGAAGGCGGTGATGTACAACAAATAACCCAAATAATTTATATTTAATATCAGTTTACTCTTTTGTAGTTCAACAAAAAAAACCAACAAAATGTTACGTCAAATCTGTATAGAAGGAATTCCTAGTTTGTTTTTATATCATTAGGTTATAACAGGTGGTTTCCTCACCAGTTGAAACCTCTGACATCTTCTGAGCCGATGTCTGATGTGTGAGATGGAGGCGGCCGCTGCTGATCTGGAGAACCAGGAAGGAAGGAACCTGAGTAGAAGTTAGCGGACTGCACAGCAGCAGTCCGTCGGGGTTCCAGGTGCGAAACTGCAGTCGAACTGAGAAGCCTTCCGGGATGGATGGAGGCACTGGCACAGAAAGAAAGCTGCTGCTGGAGCTCTGGAATGTGACTGCCACCAACTTGGGCTCTGCACAGGTAAAGGTCACATTTCCCTGAGAGAGAAAGAGATCAGACCGTGGATTCAATGCTCAAAAAGGCCAAATATCAATGTATCAGAAGAAATTCAAAAAAGAGCCTTCTTCCAGTCCAATACACTTTTCACTTTTGAATTGCATTATGGGGTTTGGGAAGGCAATATGTTTTACTGTTCTCTGCTCTGACAGCTTATGCATTTTTTCTCGATTCACTGACTGCATCTTGCATGTGTTCTAAAGAAAATGGCTTTTGTGCAAGTTTACCAAGGACTATCAGAGATGAGATAAAGTTAATACCTGTATAAGATTTCCACAGGTGAAAACAACAGATTGGTGGCTTGAACGTTACCGTGCTAAAAGGTTACTACTTACTCTCGCTTCATTTCAAAGGAGCTGAATGTAAAAAGGAAAAAAAGTCATATAACCGAAGCCTGTAAGAAAGTACAAAGGAGTGCAAAAGAAAACACAAGTTGAGGAATTAAAAGATTAAGAGTTTGCAGCTGGTATGTGCAAATGTCACTGGCGTGTCTCCATAACAGAAGCACAGAGAGCACATCCCTGGCACAGAAAATCGCGTAGGTATGAAAAGGTTACTGCGTTGTGAGCTGAACATTGCTCTTATCCCTGTGTCACAGGCCTGGACAGACACCAGATCGGAGAATTACGTTCCTGGCCACCTGAACATGTGAATAGGACCCAATATCAGTCATCTCCTGTGAACCACGACTGATCTGAATGCAGTTATAGTTATAGAAATTCATGCAAAACAGATTTGTTTTGTCCTGGCACTCAACGTTTAGCCGACAATACTTGAGTCTGGACTTGGTTTCGACGGCAATGTGTTTGAACTGCTACATTCCAGAAGAATGGACTTGAGAACAGCCACAGTACTAAAGGTTCAGACCAGAGTTCTTTCTTCTCATCAGCCAGAGTTTTTCCATTAAGTGGTTAATGGCAAACACCATCTTTTCAATGGATTTCAAATTATTAAAAGATGCTCTTTTGGGAGTTTTAATGTTATTAATGACTGCTGATTCTGGGAATCGTGTGGTTTTAGTATTTCTTGACATTACAGCTGCTTTTGATACTGTCGATCACACCATTTTAATGTCCTGTTTGCACGAGTGGTTGGCGATATGTGGTGCTGCTCTGGACTGGCTTCGTTCACATTTATCAGACATGACTTTTTGACTAGTCCTCCTCTGCTTCTGTAGGGCTCAATTCTTAGGAAGCTGCTTTTTCTCTTTATTTATTTCCCAGTGGCTCCATTTATTGCAAACACATAACTGCTAGTTTCACCTGTATGCTGATGACACCCAGCTTTATGTTAAACTGGGAATACGCTCTCAACAATAATGCATTGCCTCAATGAATTAAAAGCTTGGGTTGCCCTAAATTAAGCTTCATTTTAATAAGAACAAACTTGTTGTCTAAAGTGTTGGTGTGGGCAGTTGTGGGCCCTCCTCTGTCGGTCTGGGTCCTCTGACACAATTCATTAAACCTGTGGCCACGAAAAATACTATTTCAACAATTATATAATGGTTCTATAGTATTTATTCATATGCATAATAAAGTAGACGTATTTGAATCTCTTTACACCTTCAAAAAGCAACTAAAAACTCTTTCGAGAGCACTTACTAACTTGACTTTAAAAAAAAACCCTCTGAAGCACTGATTTGAATTCATTTTCTGTACTAGCTTGAAAGTGTTCTATGTGTATGTCTTCTGATCAATACACTTTGTAAAAAACTGCTTGATTTTTACTCCCAATGTAAGTCGCTTTGGATAAAAGCGTCTGCTAAATACATAAATGTAAATGTTAAATTAGTTTAAACCTCATTCTACCCTGTCTTGACCCTGCCTGCAGTTAAGTCCACCACTGTCGAGTGCAAGACATGGAGTAGTGCCAGGACCAAGAGTAGTAAACAATTCAGCAAATCTGCACTCGTGACTAAGAGTTCCAAATGAAAGATGATTGCTGAAAAGGTCTGAAATCACAGTTTTTGATCTTATAACTCAGCAGCTTACCACACTGTATATCTGAGGCTTTCTCCGCTTCGCAAGATCGATGATGTTCACACCATTGTAATAGAGGTTCTCAATGCATCCCTGGAAGTTACGGCGAATGAAGGTTCCGGGTTTGCCTGGCAATGGGATCCCTCCAAAGCTTAGCTGATGCAGAGAATTAACAAGTTCATCATTGTATTAGTATATTTCAGTAAAACACAAATCATCATCAAAGTTTAGTCAACAATAGTCCTGTAGTACTCGAATCTTCACTTAGTCTCAAGACCAGACATTTTTCCTCTAGCTGACCTAAAGGTATTTTCATAGTTTCCTGTCAGTTCAAAACAGATCTGAAACTACATCCTCAATATTTAACTACTTTTTACTAAATGTCATTTAAATGATGGCTTATAAGGAATTAATTTAAAAGAAAAGGGATCTGTTTTGAATGAAAAAAAAACTATCCTCATGGAATGTTACAAAGAATTCGGCTCAAATCATGGCTCAGTATTTTAGTAGCTTAAATATCAAGGTCTCCAAACACATTTAACATTCAATATTTCTGACAAAAGCATTTCAAACTCATTTCACTCCACATCAATGCAAAAAAAAAAAATCAGTTCCAAAGCCAAACCTCATAATCGACCTCGAGAGAGTCTCCATCTCCTTTAGTTCTGAAGTGCTGAGTGTGTCTGTCGAGGGTGAAGTTGACCTGCTTGTTAAAGCGTTCGATCATAACCGAGTGCCAGTGCAGGTCATCCAGAAGACTGCCGAGAGTAACCAGCAGATGGGTACTGCTAGGTCTCACCTTGCTTCCATCTGCCAATCACAGCAGCTTTCTCATCAAACAGAGGCTAAGTTATTAGCTTACACATTTTAAGATGTGTTTGATTTAAAATATTTTATAATATCATTTACTCTTGTGATGACAAGCTGATTTTCACCTGTCATTACTTCCACTCAATAATGAATATTTCGGACCTTCTAGGGCTCCTAAAACTAGTTCTCCCAGTACAGTAACTCACCTAGGTTTAGATGCAAGGCCAGTCTTCCGCGGTGAAGTTCCAGAGTGATATAGTCTCCTCGCTGGCCTTCTCCGTGCAATAAAACACCTTCTGCCTGTCCACTCTTAAATCGCAGCGATATAACATCTTTCACCGTGCTCATAGACTTCTGGCTGAATCGGTAAAGCAAGGAGCTTCTGCCATCAAAATCAGTCACGTACGATCCTAAAGAAACATGTACATTTTTAAGTGATTTATTTAAAAACTCACTCAGAATTTGAAAATAAAATGATACCAAATCTGCAAACACTTTTAAAACCCCTCAAATTCAAATATTTAAATTAGAAACAACATTTGAGCTGAAATATGTAATAAAATATAAAAACATAACAAAACAAGGTAAAGCAACACAATACAAAAAAGATTTAAACAGAGATAAAACTGAAAAACTGAGAAAAACAAAGAAAAGAAAAAAAAAACAAAACAATAAGCAAAACAATATTTGCAAAATTATAAAGCCAAGCTTATATAATAAACACTACAAAAAAATCAAACTAAAATTTTATTTTCCAACTGGGATTGTGAGTGAAACCGGAGTACCCGGACGAAATCCACGTAAGCACGAGGAGAACATGCAAACTCCTTCCAGGAAGTTCACCCGCGAGCCTCAAACAGACAACCTTCCAACTGGAAGGCAACAGTGCTACCGTCCACTCCGCCACCATCCCGCCCCCCAAATATATTCTTCAATGCAATTCAGAGTCAACAAACAAACAAACAAACAAGAAACAAGAAAAGCAAGAACAAAACAAGACAATGCAACAAAATAACAACAAAAGAATAGAGATAAACAGAAAATCAAACATAACTGAAATTCTCAGCAAAGAAAAACAAACTAAAACACAAAATTAATAATTGAATGATGAAGGAAAAAGTAAATAAAAATAGAAATGAAAAGCTAAACAAAAGCCTTAACTTAGAAAAACAAAAAGTGAAGCAAAACAAAAAAAAATAAAAAAATGCAAAACAAGAAAAATGACAAAAGAACATCACAATGAAAGACACCAAGACAATTAAACTAAAAAACAAACAAACAAACAAAGAATCAAATAAAAACAATAGAAAACAAAGAAAGACAGAGCTAACAAGATTTGTTCTCTAATCGTGCTAGGAATAATGCAGCTTAGCGCCTCACAGCACAACAAAGGGATTCACTAATACTCAAATCTACTCTGATTCCTGTTACAGATCATTAGATATCTTCATACTTAATTACATGGATGCAACGATGTGTGAGTCAAAAGTGCAGCACACAACTTTCAGATGTTTAAACACGTGTGAGCAGAGGAAAGTCACCAAACCGATTAGTAATCGTAATTTGTAACATATTCACCCAAACGTCGTCTCTTCAGGAGGTCAATGTAACACAACAAACATGGATGCAAAGGAACAGGAACCATCCTTTTCACTAATTCTTGCGTGCATATTTGTTGTTTAAACCACTTTATCTGTGTTCCAATTCATTACAGCACACCCTCCTCACAATGAAGCCTAGAGAAAGATGAATGAGCGAGTGAGTTCAGAAAATAGATCTAGAAAAACCAGTATGTATCCCAGCCCTTTTTGATCATAATAATAACGAGTTGTTGCTTAATTTGCTCTGTGAGAGATGTGATCCGAGCAGAACAGTCTGGCAGCGGTGATAATGAAACTTATTTAGCATTGCCAGGTTCAGGCTGAGTTCACAACCATCACAGAAGTTGGATGATTAGCATTAGCATGTGACATGTGCCTCAAGTTAATACATAGTGTTGCAATCCCTGCTCTACCGTTGATCTCGCCAGATCCTCTCCAATGAAAAAAACATTTACACCTTTCTTTCAAGGTTATAGTCAACACTAAGGATTCAGAATAAAGTTTCAGATCAAAGCTTATAGGCTCATCCCAACAAAAACAGGTTTGTTACTGGATTAATATGTGAATTCTTCAAGTGGTAGTGGATTATTGGAATTGTGTGTCTTTTGATACTTTTATCTGTCTGTAAACACAATTCTAGTTGAATATATGAATTACTGCATTAATGTCTATGTAGATGAAGATGAGGAGAGCTTTTAATAAAGAGACAATGTTTTAACATGGACATATTATAAAGAACACTAGAACTAGTTACTTCCCATATTCAATAATACAAGGACAGTATTCCTGTTTCTTCCCTTGTGCTGTTTTAATCTATCCTCAACCAATGCCACTTAACAGAAATCAAATGTCCTTGGTGCTTAAAAGGTCTTCAAATACATAGTTTTACCCAGAAGATCTTGTTACTTTCATTCTTCTTACCAATCATTTTAAATTGTAAAATACATATACACACAAGAAAGTGAAGTAATTCAAAGAGTGTTTCACTCACGATAAGCACAGCCGTATACAGCCAGCCTGAGGCCCACACGACCACTAGAGCTCCACTCAAGAGGAACCCAGCGAAGGAACCGGGTCCTGATGGGGTGGCTGAGTTTATGGTGGACCACATTCTCAGCATTAACGTTACCCACAATTCTCTGCAAAGAAATACAACATTTTATATTTTAAATAAAGAGAGAATAATGATGACATTTAGCCCCTGGTTATTCCTCCTGAAACTAGTTTAGTTTAGCTAAGTTTATTTATTTATTTATTTATTCATCAGAGGAAATTAATCTTTAAAGCAACACTTCACTTTTTGATGTAAGCTCAATATCTGCCCACGCTAATAAGTAGTGTTTTCGCATTTTGTAAATAATATCTTCATAATACCATATATTTTTATATGTAGGCTGATTCTCAATTCTGGTGTAAAAATCAAGGGACATAGTAACATTTAATTTTCTGTTATTACATAAACTTGTTTACCAGCTCACATAATCGAAGAGTAATTCGAGTCAAAACAACACGTTTCCAGGTCATTCACAAAGAGAAGCTTCCATTTTCTTTTAAAGCAGACTTCTAAATGTCGCTTGGATATAACATAGCTAATATCATCTCAGACCTTACTGAGCCACTCACAGCCGGTAATTAGAAAGCCAGCATTAACTACCCTCTGACGTCACAGTGCCTTCAAACAATCTGTTTCAATTAGCTTGCACGATGGCTTCTAACATGTTTATTAAGTCTTTGATTCAGTGAATGGAGCTTGCATTGGGAATTCTTGATTGGAAAGACCCATTCTGGGCATTCATTATTAGAAAAGAGCTTTGGGTTCCAGTCCCAAATGTGGCTATAAACTTTAAGGAGTAGCTCTCACAGAAGTGTCTCTCTTTATACATATAAAATAGAGGATTACTGTAAAGCATTGGGTGCCATTTATATAAAAGCAACAATTAAATAACAGAAAGAATAGCATTTTTTCTGTAATAGCTATAATAGCTTTTTAAGGTACTGTTGGTGGTTTTGGAATCAATGTTTTTAAAGTAGGTTTCTTTTAGTGCTGAAAAGTATTCAAAGGGCATTTCACATCAGGGTTCACAATCCATAGAGAGTTCAAGGAATGGTCCTGAGCATGAATAGGAGATATTTGGCTCAAAAACTGAAGCTGCCATTGTGCAATATACAACAACATGCTTTTATGTTTGTGGAATGAATGAGCAGACTTGCACACAGTTTTTAAAAGAACTCTGCTGATGGGTTTCTCTAAACATTACAGAGAGCTAAACACAAATCGTGTGTGGATGTTATTGCATGGTGTATAAGAGTGGTGTAATGGTGTAATACCTGTTAGCATTGAGAAAACCTTACCAAATCCTCAACTTCATTTACAAACGTGCAGCCCCAAACCTTTCAAGAGCCACCACAATGCTTCACTGTTACTGTTTTATGTCCTGGACTCTCCGGTGTTTATTATTACCATCCTAGATCTGCCTCCTTTTTTGCCAAAGTCTATGTCTCCGGAATTCGTCTAATTTTCTATTTGAATATCTTTGTTTAGACTTTGTTATCTGGTCCTGTTTTCCAAGAAATCTATGTTCTAGATAAGTTTTCCCATGGTGGACTTTTTTTTTTTTAATAAAAATTGGTTCCTTTATCTTTAATATTTTGTAAATAAATGCTCTGCGTCTGAGTTCCGTCACACCCTGATGTGTCATAAAATAGGACCTACTTTTCAGTCCTTGGATGAACTGCTTTAGCCAAATATTTCAAATTCTGATCCATAAGTCAAGAGCCATTTTTCAGCACCCTGTTCCTAAGCATTTCATGCATACCTGGCAAAGACGCATACCTTGGTGATGCAGTATAACTACCTTGTTTCTTGTTGCTGTGCTCAAACTTGCCATAAGAAACAGTATTCTCAACCTCACCTTAGTTGCAGAGTTTGGCTCGACCTAGTTTTAAGCCTCTTGCATAGCTGCGTCAAACTATATGTGGCATTGATAATAAGCAGATCATCCACAGCTATAGTCCTACAAAACCCTTGAGCCTTATATATAAAAGCATTCTTTGTTTACTTTATTATTTTCACACTTGCCTAACTTTTATGCAGTACATCTTTGGAGCTGCAAGTAAATGTGCGAGTGGTGAGTGAGTTCTTCTTTAAATAAACATAAACATCTACAGTAGTGAAATTAACTCCAGAGGGAACCTTTTACATGTGCTGGAGTGACACCAAGATATTTGTATCCATCTTTACAGCCACTTCAGGCCAATTTTGAGTCTAAAATATGCCATAACCTTTTTTTCCGTTTTGTCAAATTGAATGATTTTTGGTGACAAATCATATTTTTACACATATTCTGGGTTCAAAAACTCACAAATGCACTTGTATCTCTGTATCTACCTCAGTTCGAATCTAATCAGCTCTCTAAACTATTTTTAGAGTACAGTATTAAAAATATTAATAATTTTTTATCTTTTATCACAGTCTTACATTAGTCACAACAATTGCGTTGATGGATTTTTACTTTTTGAGCAGCACCAGATTTTTTTGTTCGCGGCTTTTTTTTGACCCATTGACCTTGATTATGATGGCCGTACACCAAATAATCATGCTTTCTTGATTGTTGGTGATCATTCTTGCTGGGAAAGATAAATTGAGATTTTCACCATTTAAAACCATTAACACTTTGAGATAGACCTGTGCAAAAAAAAAAAAAAGTTTACCTATCTCAGTCTGAAAGCACCAAACCCTAAGATTTCTTAAACCACTATTGCTGATGTAGTCGTGATTTTCTAATCATAATCATGTAGCATGAATTTGCGCAATTAATCTCGTATTATTAATTACTTTCTTAAAAATATAGAGAAACTTTATTGCACTACCTTTCAGTATGTTACGCTAATATAAAAATTCCACCCTAGAGTAGTTAACGTAGACTTTTCCATTCTTTAGTAACAACATGAAGTCAATTTGATCACAATTACATCACCACATCCTCGTGACACTCATTTGAGCTTTCAGTGACGGCAACATCCTGTCCCTGACGGCATCTTCCTCTCTCCTTTGCACCACTGAGGGTAAAAAAAAGAAAATAACAATAGATCCATCCAATTAGCTTTGAGTTCACCTCAGCCCAAGGGCAGAGCGGTGCTCCCTCTGGAAGGGGCAGATGCCCCGGTTACAGCCTGCCCACGTAAACAGCTCCTCTCTACGCTTCATTAACTCTATTCCTCTAGACCTCCTCTTCATCCTACACCTCCTCCTGCATTAAAACCCCTGTGCACTGCTGCCGTTATCACAAGCCCTCCATGGACCATTTCATCAGATCTGTTACGTCTGCAACTGTTACGTTCTCCTGTGGCCATAACCAAAGAGCGATCCCCTTTAATCAATCAATGGTTATTTTTTTTTACTGGCAAATAAAAACACAAAATTCTTATCTTCCCATCAACTGTAATGAGATTACCATTAAGGTCCACAATAAGGTCCATTTGAACTTACAGTGTTGTGAAAAACATGCAAAAGAATAAAAAGTCAGGAAGGGGGCAAATAGTTTGTCACACAAAATGTTTCTGATCATCAAACACACATTTTAATATTAGTCAAAGATAACACAAGTAAACACAAAATGCAGTTTTTAAATGAATGTTTTTATTATTTAGTGAGAAAAAAAATCCAAACCCACATAGCCCTGTGTGAAAAAGTAATTGCCCCTGCACCTAATAACTGGTTGGGCCACCCTTAGCAGCAATAACTGCAATCAAACGTTTGTGATAACTTGCAACAAGTCTTTTCCAGCGCTCTGGAGGAGTTTTGGCCCACTCCTCTTTGCAGAAATGTTGTATTTCAGCTTTATTTGAGGGTTTTCCAGCATTAACCGCCTTCTTAAGGTCATGCCACAGCATCTCAATGGGATTCAGGTCAGGACTTTGACTAGGCTACTCCAAAGTCTTAATTTTTTTTCAGCCATTCAGAGGTGGATTAGCTGGTGTGTTTTGGGTCATTGTCCTGCTGCAGCACCCAAGATCACTTTACTTTGTGTTAACGATCAGATAGCCGGACATTCTCCTTCAGGATTTTTTGGTGGACAGAAGAATTCATGCTTCCATCTATCATAGCAAGCCTTCTAGGTCCTGAAGCAGCAAAACAACCCCAGACCATCACACTACCACCACCATATTTTACTGTTGGTATGATGTTCTTTTTATGAAATGCTAATTTTCAAAAAGTTGAAGTTTTGTCTCGTCAGTCCACAAGATATTTTCCCCAAAGTCTTGGCAGTCATCAAGATGTTGTTTTTTTTTTGGAAAATTAAGACAAGCCTTAATGTTATTTTTGCTTAATAGAGGTTTGCGTCTTGGAACTTTTTTTTGCCCAGTCTCCTTATGGTGGAGTCGTGAACACTGACCTTAATTGAGGTAAGTGAGGCTTGCAGTTCTTTGAATGTTGCACTGGGATCTTTTGTGACCTCTCTGATGAGTTATCTCTTGTGCTCTTTTGGTAATTTTGGGCGGCCGGTCACTCCTGGGAAGGTTCACCACTGTTCCATGTTTTTGCCATTTGTGGATAATGGCTCTCACTGTGGTTTGCTGGAGTCCCAAAGCTTTAGAAATGGCTTTATAACCTTTACCAGACTGACAGATCTCAATTACTTTTGTTCTCATTTCTTCCTGAATTTCTTTGGATCTAGGTATGATGTCCAGCTTTTGAGGTGCTTTTGGTCTACTTCTCTGTGTCAGGTAGCTTCTGTTTAAGTGATTTCTTGATTGAAACAGGTGTGGCAGTAATCAGGCCTGGGAGTGGCTACAGAAATTGACCTGAGGTGTGAAAGTTTTTAACTACAGAGGCAATCGTTTTTTTCACACAGGGCTATGTGGGTTTGGATTCTTTTTCTCCCTAAATAATTAAAACATTTCATTTAAAAACTGCATTTTGTGTTTACTTGTGTTATCTTTGACAAATATTCAAATGTGTTTGATGATCAGAAACATTTTGTGTGACAAACATGGAAAAGAATAAAAAGTCGGGAAGGGGGCAAATAGTTTTTCACACCACTGTAGAAGAGTAATCTATTTGAAGAGCTGAGTCATAGTTTACAAATAATGTTTATTCTGACCTTTTGTGTTCAGGCCTGGTGCAGTTTTCCACTGAGCGATCAATGTTCCACTCATGGCATCAGTAGTTTTCTTCATCTATGTTTCACTGAGCTGTGAACTTTAATCTGAAAAGTCTGGTGTAATTACACTCTCGATGAGTCCCAAAAAGTGTCTTTAAAAAGTGAGAAACAAAGTGTATACATTAGCCTGTATGAAAATAGTTAGTATAATTCCCCTTAAAACAAATAGATTGAGCAAAAATAGCTGTGGAGATAGCAGGTGTGGACACAGTAGCCCAGAGTATTGTGTACGTGACTATAGTACAAACCTAAAAAATGTTTAAGTTAAATTATGCCGAGGTCAAAGATAATGCATCCCAAAGATATATTAGAAGGTGCAACAATCAGTAGCAGGAACCAAAATCCTAAAATAAGAGAGTAGAAAATGTATCTGATGAATGTTGGTGATTTTTGGTTCAGGTTTTGATGGTGGTTCACTGGCCGCTCGAGCCATCAATTGCTCTCAATCCCGGGAGAACCAGGTTTAAGAGTGTCAGAAACATTCAGCACCTCTGTGCCTCTGTGACTGTCTTTAAAAGAGGCCGTAAAATGCTCCCCAGGCGAAAGAAGAGAAGCATCTTCCCTCCCTGCTCTCCATTCGTCTGCACAAGGAAGCATAATAATCAGTTTATTTACAGTCAGCTTGCGGAGCACAAAACATACAAAATAACCTAAAGGGATCCAACGGCCTGGCAAGTGACCATTCCATCATCACCTCTGAGCTGGAGGGCTTTCATGAACAAGTGCACCATGGGCCAAGTGAGAAAATCATGCCCTAGGTGAATTTCCGCTCATTTCTTTAGCCATTCTGGTGAAATGGGTTCCAGAATCTTACATCAATTTACTTTATGGCACCCAAATGGTTCCATCCTTTAAGAAAGCTAATCTAGCAAAAGCACAGGCCCTCCCATTGATTGCCTCTGGGGGTGTTCAAGCCTCTGTGTAATGTGAGATCTGGGAGGAAAAGAGTGCTGGAGACACACAGAGGCAGTTGAGATGATTTAGAGGAAGAGAGACTTGACTTCCCAGTGAAGAGAGCAGGAGAAACAAATCTATTTCTAAATTCACAAAACAGACAGGAAACTCTATTTATTTCACCCGCAGAACACAGCTGCCAGTAGCCATGTTCGCATCCAAAGATGTGAATTAAATTTAGAAGCAAAACTGGAATATCGTAAAAAATATTTGTGAAAGCACCGTTTTCATCCAATGAGTCCAAGAGAACAAAATTGTAAATACCTGATAAACTGGAGCGAAATATCAAAAGAAAGATGGAAGTTGCTGCGTTTGGAGAAGGCATTTTTTTTTCGTTTATAAAAACGTATTTGCGTCAAAAATGGAACACATTATGCGCAGTCATGTCTTGCTTTTGTAGGCGTTTCAAAAGCATTTCAATCCAGACAGAAAAACACATTGCCATTGGGAATAATTCTGTTATGGCGTTTCCATCGTATCTTATCGGACAAAAAGGTTATTGAACTCATTTGAGCAGAACATTATTTGATGCGTATTGTCAAAATTTATGCGCATCTTGCAGTTTTCATCCAGGGTTTTTTAATGTGATATTCCAAAATGCACATAAAACAAATGTATGAAAACAGTTGTTATAATGCACTTCATTCACTCACCGGCCACTTTATTAGGTACACCTGACCAACTTCTAATTAACACAAACTGCTAATGAGCCAATCACATGGCAGCAACTCAGTGCATGTAGACATGGTAACATCAATCTGCAGCAGTTCAAACTGTGATTTTATTGTGGCATCGTTACTGGTGCCATTTCAGAAACTGCTGATCTACTGGAAATTTCACATACAACCATCTCTAGGGTTAACAGAAAAGAGGTCAGAGGAGAATGGCCGGAGTGGTTCGAGTTGAACAGAAATAAATGATGTTTACCAATGAAAATTGCTAATCTCTCACTCCAGGTAAAAAAAAAACTCATGTCCTAAGATAGATTCGGATTCTTTGGGCACCTTTCCTTTTTTCTTGGAAATAATGTTAGTTTTAGGTTTGATCTTTTTCCCTGTAACTACACAAAAAGGCCTTACAATCACTGGGTTGTCCTTCCTTTTTAAAAGCATTACATTTTGAAGCTAAATGTTTGTAAATAAATGTATACAGTATGCACCATAACAGCTAGTTTAGGACGCAAGGGATGGTATGAAAACTACAGAGTAACTGGTAACTACAGAGAACCGAAGAAATAAGGGTCATCAGTTCAACATAATGTCTAAGAAACCATCTATTCTCCAGCATTTCACGTTGTCAATATGAAAAGCACACATGCACGGAGCCTATCAGAGCACGGAGAATGACAGAGGACGGCATGAGCCCAGCTCAGTGACTGGAAGCCCCACAGGCAAGCAGACGTGAGATATGACCGTGCTGAGCTCCCACAAAGGCAACATAGTCAGCAGTTTTCTGTCAATTCTGTTCCCCAGCATGAGATGAAGACAGCTATACAAGATGAGAGAAGATGAAGACAATGAATGATGTGCGTCAGCGCAGCTCCATGAAGACATATTTCAACAGCTACAGTATTTCTGCTTTTGAAGTGCATTGTTCTCCAAGGCTGCCACATGAAAACCTACCAGAACAACATGAGCTCAGGATCGTTTTTTTTTTTTTTATAATCAAATAGGAAAAACCAAAATCCACTATTCTTTTTGTTTAAAAGCAAAGAAATGTATTAGGGAAATAAATTAGGGATATATATAAAGTTATTACGAGAAATCACTCACTTATTGTTATTGTATGGTCCAACAGGCATCATTTTTATTATTACAGCAGAACTTTTAACCTTTTAAACCCAAAAAATGCTTTGTGGAATGAGGAATTTTGTAGAATGTGTATTTTAAAAGTTAAAAACTCCCACTGAATTTAAAGGGAGAGAGAAGCTGAATCCAAACAAGGCCACAAAGCCCCTGTGGAAAATATAAACATATTTAATTATAGTTTTCTATTCTATTCAAATCTATTAACCCCCAGTGCTAATTGTGCTTTGAGGTTCCATGTCTCGTTTTCTCTTATGGATGCGTTCAAACAGTATTATATTAAGTATTATTGCTTTGTGGTGGTATCACCACATTTAGTGAAGATTCTATTTTATGTTTAGTGCGCTCTATTTTGTGCTCTGCCCCAGTGTACTTATTAGTTAATTTATGTTGTACCTGTTCTGAAATTGGCAGGATGTAATAACCGATAAAAGAATGTTGTTCAATGATTAAGCTAATGTTCTTGAGTTGGTGCTGTTGGTGGTAGATTAGTATTGCTGTGAAACTCAATCTTAAAAAGCTGTTGCAAAGAGGTTCGGGTAACATTGATGTTAAGACAACTGATTAGTGCTAAAGATTTAACGAGTAAATCCATGTACACAATAATTCAGAGAAAGAAGTAATACAGGAATTAGTTCAGAGCAGAAGTCCGTTACAAAAGATAGAGTGGTACCTCAAGATACGAATACTTCGAGTTACGAAATGCTCAAGATGCGAAAGGTCTCGTATGAAATATTCGCTTTGAGATACGAAAAAAGTTCAAAGATATGAAAAACACCAACAGTTCTGCTTTGTTTTCCACTTGTTCTGTTTGACGTCGCGCTGTGCTTCGAGGTCCTGGAGCTCCATTCTTCCATTGCAGTCAGCGCTAAAACGGGCTGATACGCTTTAAAACACTTTAAATCAGTTTTAAATCAAGCGAAACATTATGTGTAGATTACCAATAATGTTCCATAGCAAAAGTTAGAGTCAAGGTGTCGTAAAAGAAATAACGTTTATAATGTGGAAAGTGCTGTTCTGTAGCGCAAGTTAGAGAAACCCTGTGACGCGCTCTCAGCTCTCTCTCCATCCCTTCTCACACGCTTGATACTGTCTACACTTGAAACCGTGTTGGTGTTCATTAATCGTGAAATTCTTGAGAAAGTTAACTTTCATATGTGGTGCTGTAATGTTTCGTGCCACCCGTTCCACCTCCTCCAACACAATATGTTTCAAATTTGTGTTCATATTAAGTATTTTTCATGTGTTCTATTGTGTTTTATTATCATTTATTGCATTAACAATGTGTAGATTTAAGGATTGAAGAAACCTTACTTGATTTTTCTCTGGTTTTCCATTTTTTTTCAACTTATACTGTTGTTCTTGAGAGGATTAGGCGTTTTACATGTAAAACTTCCTTCGAGATACCAAATGTTCGAGATACGAAAGCCAGCCTGGAACGGATTAGTTTGGTATCTTAAGGTACTACTTCAGCATCTGCTCTATTTGTAAACATATAATTGCAATTAAACATATACTAAAGGCGAAATGCTGCTTTTTAAAACGATTTACTTGGTTCCTCCACTCCATCCTCCTCGGACTCATATCAAACACTATTAAGCCTCAACACACTCTCAGCAGCAGTGGTGGTGGTGCAGACCGGAGCGAGCAATTATCCATCACTTTGGGGAGTCTATTCACACCGTCCTCCAGGAAGACCTCTGTCAGCTTTCCTCACCACTTCATACACAGCCACAGCACTCATTCAAGACTTCTGGACCGCATCTGAAGAGGGCAGTTTAAACTCCTTTCTTTGACTATATATAAATATTTTAATATTCTACCTCTTTCTTTCCAAATAATATTAAATAATAAATCAAATTTATTCTGAAATACTTGCTGAAATGTCAGCCCCTTTTTTCTAAATTCACCATTTGTTTTAAGTAATTGCCCATTACTGGGATTACTGAAAAAATTCACTATTATTGCAAAATTATGTTCCAGTGTACATCACATTTTAATGCAATGGCCAGCAATCTGTATGATACACCAGCCTTAATATCTAAAATTATTCTGCAAATCTCTAATAGAGCAGTTAATTTAGCAGCACAGCCTGTATAAAGAATCTGTAAACTGTAACAAAGCACACCTTCTAAACAATAACTCTTACCCCTACACTGTCCTCCAGCAGGTACTGCTTCCAGACACGTCCTGTGTCGCTGTACAGGAGCATGTAGGCACTGACCCAGTCTGTGCTGCCATGACGACCTTGTGTTGCCACTGCAGTCACCTCCATTCTCTCCTGAAGGTCTATCTGAAGCCATGGTGACCTGTCTGTCATTTCTGGGCTCCAGCCACCTCCTCCTTGAGAAAAAAAAAACAACATAGTTTGCGTATTAGACCCAAACTGTGGCTTTCCAATATTGCTATTGTAACTCTTCCTTTACATTTATGCATTTAACAGGAATGTATCCAAAATTTTCTAAAGCAAATTATATTGAACTCATTTGATCAGCTCTTGCCATCTTTGGGGCTTAACCCATGATCTTGCAGCTTCTAGCAATGCAAACTAATGACTAGGCCACAGGTAACCTTAACTTCTCATTTGAGTCATGAGAGAATGTGAGGATATCCTCTGCGAGGATCACAGTCACCTTTTCTTTCACTCCTTCAATGAAAGCGTATATCCAGGAGTCCACTCCATGGCAGTATACGTTAAACATCATCTAAAGATCAGCTTCTTTTTTTAGCTTTTGTAAAAATAGTGAGACAGCTCAAATCAGATCCATTTATTCTGTTCTATAAAGTTTATAATCTTTGGAAGCAGAAGTGTAATGGAAGCCGGTAAGCCCCGCTAGTAAACCTCCCCTGAGGGATGTTTCTGATAGATGCTTTAGGCTGAAAAAAGAGGAAAGTGCAGCTGAATGATGAATGGGGTTTAGTGGGATCCAGGAACTAAAATGTGTGAGTAAACATCTTCTCCAGGTCTTAAGAGATTCGCTAGAGACTAATATCACGGTGGTGTTTCACACACAATCCAGAGACTGGTTTATAGAGCTGTGCTCATATGTTTATATACCCTGTGAAAATCATACATTTCTTGGCTATTTTTCAGAAAATCTGAACACAAAAACAATTTTCCACTCATAGTTAGTGGTTGGGTGAAGCTATTTACTGTCAACAACCGTGTTTACTCTTTTTAAATCATAATGACAACAGCAACTTTCCAAATAAAACTAATCAAAAGTTTAAACCCCAGCTCTTAACATTTTGTATTCCTCCCTTTCACATCAATGACAGCCTGAAGTCTCTTGAGGTAGTTGTCGAAGAGGTTTTTTATCTTCGCTGTTTGTAAAACTTCCTAGGGAAAAAGGGGTTTACTGCACGAGGCGACCAGAACATTCACTTTGTTCTGGTGGAACTTGTGTTTTGGATAGTTTTTGTGTTGGAATGTCCAGTGTTCTGTTCAACTCCGCTCTAAATTCAGTGTTTAAGGTGGTGGCCAAAAAGTTACATTTTGGTCTCATCTGCCTAAATATTTTGGCACATTGTAATATTGTAAGCACTTTGTGGCATTTGTCCAAGAACGGCTTTCTTCTGGCAACTCGACCTAGCAACCCATTTTTCCAAGTGTCTCCTCATTGCACTCCTTGAAAATGTACCGTCTCAGTACATTTTTTACATTATTTGTGGGTTTTCCTTTGCATCCCTTACAATTTTTCTGGCAGAAGTAGTAGCAGAAATGTTTGTTTTCCCTCCACTTCTTAATCAGAGTTTGAACACTACTGATTGGCATTCCCTGGTCCTTGAATATGTTTTATATCCATTTCTGGTTTGGTACAGTTCAACTACTTTTTCCTGTAGATCCAATGACGGCTTCTTTGCCTTCCAAATCGCTCAGAATTCAGAAACTTTGAATTGTTTCCGTTGTCATTATGCTTTTAAAAGAGTAAACACAGTTGTTTGATAATAAATGGCTTGAATAAAATAAAATGCTTTAGTGTCATTAATATTTTCTATAGAACAGAAGGTGATTTCATTTTGTAAAATGAGTAGAAGGCACAAAATAAAAAAAGAAAAATAAACGGTAGAGGTGAATGAGTCTGATGAATCTTTTCACAGCTAGTGTAAAAAAAAAAACCTCAGGAGGAAAACAAATGTTGAGTAATACACCGTTTTTATCATAATCAAAATGCATATAATTTATTACAAAAAATAGTATGGAAAACAATATTTAATATATTAGTTAAAAGTAAAAGACTTTTGTATTTTTGTATAGAAATAATATATATTACATGTACATTACATATATTACACAAATAAATGTATAGTGTATTTTTGTTGGAAACAAACAAAAATTTTTTGTAGTTTAAAGAGATATAATTAATAAAGAATCTTCAGAATTATTATTCAGGTTGTTTTCAGTTATTTATTCCAAGATGCTTTGTTTTATTCATTTATTCTATTTAATTTAGTTTCTGTTGATCTGAATTAAATTAATTTGTATTTATAATTGACCTTTTGTGAGTCTTTATTGACCATAATGCATATTGTAAACATGTATCAAGTAAAAATGAATAAGTAAATAAATCAATAAAACTTTGCTCAATAAACAGGTTACAGATATCTATCTATCTATCTATCTATCTATCTATCTATCTATCTATCTATCTATCTATCTATCTATCTATCTATCTATCTATCTATCTATCTATCTATCTATCTATCTATCTATCTATCTATCTATCTATCTATCTATCTATCTATCTATCTATCTATCTATCTATCTATCTATCTATCCATCCATCCCTTTTTTTAAATTAGGACATACCTAAAAATATGCGCAAACTATTTTAAATGTAATTTACAATAAATATATTTTTCATAGTTTGGCTTTAATAATGTCCAGTACAGTAAATGGTGATATGAAGTTGTAATTTGCCAAAAAAAATAAACAAAAACAAAAGAAGTTGAAATGCACATGGATGAATTAAAGGATCTTCTGCGTCAAAAGCCCTGTGCGCACCCACTGTCGGCATAAAACAAGAGTTTTAATGTGTCATGAGTTTTCATGAGTAGTAAAACCGTTTTTTAGTTAATTTTACTGTTTTTAGCATTTACACCTTTCTGAGAAACACAACTCCTCCACTTTTATTTGCAAAACTATTTTCGTTCCATCATAAGTTGTTGCCGTTTTGCAGGCTTTTAAAATGTATATGCAAATGTGATTGCCAGCTCTCCCCTATATTTTAAAGGGTGAGCTGCTCTCAGTAAAGGAATGCATCCACTCAAAAAGCAGCAAAAAGCCTCGACCCCCTCACCTCACTTAACATGTACACCCTTCACTGCAAAAGCTTTGCACATGTGCTCCACTTAAAGTCTTCAAAATCATCCAGATCAGAACAGCATGAAGAAATAGGTCTGACTCTGGCAAAGAGGTTCATTACTCAAGCACCACGGTCACCACTGAACCGGATCAGAGCAGAATTTTAAACTGGAGACCTCTGACTTGGACAGATAAATGCTGCATTTACACAGACCCCCAGAAGGACAAATTATTCAGTTTGTTAAAGATTTATTTAATAAGGGTTATTCAAAACCAAAACAAAGAAAGCTCCAAACAGCTAAAATAAAAACTCAAGATTTTACTCACCATCCCTTTTGTTTAGCCTGGCAAAGTATGCAGCACGGCTCTCTGAGAAGTGCGAGGAGCTCTCAAAAGAGGATGTAGGAAGAAGAGAGGACAGAGATCCATCACAGCTGTCTGGAGATCAAAACAAACAGAAGATGCACACATCACTTTATGTAATTCTAAAATCCTCCAGCTCTATATGGTTTGAGTTACACTTCCATGGAGTGGTTTACTAGCATGTCAATTAAATAAAGGCAGCCAACATGAAAACGCTTTGAGTTCACTAGAACAAAAAGGTGTGACTTACTGAATAAAATGAATAAAAAAAAACAGAAATATTCATAATAAACATGGTTTAGTGGTCAAAGGAATAAAATGATGTTGAGAAAGGAGGTTTCTGGGTCAAGATTGCAAAAGCAGAAAGTTATCTCTATGGAAACAGCAAAACATACCAGTGTAGTTTCATAGAAATGTCATAATTAGGGTCAAAACTCAGTGGGGGTCTTGATTTTACGGTAGGATGTAAAAGGTTATGTGCTAGCATAGAATTCAGATGAGGCAATAATAAATCACCTACTTCAACCAGCACAACGTTTGAAATACCAGTAAGATAAAAAAAGATTACATGTCAGCCATAATGTCTCAGAGAGCAGCTCTGTTCTCAAGTGGGTTTGCAGAAAACCAGTAAAAAGTCTACCAAAATCCATTAAGCTGCCTACACAGTACAACTATAATCTAGACAGCAGGTGATGGGACGCACAAAAACCTGAATTTGTCCTAAAAACATCTACTACTTTGGCCTTTTTGCATATATGTGTATATTATATGTATATATAGTGTTCATATATACACTGATCCACTCTGGAGAAGTCCGGCCAGAAGTGGTTTTCATGCAACTGAATAGCTATAGCAGCGATGTGTGATCAAGGCACAATCGAAAACGCACAAAAACATAGAAACTGTGGTGATAAAATAATGGGAGCTGGTACTATGGACTGGTTTGATAAAATTTCAAATATTTGGCTGTAGCAGAAGGCAGTTCATTTGAAGGACATTTATGGATGTTTTTCTGCAAATAGAGTTGGAGTTTTGGTCAGGAAATTGTTTTTAGAACCAGTGAATCAAGGGGAAATTTGATTCTGTACAGCACTTTGTTGCATTTTAAATGTGCTTAAAAAATAAAGTTACAGTTACAGGAATGATTGCATTCTTAATGCTGAGAAATCTTGCAATGTCATCTGGGAGGTGTTTGATTGGTCAAACTTTTATTCTGCAGCAGGACTCCAAACATAAACAAAAACAGGAGACAGACAACCCTAGAAACTTGCAATAAGGGAAGCACATACAAGAAAAGTTAGGCCCTGAAATAGCAGTAATAGTCTCTTTTCGCTGCTCTTCCGCCTGACCGTAAAAACTTAACCATTTGTTTTTCAGTGTTCCTGGCCAAAAGCCTAAAATTATGTTAAGTGTAATTAATTAAGTGTAAAAGTAGCATTTTATTATTCAACTGTCAAAAATGTCAATGAGTTTCAAATGTGTTTTTCTTTGTTCCCATCTCTTTCTTCAGAGAGTTAGGAAGAAAAGAATGTGCAAGATGTGGACTACTATTACTATACCCCGAGAATTTAACAGTTATGTGGACCCTAACTCTGATTGTATTGATGCCAAACTACTTGCATATTCAAGGGAAAAAGGAGGAACCGCGGCTGAAGAAAGTGGACCTTGGTTCAGAGTTTCGAGAATACAGAACATAGCAAATCCTGTGTAAAAATATTTGCACCACAGGGTCAAGAAGGGGTTCCAAAGTTACCAAAGACTTATAAATGAACCGGAAAAGGCAACGAAAACGACTTCAAGATGAAACATCATAGAGAAATTGCGGTTCATTTATGCTAAATTTCCAAGCCAATATAAAAGGTGGAGCACAGTTAAAGTTAATTTTCAACAATATAAGGCACATATTATTTACAATGTTTTCATACTTTGCATTTGTGTTTAATTGTAAATTATGAATTTAAGAGTCTTCACACTGTTGCTCTTGGTCGACATTAGGCATCACACATTGGAATGTGGAAATACTGTTGAAGCTTTTTATTAAATTCAACACAGCTGGTCCAGAAACCATGGTAAAAACAAGATAAACTGCTATTTAATAATTGGAAATATAACAATATTAACCAAGATACACAACAGCCAATCAGTGACCTGAAATATTCAAATTGAATGAGTGATTTAACCACATTTTCCTTCAAAACTTGTATTTTTATCATCAGTTTATGTACTGTTGTATATGTCTAGAACAATTCCTAAATAAATTCACCAAGTTTATGTGGGCCAAGATATGAGAAATTAAGTTTTGAATACATTGTGGTCATCAGAGGGCTTTAGCTGCTGCAGCTCAATGTCACATTGGTTGTTTGATTTAATTTATGAACAACCAAGACAAACATGCGCTTTCAAATCGATGGATGCAAGTCAAATGAATTCTAAAGGTGACTTCAACCTTCCTTATTGGTATACTTTCAATGTGGTCTGTTTTCAGTGCAGCTCCCTGAATGATGCAGAGTGCATTGCAAGCAAAGGCCTTGAGGCAGGAAGAAAGAGTTCCGAATGGATAATTGAATATCAATAATTACACATGATTTCTCACTCAGTCGCCTATGAGTTTTGTATTCCAGGGGCATTTACATTCGTACACATTGCTTTATACTCATCATCCAATGCAGTAGGATACAAAGGCTTGAAAGGACATCTAAAATGCATTGATTGCCATTAATTATGTGTGTCATCAATTTATAGTTGCAGAACAGAACTTCAATCACACAAAGCCTCATAGACAAACACCACAAAGGCATACCTTTTCAATTTAGACGACATATGTTCAGCTATTAACCTCCTGCTATAGTGCTAACCACTTTTGACCTTCACACATATGTGAAGTCCCTGCAGTGTCTGATTCTCCCTCCTCTCTGTCACATCCTTCTGTTCAAGCTCTCCTGACCTTTACACATTCGCAGTGATGAGACCAGCTCAGGTAACAAGATTTTGTTCAGAGATCTGCAAAGAAACTCTGATATTTATAAGAAATGTAAAGCTTTCTTTGCAAAACTGCCAGTTTAGGTAGTACATGCATCATTCCAGAGAAGGATCAAGAGAATCAATGCATTTATGGAACACGTCACCATTAAAAGAGACACAGTAGTATTGACATTAATATGGAAAAACCAGCATTTTGGCAGGTAAAAATCTAAGTTCTGAACTAAATGTTAATTCTCTTCATTTTTTTAAAACATCTGTATTATTGCAAAGAGAAGTGACCTGCAAACATCACACTTGCTCTCAGTCACCACTTCTTGTGAAAAAAAAAAAGAAACACAGTGAGGCGTGCAAGACAAATGAAAATTATTTAACTGATCAATTACACAATCACTGTATGTGAAGATAAAAAGAGAACAAGTACTATGGGGTAAATTAAAGGTATGATAAGTATTAGGAATGCAAAGACTTTAGTCATAAAATATGAATAAAAACTTTGTTTTGGGAGACATAGCACTATTACTATTTGTTTCCAAAGAAATGTTACGCTTTGAATAAAAGAAATGCATGAATATAAATGCATGAGTTAATAGAAATCTATAGATAAACAGAAAACCTATAATCACCCATGAGAGGAAAAAACTGACTAAACCATAACACCTGACATGAGCAAAACAAGGTAACAGTTAAATAAACAATTCTTCCAAAGTGGATCAGGAACAGTCAAAAGTTTTGATAATGAACCAGCAATGAAATATTCAACAATAGCTATGTTTCCATCCAGCTTTCATATGCACATTTTGTAGAATTGCATTAACAACCCTGGATGGAAATGTCAAGATGTGCATAAATTTAGAAAATGTGCATTAAAAAATGATCTGTACTAAACTTTTTATCTAATAAGAAAAAATGTGTACAAAGATTGGGTACAGCAGTTGTCGAAACTACAACCTATAACTCATCATACAACGTCTAATCATCCAAAATTTACCAACTATGTTCACAGTTCAGGTTTGAGCAGATCTAAAATGTACACTCTTGGTTACAGCGCCACCAGGTGGCCACAGGAAATAACTTTTAATATTGATAAACCTTTTTCCAAAATTAACAAACAATATTGGCCAAAACAACAGACAAATATTCTGACTCAATGACAGCGCCAGCTGGGAGTCAATATTTAGTTTGCCCATATTATTCAGTAATTCTCAATTATATACCTAAAACAGCAAATGGTCATTGTTCATATTGCAACAAACTGCTCACAGCTTTAACTTAGTATGAAATCTAAAAAATAAAACACATGAATGTATTAAAACTAATCAAACTTCTACAGAATCTCTTGCTGTTCAATCTCTGACAATGCAATGCTAAATACAAACTGATGTTTTTAAAGAATCAAATGAGGCCAAATCAAGTCGTATACTGAAGCCATTGAAGATGGTTAGAACATTTTAGAGCAAAGATGGTGGCACTGGCTCTATCTCCCGCTCCCTTAACTGAGTTGTGTTTAGGATTACTGAGCCTTGAGCATGGCGCAGCAGATTACGTGAGCAGTGATTGTGTGTCAGCACTCATATGCTGCTGATCCAGGACCAGCCGAAGGAGCAGACCTCTCATTCCCCATTGTTCCTCATCTCCTTGCCAGAGCGCAGTGAGAAACTCTAATCTGCTGTGGAGCAAGCCAGGACACAGCGAAAGCATTCACCAAGCGATTACAATAATCACTGCATGCAGCCATCTGCGAGTGGAGAGTCGTGCTCATTTAACCCATCCGTTCAGCTTCGAATCGTGTGTTTATCAGGCACAAAGTTTGAGTGGAGATGAGGTAATACATCACATATTCCTGGAAAAACTCTGTGTGTGACCTGAGTTGACTGCACTCATATCATGTCAGTGAACAGATGTTGTAAAGCTGATTTAACAGCCAAATGAAGAGGATCAAGCTGTTTTCATGCATACGAGTGTCTTTTCTCCGTATCTTCTGTAGCACAGGATTGCTCCTCTGGGATTAGGCTTATGCCACGGTCAAACGATTTAAGAGTATCATTTGATTTGACCCTTCATTCTTCCCAACAATAGTGTTTCTTACATTGCTTTTAGTCTAAAAGTTATATTATCTATTGTGTCTGCACTCTAAATAAAATCCAAAAATATCAAAATCCAAAATATCATTTACACTTACATTGTCTATTTTAAAACAGAAAAGCATAGACAAAGCATAGATTACCAGTACTTAATATGAGCCTCACAGGTTGGGACCTTTTTGATTGAATCCTGGATCTTTCCAGATCAAAATCTGTAAATAAACTATGTGTAATATCTGTCTTTATCAGGGTTTTTGCACTTGTTTTATTTTTATTTGAAATGATAAGTTTTTCTCTATTTCTGATGGACCTCGGTTTAACAAGCTAGCTAGCATTGACATTCTGGTAAAATAGTAGAAAAAAAAAATAATTTAAACCAGTGGGTCAGCCGGACCCCAAACATGCAAAAGTTGTAGATTCGGCAGATCATCTGGGTTGCCATGACAGAGTAAAGTTGGAAAAAAGTTGCTACATTCACTGATTTGCGCTCAGAAACACGAAACTCAAATGCTCTTAATAAAATAACCGCACCAATGTTTAACCTGTGTTATGTAGCAAACAAGCTGCAAAGCTATTTTTGTCAAAATATGTCTCCCCTCATGTTTGCTGAAATGCATTGCTCCGTATGTGCAGTATTTTTGTTTGTGCTGCACTTTTCTTAAAAACTTTTTCAATTACAACTTTCTCTGGGATCACCATTTTTGCCAAAAATGCCCCAAATCAATGTATTTAACCTGAAACTTCACATGAGGCTCCAGAACCCTTTTATTCTTAAAATAAGAAAAAAAAGTGATTTAACCAGACAAATTCACCCGAAAAATGTTTAGGAGGAAGTCCAAGACAAAAAATATACCAAATTAAAGCTGTAAGTTCTGAAACTTTCACAGGAGCAATGTTCCAAAATGATTAAGATCATACCATTGTGCAAATTGGTGAAAATTATTCCCAACCTAGGACATTTTCTCACCCGCACCACTGCAAGACTTTCTGTTTCATGTCTTTGTGGATTTTAATAAAAAGATATAATTATTTGAAGACTGGTGAAAATATCTCAAACCTTCAAAAAAAACAAAAACAAAAAAAAAAAAAACAACTTACATGCTTAAAAAAGGCAAGAGCCTAGAAACATCTATGATCACTTCTTATGATTAACCAACCTTGTTAAAATAGCTTGTTACAATTTTTACCCAATCTTTGAGTGGCTTTTGACAAAAGTGTCTTATAATTGCAAAATGTACATATATTTCACCCCATATCAGTTCTCTTCTAAAGGGAGTATCATGTCCTTAATTATAAAAGTCCACAGACCTGATAAGATTCCACAAACTCTACCATAGTCAATGCCAAAATGTTGTCGGAACATTGTAACCATTACAAGGGATGGGCGACAAGATCATCACAAATACACACGGTGAGAAGGTGAAAAATTCTTTATATTCAAAAAGGATGAAACAATAATGTAACGGTCCATCTTTTTTAATTTGGAGCTCCACATAAGCATTCTCATAGAGTGCAAAATACAATCAGAACAGTTCATGGAACAGTCTATTATTATACAGACCAAATCTGTATCCAAAGGCTCACATAGGTAAATTATTAATTGTCGAAAACACTCCCACATGATATGATTTTGGTGTCCATGTTATTGCGATATACTTCTCTCAGTGAAGAGCATATACGGCACTCTACCTCCTACACTTACCAGGAAATGAAAGCTCTCCGAATGTGATTCAATCAGTATCCGTGGAGAGCGAGCCCTCCATCTTTAACATTACTGACTCCCACTCTACTGTCATCAGCTGCAGTTCAAACAGATGCTGGCATTCATAGCTTTCAGCAGATTAACGAAGGCACTTGTGGTTGCCAATTTGTCATATGACGCCTGATACTAGCTCTTCAAGTAACAATTACAAGACCAAGTTTGGTCTCCATAGCTTTATAGACGCTAAACAATACATAAATAAGGGCTCCTCTTGTCCATTCTTGAACTATTAACCAAGACTATACATCATGCAAAAGTATCAAATGATTAACAATCAAACAGCTGGAACAACTACATTGAGCCATTAATACATGAGTATTAAGAAACTTGAACTTACAAGAGGGACAGAGTAAACACAGAAATAAACCCAGCCAATTAGAATGCGAGAGGTCAAGTCTCTAAAGAAAACAAACACAAGGACAAAGGATCACCCAGCCAATCCCCACATGAGGGGCCACGTCTCATGTCCCAAACACAACTAGAAAAGATGACTCACAAACCCAGAACTATCACAGAGCTCGAGGCTAGCGAGCAGTACACAGAGAGCGCCATCATGAAAGAGACCCAGAACTAAAAGCCATGCTCACTTAGAATCCATTCCAATGCTAATGGAATGCTATGCTAGGTCTCTACCACCAAGACAGAGAAACACATGACAAGAACAGGGATGACCTAGCATTAGAAGAACATGTAAAACTTGTGTTGCAGAAACTGTTAGAGCTCTGCCACAACAGAAAAAAGCATTCTAATGACAACTAAGTAATGACAACTGCTAATGAATTGACACTCAAGGCCTTCAGTGTGTGAAAGCAGCGGCAAAACACCTCAGAAAACGTGTTAAAAAAACATTCAAATCAGAAATTACCTAACAAGCTGATTCTTATCATTAGTACACCTAGTTACCAATTTTACCAACTGTTGGACCACGGAAGTCCGAAAAGTACTGTTATGGCTCCAAAAGCAGATTTTTGCTGGATTGACTGCTTGATTTAGAAGAGCTATTCGTCACTCCAAAAAACGTTTCACCAATTCTCCAGTCAGATGGCAGCAGGTTTACACCACTTCATCATAAACTGTTAGGCACTTGGTTATGTATACACAATGTACATGAGAACTGCAGAAAGATGGCAACCTTGGCATCCTGCTTGGTCCGTTTATGAGGCCTACCACTTCCTTGCTGAATTTATATTATTCTCTATTTATTCTAATTTGATGAGTATGGAATATTTAGCAGAGAGAATGATTTACAATGGCACTAAAGAAGCACGCTGGAATTCACTGAGCTCCCGGGAGTGGCAAATTTTTTTTATTTTATTCACATGTGAGCTATTGAACACAATTAATTCAATGATGACTGAATACTTTTGGGAATATAGTGAATGAAATGTTCTAGATTGGTCACCCTACATGGGGAATTGCTGGTACAGCACTCACTAGAGACGAACCAACTGAGACCATGACCTTCTCCAGCAGATTGTTCAGAAATGCCTATATTTTACAGATATGCATCATGAAGTCTAATAGGAACATCACTCACTGCCTTGCTACATTATTCTCTCCAATGACTTTAAACACAAAGTGGGCTATGAAACATTAACCCTTCTTCAAAGTTAATGATATCTGCTCTCCATTCATTTTCTAATCGTATTCTTCATATACAGCTGCAAATAATCACATGTGCAAGATGTGCATGCAATATTATGTGAAAAACTAGTCCAGGCAATCATCCAACCACTAACCACTAAGTTCATTTTAAGTGTGCACCTATTTGTCACCCCTTTGGGACCCCATTGTCAAGACGACTGCTAAATTGATCAAGAGAAGGTCACCCACCAGGATGCCGGGTAAGATCATTTTTAGCATCACCAAAGCTGTTGCGGAGATGAAGGTGAGGATGTAAAACAGCATGCTACACCATGAGAGCACCACTGCTCATAATTAATTGAAGCACTAATGGGTACTTTACATGGGTTTTGTAGTACTGTGTGGGCTTTTTACATAAAATAGATCATAAACGCATACTATACAAAATTTTACAACACTAATTGGATATAAGACTAGGGAGAATATACTTGTTTCTAATATGCGAAAGTTTAGTACATTCACTGTGCTTTTTTACATGGGCTAGTTCTTCTCAGATACCGTCTGCCATTTCATGTTTGGATTGTCTGAGATTTTGCAGAAGACCATGTGTCCAGACTGGATAGATTGGGTATGAAGTACTTTGAAATGTAAACATCCTTATTTTTTGAGAGAAGGTTCATAGAATTATATGGTAAACAAACATGTTTTATTTTGAGATTCTTGTAAAAGAATCGGTATCTTATAAATAAACGGTAAAAGTAATCAGTTTATGTGACTGACAATTCATGAGATTGCTATTCTGAGGAATTAATTAACTTAGGGCAACATCCACATCCATTATTGGCACAGGATGTGAAAACTGAGATTGTTCTGCAGGTGATGTTAACCAAAATACTGAAGAAAAATGATCTTGGATTAAACATTTTTCGCCAATCACAGACTCGCAGTATTGTATCCTCACCAAGTAAAGTTAAATTTCCATTATGTCTTGCATATTTGTAATAATAGTATATTGCTTTCTAGGAGATCAAAATGCTCCAATCCATCAACTCCCCCCAACTCACCAATCGTTTAAAACGCTCCAGCCTCCCCAGTCAGAGCTAGCACACAGGCCCAGAAGACTGTTTGCTTCACCAAAGGGAACAAATAAGGTATGAATTGTTGAATTTTATTAACCAGCAGAAACAAAAACACTATGAATCCAAATAAACGATATAAATCTTTTTTATTATTATTTTTATTTATTAAACTGTTCAAACTACAATAACAAATACACTTCTGATTTGGCACCTTTTTTTTCCATCACGTGGTGGAACCAAACTCCAAAAAAGGCAAAGACCTCTTTAAATTGACGTGTATATATAATGAGTTTCAAAGATTGATTGGGGGTATAATACCATCAGTTTCTGGACAGCTGACCTAGTACAGTTCTACCCACCACACATGCTCTTGTTCTAGGTAGGTCCAGATAGCAAATAGTGAAATATAAACTTTTCATGGTATTTCATTCAAATATGTTCATAAGGTGCTCCAGTACTTTCTCAAATCACCAAATGACACCAGATTTTTTTGTAATTTCATTGTTTGGTATGACTATTTCGTTTGGAGAAGGCTAGCCCATTTACCCCAGACTGACCTAACAAAAGGCTGGAATCTCTTCTTGTTGTTCAGATAATGAGCAAATATTGCTTATTTGTCTAATTCAGGCCATTTCCAAAAGGAACTAATATAACATTTATGTTGCAGTGATAACATAGTAAGATAGCTTTGATAGAGTGTTTTGGGGATTACCGCTAAAATCACCCTTTATTGTCTTTGTATACAACAGTAGAGCAAGCTACAGTATATGATGAATGTCTGTGGCTGATGTAGATAAACATGCTAGAAAACTGCCAAATTAATTAAAACCAGCTTGAATAGATTTTGATGATCGCCTCTTGTTTCCTGCGTTGTGTGTTTGGTTTTGGCTGATCCACCAGCTATCATTTTTCAGCATTATTGGTCAGCGTTTCTTTTTTAACAGCCTTTCAACAGCTGCTATTGGGTGGCCTCTGTATGCACAGAGCTGTTCGAGAGATTGGCATCATTCGTTCTCTAATTAGACTGCCTGCACTTCAACAAAACAAACATTGCTCTACAAAGAGATCCGACTCTATAATGCCAACAAATTGCTTTCTGTCTCACAGCAGAAAGCTGAAGTAGAGGAATTCGGGTTCAGTCTTTGCACCAGAAAATCAACTATGCACTGCATTGGGAACGCAAAGAAAGAAAGATGCACAACATAATGTTTATAAGATTAAATTACAACAAAATACCTCTAAAGAGGCTCTGAAAGATAACCAAATGGAAGCTTGCACTGAAGAAAGATCACATATTTTAGCTGAAGGATATGAAACAGAATCCAATCCAAAGCCCAGATCGTTTGATAGTAAGCCATTTTCTCCTGTAAAACCCTAAGCATGACAACCCAAGAATTAACAAAAAATGGCTAGAAGGCAACATCATGCTTTAGAGCAGTCAGAAGCATAAGAGACTACAAAGTACAGTAAGAAACCTTAAACACTAAAAGAAATATTGAATTTATACAAAGCTGCAACTAACGATTACTCTTAAAAGTTCTTATTTCTCTAATCATCACACTTCAGAATGTAAAACGTTGATGCTTTTATACATATGTGACTTTGATGTTCGCTTGTAAAAGTGCCATTTAATAGTGTTTTTATTAGCAAAATTGAAAGGTTTCCAAGGTAGAATTTGTGATCGCTATGAAGGAGTCAGTGACCCCAAAGTTCCCTATGCTATGCTATGGATGAGTGATATAAACCAACCCCCACATCTCTATGATTTTCCATAGCTGAGACAGTGATATACCAAAATGTTTGCTATGCTAAACAGTCTGAAAACGTATAGCTCGAGTCAGACCAGTGTGGATATACTGGCATTTATAGCATGTTGGAAACAAAATCTTAATTATTGACTAAAGAAGAAAGTCAGCTTGCCCAGGAAGAAACGTGCAGAACCACTGGTAGAGAGCTCCAACCAGAAAACCTCAATGCTGCAAGGTTATAACCACTTTTGGCCAATCTACAGCATCACTGAGCACTAAAGATTCACAGGTTAGGCTAATCACAGAATTATGTAAATTATATATGACGTTAATAAGCAAAATACAGTCTATATTTTTTTTAAAAACTCCTGAATATTTAGTTTTACATAATACTATAAAGGGAGAAACATACAAATAATGATTATATACACATCACTGATTAAACACAATGTAATGGTTGTCAATACTATTGCGTCCTACACTGAATTTTTTTGCTTTGGAGTTACTGGAGACTCAGAAATGTTAATTTTCTCAAGAGCCCCAGGGTGACAGCATCGTTAACCCATAGGTTTAGCTATGGCGAGGAGAGGCCTCGGGTTATAGTCCTGAGAGTTTGTGCTGAATTTCTCACCCGGGGAAGTGTGTGCATGTCTGCTGTTAGAGGACACTGACAGTTGGGTCGCTTCCATAGCGTCTGCCCAGATGGCAGGGTACATGCTTTTGCCCCCAGCTGGCTCATGGAAATGTCAAAAGGTTGGCTTGGATTTGGTTTTTGATGGGGAAATATGCAGGAAAAAGTGTGCATTTTACTTCTGCTGACTCTCAGCTTTTCCTCTTAACTTCGTTCACTCGTTATTAGAGCAAACCAGAGAGGTTTTTTTATGTTTTATATGTTGTATTTGAAGGAATATCATCAGCAATTAATGTGAGATACTATTGGACAGGAAGGAGTTTCATGTAAAGTAAAATAACGTTGATAGAAAGGTGTCAAAGTACGCACATTATAATTGGGAAGCATATTCTCTGATGTCATAACTAAATAAAGCTCCCTTTTCTGCAGATTCTGTAGTTTCACCAATAGCCTGAAAAAAATCTGTTAAATTTCTTCACCAGTAATAATGTGCCATAAAAAGATTAAAAGTGGATTGGCATACTTTAGTTGCAAAATATGAATACTTCCTACAGTATCTCACAACCCAAACTACTGACAATAATACCTATGTACACTACAGGGCAAAACAGCAGTAAAGTGTGTTTTTTTTTTCAAGGTTCAAGTTTACTTGCATTTTTTTTTAAATGTAACAGTGTTACAAATTGAAATGTATTGTGAACTATTAAGTACATTTTTAGATGAAGTTTACTTGACGAGAATCCTCTAAAGCCATTTTCAATGGAATAAAATTTAAAAACAATAGAAATGTAGATCTGATTTACTTGCAAACAGGGAGAGTGAAAAGCAAGCCTCAGAAAATGCAGCAATAAGTTACCCAATAACGAGGTGAAAATGATTGTAGATTGCAAAACAAGCGATTCCACCCAACCATCAACCTAATTTGCAGCCACTTTGTTTTATTGGAGTTATAAAAGCTTTGCAAATACAAGTGTAAGTGACTTATGGGGTTTTGCTTCCATTAAACTCATTACTCTGAATCACAATCTGAATATTGTCAGCAGTTGTTTATCTGACGACTGCTCCATAGTTCTGGTCGTTTAGAGGAATGTGGCTGACAATAATATTTTAAAATATAAACATTAATGTTGTCTAAATTGAATCTTTGGGAAATAACTGTAATTTTCCCAATACTACTTTCAGTTTGAACAAGATCAGTTTATAGCTGCCTTGAGTAGGGCTGGGCAGATTGATCCTAGTAATAATAATAATGACATTAGTATAAAAAAAAAAAAATCGTTTCTTCTTTGTTTTCTACTTTTATAAGCTCTGATCAGAGATGTTATGATAGATGTAGAAACTAGTCTACTTCTAAAGAGGCTGCTTTAGTATACTTCATGAGTTCTCCAGCAGGGCCTGCCCTGTAGTTAAGCAATGTGTGGCGGGTGTGTAGATCTGGATAATATCCATGTTATACTCTCCAAGTGAGGAGTGTTAGGGTGGAAGAATGGGTGAAGCTCAGACAAAGTCACAAGTTGCAAGGTAGGACTGGCTTAAATACTATTTGAATTGAATAGACATGATGTGTGCCCTGATTGCTTCTCCTGCAACTCGCTATAAAAACACCACTCTGCAACAGTTCCCTTTTCAATATTCACAGGAATAGAAAAAAACTGATCGAAATACTGAAGTTGTCTGCTTTGGTGGTGTGGAGGACCGTGAGCCTGACGCACACAAGGTACGGATGCAGAAGAGGATGGGAGTTTGATTATTAATTCGATTATTTTATTTATATTTAACTGTATGGGATTCAATAGCCAAAGATGACCCTGACAATAAATGAGGGTTGTACAAATACTGGAAGACTGGATTTATAATGTTCTTAAAAATACCAATAGATCTCTATACAGCCAGCATTTGCATTCACACTAAATACAAGTGTTTCCAAGTCTTTAATGTTCACAAGCAGAAGCCCAAGTAACAACATTTTAATCTTGTACATTTTGCCTCTTTTTGTGTGACTGGTACTTTTTCACAGAAAACAAAGTCACTTGAAGCAGCCTGGGAAAACATTCATTAAATGCTGCAAAGAAAATCCAGGATCCATGAAGCAACGTTTCTCTAACCAGATGAAACAAGAGTCGATCAGTCTACACTTTACAACCACACTTATATAACCGGCAGGGTGCTGACCACAGGCTGTCCAAGTGCTCATCAGTTCAACCCAGTACTTGAATAATCTCCACTAGGAATTCTGGACATTGTAAGTAGTTGTAGATCATTCAACAAAGCAGCCGATGCAACAGATGTGCATCAATGCCAGCATCTAAAGAACACACAAACACTAAAGAGCCACAAATATCTACAAACAATGGAGATGTGCAGTTAATAGTTTGGATTATGATATCAATGATCACAAAACTGTAATTTAGGGGGAAATATATACATGCAACTCCCATCTCTCTATCAGCTAAAATACAGAACACGTGTGTGTGTACCAATTCTGCATTTCATTCTGTGTATTAATCCACCAATGGCACAGTACAGACTCATACCAACCAGTGAATATAATCTACCAAAAACATGGCTAAAAGAGCTCCAGCACTATGCAATCTCCTCAAAAACAAAAGCCTGTTTCTGTGAAGATGAACATGCAACTGTTTGTCTTTGATCAAAGTGTGCATTTCACTGTTTCGCAGAAATCCATTCAGCTCAGTATAGTGGTTGTTACTCAGTGATATACACAAGTGGCAGATAGTCCAAACTGGACTGATTCAGGTTGCTATATATCTTTTCAGACTGGTATCAAAAACCACTAAGAATTCCAGGAAATTTTCCATTGACTTAATATTGGGTCAAACTTTGGAAACTGTAACTCAAACTGAGAACCTCATAGAAACTTCAAACTGACCACACTTATCGGTCAGCGCAACAGCATACCACAGTAACTGTGAAAAGGTATTTGAACCCTAGGCTAGCGAAGGAGTCAAATATTTAACTTTGACTTTTAATGGCCATTGAAAATACATGGGAAATGCAAGAAAAATATCTCCAGGAGAAAAAGCTTGTTTGTTTTTTTTGTTGTTTCTAATCACTGACCACTCCCTAGCAACCAAAATTTATTGTATCTATCTCAGCTTTGGTAAGTTGCTGCGACAATGGAAACGTTAAATTTTGCACCAACCATAGCAACCAAACTGTTTACCATAGCAACCACTTTTGGTTATTTCTATCCATATAGCTTTGGAAAATCATAGAGATATGGGGGTTGTTTCATTTATATTGACATAGGGAACATTATATTAGGTCACATAAGGACTTGGTATACATCACTCAGTCAAAGTCAAATCATTGAGTTCTCCCTAGCAACCAGATTATTTACCCCAGCAACCAATTTATAGCTCACCTCTCAAAATATTGTTACATGGGGTAAAGTTCAGAGCACTCCTAGTCACAAGGGGCACATTTAAGAAGATTATCTTTAAACTATCAAAGTACAAACTTTAACCGTCTAGTTAATGCAATAATCTTCTGTAAGAGAAATGTAATCACACAAACAATTGACAAATACTTGAAAATATAACTTATTCCTGATTGTTTTTATTTACTTATTGATACTAAAATAGGTCATCAGGTAAGATAGGGCCTCTGTGATTTACTAAATAGGTCTTGAAAAGTATTCTAAACAAGTAAATTCATCTTATTCCTAAAACCTTAGAAAAATCTTTTTTTTTTAAATCATGATTTCAATTTTGACAAAAACGTTATGATATTTTCTTTCTTGCAGCTCTAACAAACAGGCATCAGGAATGGCATCAGAGAAATCATTCTCAGTTTCAGTTTCATGAATCTCCCTCTGCAGATGTGAAGCTAAGGATGTAGCGATCTAGCCTTGATTAATCAATACTTTCATGGTCCAACACCCGCACAGCATAAATCAGCATGGAGATGAAGTTTAGTTGACAACACTGTCGATGCTCTTTACTACCTCAGCACTTTCAAAGTGATTAATCTATCGTATCAAACACTCTTGCCTTTTATCCCTTTAGAAAATTTAAGCTCCACAAATCATAAATGTATTCCTTTATAACTGCTGTATGTGTGTAGAAGAAAAAATTAATAGTCCACTTTCCACTTTTTTTAATTACCCAAGTGATGTGAAAAGAACAGATGATTTTACTAACCTTTTTTTTAAATAAATAAATAAATAAAATAGTTTATTGAGGAAGATTATACTGTTCTGCATATGTTCTGTTGGTGTCAAGTTTGGTCTTTGTGCAAGCCAGTCAAATAAAAAAAAACTTTGCTTATTTGGTGATATTTTTTTCACCAGAAATGAGGTGTGCTTTGGGTCAAACTGGAAGACAAAATCTTGACCCGAATCAAGTTTTCTTGCAGACCATCCCAGGAAGTCTTTCAAAATCTTCTTATAGTCTTCCATTTTCTTTTTGCTTCAACCAAAAGGTATTCTCAGTACTAGACCCTGAAACATCCCCAGTCCCATGTTTCACTGTGGGAACTGTGTTCTTGCGGTTGAATGCTGTTGTAGAATATCTATTCTAAAGTAAGTAAGAAGAGAGAAACCATGTTTAACAAGATTAAACAGAAGATGTGGCTTTATTTAGCTTAAACATGAGTCAGCTAAAACAAGGCACTGGCACTGTTCAGAGGACTCTCGAGAGACCAAAGCATAAGCAAACAAATGTCTCAGCAACTTTAGTAATAGTGCTTGCAACTTCCTGGTGGTGATGTATTTCCCGTTTGTGATGTCATTCCTGTTCTCGGAAATAAACCAGAAAATATGATTATAAATATCCAAAAGGCTCTAGCTTTAATTCTTCTGAACAAAGAGCACTTTTCAAGAATGCAAAAATGACTCGGAGGTATCTCTACGTCACAATTGTTGTCTTTCTTGGACAGCAGCCTTTAGTTGTGTTTATGTGTAGGGCTCTTGTTACGGTCTTTGTTGAGAAGTCATTCTCTTGAGCCTTGGCAGATGTTCTTACGTCTCTTTAGAAACCTCTCTCTAGTTTTTACCTATGCTTGAGCTCTACTTGTCTCTTAAAAATTCTTGATAATGCTTCTCAATGCAGTGGATAAATAAGTCTCCCTCTCAAGAACAATTTAATCTCATGTTTTTGTCACAACGACAGATCTTAGAAGTAGTCATTAACTTATTTTATCTATTTTATTTAGGAAATAATGTTAAAATGTTCAAGGGGACTGTTCAAGGCTCCGTTTAATTAAAAAAATTTCAAAGGGCGGTTAATCAATTTGGATTCAATTGTATGGGCTACGTAGAGAAACACGCTAGTTAAGAAAGATACCAAACCATCACTAAGAAAAACCAATAAAGATTCTTTCCCCCTCAGCGCCCACAGGAAGTCTGGTCAGCCCTGCGGGAGATCTCCGTTAAAAAGCCTCCCATGTTTGACCTCATAAGAAAGCTGAACTAAATGTCTTCGCCATGCTAATGCTCAACAACACGGAGCTGCTCCCCACTGAGAGGGGAGTTGTGTGGGAATGTTAAATCAATCTGCCGGGACCACAACACTGACATGTCAAACTCCACAAACATCTCCGTCCTCTTTGGGTCAAAGCACAAATTATGCTCTTGAAACTTCCATGGAACTTCAGAAAGATATTGTAACCCCTTGAGAGCCTGCATCATTTATATTGAACTTCACAAAACAACTGCCAAAGAATTTATTTTAATGTAAATCCTGTTTTCCTGACTGTTATTTACTACTAGACTAAAAAGTAACCAATGTTTGCAAATTGCATCAAACCCAAAATCAAACTATACGTTCAATTGTTTTATTTACATTAACCACATGATGTGAATATATACTGTACAACTAAAAGTTTACACCAAGATAAAAAGAAAAAAAAAAGTTGACACCAAGATGTTTTTTTTTCTATTTTGCTTATTTTCTTTTTGCTTACTAACTTATTTGTATTTTGTTTAAGAAGTACATCAAATTAAACATGACATATACAACATGTTTTTGTTAAATACAATTTTTTTGTGATTTGTTAGAAAATAATTCAGGTTTGAAAAGGTAAAAAAAAAAACTTTTGGAAGTTAAACTGTAATAATGTTCTTAAAACCAGAAAAAACCCACATTGTTGAACTATAAAATCCCCTCTAAAATCCCTAAATTTTATCAAAAATCATCAGTGCTCTTTATATTATGGTGCAAGTTATATTTGCTCCCTGAACTTGAAAATCTGACAAAATGGTTGCACCAATGGTACAAAAAAAGAGACAAGAATTCTTAAAAGTAGAATAAATGTAGAGGACAATAAAATGGACCTTAATATATATATATATATATATATATATATATATATATATATTACAGAAATAACCAATAAATACAGTGTGGGATGGATGCTTTAAATATTTGTTAATTTTCACTCTGAAACTGAATCAACTAAATATAGATTTTATAAAGATTCCTGAAATTTGAATTTTAGCCATGGATTTAGTCATAAAAGGAGCACAAATCTCTAACCAAAACGGTATACTTGTTACTACTAAAATCTATCTCAAAAAGGGGTAAAGGGTTATATATGTGCCATTTTTTACATGACAATTAAACATTAATTACAAAAAATAATACCATTTTCCTTGAAATAAGATTTTTTTTCCTTTTTCAACTTACGATCCCCAATTTCACTCATCTTCCAATCAGCATCAAGGAACAAAACAGAGCAAAAACAAGGTCAGCAAACATTCGATTGCGTCCATCAAACAATCTATCAACCAACTTTTTTTTTTTTTAAATAAATCATTTGTCCAACAGTTTTTACATTTCTGTAGACTATTTTTGTATTCAGTGATCTCCTCAGAAAGGAGTGAGGGACTAGCCTGTGCCTGCTCCAGCCAGGTCCCATCGAGTGTCATTTTGGGCTCCTCAACTGTGTCAGTGCTCACAGTAAACGGCATGTAGCTGTTCTTTCAGCGGATCTTAAAGGACATCTCTTGTTATCCCTCTTTGAGAGCAGGGACCAGCAGCTCCTGAGAGACAGCCACAACCATTATCTATGTTACCTGACACAGATGACAAGGTCATGATGGATCTCCAGCTTTATTCGCCTACCCCTGTTGTAAATATGAGTGTGTCCTTTTGACTCTAATCCAGCTGATTCACACTAAACAGTAGCGTGAATTATTTATGCCATCCACGCATCCATCCATCCCAGATTATAACTGGCCAGGGTCAGAGGGTTCAGCTGTGAAGCAAATCTCACTAAAGGTACAGCATTAACAGGTTGCCAGATCACGCACTATTCACTCTTAGGAGAGTTTGAGACTCGAAGGGGATTCTGAATGTGGGAGGAGACTGGAACACACAGAAGAAAGACAAGTACAGTGTAAACCAAATAAAGGCTTGCTTAATAGAGCACGATTGTTTGCTATTGGTAACAATGTTGAAAGACAAACAGATAATTCATGCTCGAGATAATGAACTCTGTGGGGAATCACAAACTGCACTCTTTTGATTCACACAATTTTAGATCAGAAAATCTAAACAGATGTCATGGATGGATTCTATCTAGGCTCACAAACTTTAGATTAGAGTTTGGATTAGTTTGCTGCGCTGTTTTTAAAGTTTCAGATTATAAAAACAATACAGAGCAGTTTAGTTGTTTAATTTTCTGAAATTGTATTTCTTGCAATTTGTGTCAGCTGACAGTAAAATAACATTTGCTATCTTGTAAACGTTGATATTATAACTCTGATGAATCTGGAAACAGTTAACATTCTGTATCAAAGCAGAACTCTGAGGACAAAAAGGTAAAATAACGTAAAGAACTCTGGAAGCACGCGGAACATTAACTTGTAAAGAAACCAACAACACACCTTCACTTGCTTCCTCCTCCATTCAGGAGGACTGACATCTGAATGAAAACGTTTGATCGCATCTTGCCTTACTTTGCCTTGTTTCATTTCATTTCATAAAAGCAGAATCCCAGACCGTTTGGTGACCAGTCACAGATGTCACATGATACAATCCCACTCTCTGATAGGTTTTTAAGATTTGGAGGGTTTTGCCAAAAGGTATCAAGATGGAAGGTTTTGATCATTTCAGATGCAGAAAATAAACTTTAATTCATTTTCTCAAGAAAGAATTTGTATCTGTCGAGAGCTGTGATTTGACCAATGGGCAATTCACATTAAAGTCTCAAATATAACTGCCCGGCTAAAAATGGTTGCCAGTGCCGTTACTGGCTTATATACAGAAAAGAAAACTACAATGGAAAAGATTGTAAAAGATATTGAAGCCGTTTGTTTATTTTCTGTTTTACATTTTATTAAGACATTTTCACACTTTCATTGAGGGCAAAAACAACTAGAAGTTGTTTAAAATCAATCATACAGATATGAGTCCATCCTGGGTTTGATTGTGTTTATAAAAAATGAGAGCGGGAAATAAAGCATAGGTATATTCTGTTTAAAGTATCTCTGAATGATCCACTATTTGATGCTCCTTTTAATTATCTCCTAGTATATCAATATATTTATTGATGTAGTGAATGAGAAACATCTCAAAAGAAAAAAGAAAACTACAAAGCAAAGGATTTGAAAAGAATATTGTCGCACACACCAGTGGATCTTCAAATCACCACAGCTCTCTTCTTGATATTTTAACAACTATGGAACACAAAGTTAACGTAAAGCATAATATAAATGCTCATTGCTAGACTGGGTGATTATATTGAAACAATAACAAAGTTAAACTGAGGAATCCTCTCCTCAAACCTAATCCAATCAGCCAAGCGCTTCCAGCTAAAGTTCATTTTTAACAGTAAACGCAAACTTTTTAACACTTCACGTGTTTTAAAAATCTATAACGCATCAAAAAAAGCAAAAGCAACTTTTACTCGAGCATCACAGACATCGGTGTACTCACTGGCGCACATCGCCGCGCAGACAGCGGAGAGCAGCGTCAAGCTGACGGTAAAAACCCGAGACCTCACCAAACGCGTGATGTCCATCGTTTCCGGTTGTAATAGATCCTAAACCTGGATGAAAACAAAGGTATTTCCAGCACCATCCGCCAACATCTGCTCGCGCCTCCCTGTTCGGTCACTAGTGAGCAAAGACGAGCTCTTTAAAGACACCCACAGCTCCCCAAACACCGTCATCGCGCGCGCACGCTCCCACAGCGCGCTCCCTCCTTTACCACGACCCTCATTTTCCACAACAAACATTGGTTGGGCTCCAAATGCATCCGAAGACGGTCTAGTGTGGCTGCGAATTTTGTTTTGGATGATATTAGTGGTCTTTGTTGTGAATTTGACAGGGCGCGGCGGTTTCTTTAGTGAATAGTTGGAGAGCGCGCGTTCAGAACCACGGACAGCGTCAGAAGACTGTATGGTCCTGAAGTTGGTCTATGATGGTCGTTTGCTAGGTCTTATATACTCTATTTGATCGTTCATGTGGCGACTGGTGCCTGTGACGCATGGAGTTCTGGGAAAAAATGTCAATGGGCAACAACGATGTACTATTAACATTATAATTGTTTATACAAACAAACAGAGTTAAGTGTATTACATTTTATGAGTACATTTCTGCCCTTTTCTAGAGTCCATTATGGGTCTGAATCTGCATTTCAGAGTCGGAAAATAGAATAAAGCATTTGTGTCATCACATCTATTTAGCCATTCATTCATCTTGTTTCCTGCCCGTTCCCTTTGGGGTCCCAGGAGTCTGCTGGTGCATATCTCCAGCTCTCATCGGGTGACATACCCCCCATCGCAGGGCAACACACTCACACATTCACACCTAAGGGGAACTTAGATTTTTCAAGTAACCTGCTGCATGTTTTGGGATTGTGGGATAAACTGAAGTTTCATGGGGGAAACCCACGCAAGCACGGGGAAGAGCATGCAAACTCCTTCCAGGAAAGACACTGGCGAGTCTCAAACTGGCAACCTTCTAAATGAAGGCCACAGTGCTTCCCACTGCGCCACCCTCTTTTTAGACAACTCTTCGTTAAATACTACAATCTGGACAATTTTACAATATTTTTTCTAGGTCATAAGTATCTCTGGATGATCCTGTCCAAGCTCCTTTACATCAAGTTTGTCCTAACATCCATCTCTGAAACTGTCCAAATTTGCAATTTCATTTGATTCCACTTTCTCCTGCACAAATTTACCTCTGCCTGGCACAGGGTTAGCAACGACATGGAAGGTCAGCAAAATGACTGGTTTCTCCCAAAGGCTTTTATTGAAATGCTGCTATGGTGCATGAGCTAGTGTAGGATACCAGTCAATGGCCTCATTCTGCAGGCTCAAGCTTGTTGAGAGGTGCTTGAATGCCATTAACACTATCAGAAACTCAGTCATCCTGAATGAAAATAAAGGTTAACTGCATACCAAACTTAGATATACATTAATATAACGTTATAATAATCACAATTACTTTATTTTACTATTCACATTTAGGTCAAGGAGCAGTGAGGGGTGGGGCACTTCCCAATCACCCTAAAGACACCCTCATCGCTATGGATCATACAATCTGAGAAGAATAGTCTGTAAACAATAGAAAGACCAGTAGATGGTTGATATACATGTAAAGGATTTCATAAAATATCAAACATTATATATTGCGTCAATCTACTGAGAAATAATGGTTTAATTCAAGCAGATAATCCTATAATTATAGATCTGATATCAAATGAGGGTTCAATTGTAGTAAAAACATTTGATAAAGAACACAGCTGAATCTCAACATGAATTTATTGCATTAAATATGCAAAAAATGCATAATTTTATTAAGTTAAAAACGTAAATATTGTGAAATGAACACAATACTTTGTACTCAGAAGAAAAGCAGTTACTCTAGTTAATTCTGATTTTGTCTGCAACCATTCCTACAGGCGGGCACTTGCGAATTATTAAACCAGATTCAATTTGCAAATCTTAAAGCCCATGTGCATCTAGTTAAATGCAGTTATTTTGCTCAATAAAGAGAATGTTAATAAAATGCACATAAAACTATTCTTGGGTTCTTCAGTTTCAAATTCGCCTACTGGTCAAGCATTAAATATGCGAGTCCCTGTGTCTTCCCAGCTTTTGTTAAAACCTGTTTCACCCAGGTCTCTTGATTTTCCCTTGCATGAAGGGTTTTATAGCTTGACATTTGAGTATTTGGAGAATCAAGTCGCTGAAATTAACCATCTATTACAGACACATATTTAATATTTTAAAATGTATACAGTTGCAAATTGTGTACAGGAGAGAATGTAAGCCTGGAGTGCAAGTGTGAGCTGAGACTGGCGTCTTGTTCACTGTGTACCGTTGCCTTCCACCCTGCATTTTAAAACTTGACAATCATAAAAATGTAAGAGACTACAAAATAATTTTGGTGTCTATTCAGTATGTCTTTTTTCTTGGCTACAAAATATTTTATCATGAAGACAAACTGTGTGTAGTTGTAAAGTAAAAACCAGTAACCCACTCTGCAGCGGTGTTTGTTCTGCATATTGTCCCAAGTGTTTGCTCTCCACAATTCAGGTCACGTGGAAATGTATTTATTTCTATCCGTTACAGGGCTCATAAAAAGCCACTTGACTCTCATCCATCTTACTTTAATAGACAGCTGCTGACACCCATAGGCTTTAAAGGGGATGACAACACCTGGCACCAAGTCTCAGTGCTTCTCCGAATGCCTCTGTGAGACTAGTGAGATTCACAAATACTGGTTAATTTAAAAATGAAAGGAATGAGTTTCTGAAAAGCTCTCAAATTTTACCTAATTAAAATGTGCTTTGTGCAATACTGTGCTTTAAAAATAAATTTAAATGTGGTCTCTCTGTAGAGTTTGCATCAATGTCTTGATAACGAGAACTCGAGCACCAAAGGTGTGTAGCACCCTAGTGGAATTTACTTAGAGCATTTTGGTTTTGCCGCTTTCGGTGCATTTTTGTGTGCCTTTACAATATCGACTCGAAGTCACCGGAATCCACACATACCTCAGAATTGGTGAAAATTTACTTCTGATTGTCGTTTGAAAAATGAGTTTGGAAAAAAATAGCTCTATAGCAGCACCGAACGCATTTCAGCTGATATTGCGCCTTCAGCTTGTCGTATGGAAACGTCATTCAGCTCATGTGTAGTGCACCAAGACGTAAATAGAAGTAAATTGCATTGCATTTCCAAAATCAACAGGAAGTCTGCTATTTCACAAAAACTTCTAAAAAGCTATTTTCCTATTGTTGTACTTCAACAAACTCCCCCTAGAGGATTTATCAGTTCGTCTCCAAACTCCAGACTCATCATAAGGCATATGTGATGTTAAATGGGATGACAACCTGTGTACAGCGGTCGACAAAATTTCATATTAGTCAAGCAGGACGTTGCTAACACAGCCATACAACGGTTTAAAATGTACCTACTATGTTAACAGTCCATGTCTGAAAACATCTACAACATGTTCTTTTGCTTATAGCGCCACCAGGTGGCCAGAGGAAATACAATTTTCAACACTGATTGGGTACTTCTTGTTTTCACCAACTGGCCAAATTCAATACGGGAAAATATTTAGACTCAGAGTCCCCTTATAACACTTTGAGATGTGGTTTTCATATTTTAATTTGCCTGCATCACTCAGTAATACGTCTACACAGCAATGCTTCTACTAATTAAGGATCGTCTCAGCGAGTAGAGCAACAAATGGTCGCCAAGCTGTGATGGCACCAGAGGTGCTCGAGCCCTTTGCACACTTTTGAACATTCACCTAAATTACTAAATTATCCCTTTGTGTTTGTGTTTTCCTCTGACTCACTTCCTGGTTCCTGTGTTGAGTCTACTCAGCTGAGGTCCTGCCCGGCATTCCTGTGCGCTATCTTTTGGCTATTTACTTCGGCATAACAAATTCAAGATGGCTCAGCATGGCAAAGGAAATTGGAGTTAATTCAATCATCCTTCTAACATCCTTCAAAGTAAACGCAGAAGACTTAAACAATTAGTCCCCCTAACATTACTCCCCTTTTATAAACAACCATGAAAATGTAGCTGATGTTTCGGTGCTGGGTTGGTTTAAAATAAAATGCACTAAAAAGACACTGGTATTATATTCGGTTCTTGAAGATTTTTCTTTTTTTTTTCGAGAATAATGCGAGTCATTGATTAGAGACAGACAGAAGCTGTGCACAATTGGCAAATGTCTGGTAAAACTACACACTCATCAATCTATTTATGACATGACCATGAGTTCAAATATCCAGTCCCTGTAGAAATCAAAATATCAGACTTAGCCAAAGTGACCTATTGAGGAATAATGAGATCCATGTGTAACCAAAGCCAAAATGTGAACTGAAGGTTTTAATTAGGAAAGATTCCTCCCTCAAACCCCTTATTAACTTACTGACTTAAACCACATTTAAAAGTTCACTTAAACCACATTTTTTACTTTCAGTTTTATCAAATTGATTTCATTCACATACTCTACATTTTTGTCTTTGGACTGCTTCATATTTCCAGGATCCATTTTAAATCAATAGTCACTACTTTGTACAGCATCAACTGTGAGCAATAAATATTTCTGTGGTCTAATTAGCGGAAAAGATTCACGATCTCATCACCGCAACGGTGCTAGGGTTACACTCTATATCCAATGACTTCATGGGGAGTTTTCAGGCGTATGCTGGTTCCTGTTTACTTCTCCAGAGGTGGAAATGGAAATAGATTTTTAACATGAGGGTCTCTAGAGAGACACTGATCAAGTTATTGTTTGATCGGCTGTCCGATAATAGAATTATTATTGACAACTTTAGAAACATGGCATGATCTATATGCTAAAGAACTAAAAAACATTGAATTCATGTATTTATTTGTGTGCATAAGAACATAAAAATTGATGTACCCTTCTTTTTACTGACAGGGCGGTTTCCTCCATTTGCATAAACGCATTTCATTCTCATTGATCAATCTCTGCTCAATAGACTTCAGGTCTAACACACCCCAGCTTTGTAGTCCTTAATTTCAAGCTATGTGTTTGTACTGAAGTCATCGTCTATTAAAAGCCATTTTTGATTCTTTCACTCAAACCTTTTTTTAAAAACCAAACAACATTTTAATCCTAAAAAGCATGAAATTGATGGTAATTTCTCAAAGGTTAAAGAATTCTCCTCGGTAGCAGAAATGGATCTCTCCACATTTCAGAAAACATGTCGGCGGAAGGCAGCACCGTCTCATGTTGATGTACAAATGGAGCACTTGGAGATTTTCCACAATGGCTTCAATCCTGGGAATACACGATTCAGAGACAAACATTCTGCTTTGGCAGATTTACTGTGTTTTCTGAGCGATAGCGAGGACAAAAATATCATTTGATAATAATATTTGTATTTGATATTAAGACAACGTAGATCAATTGCAAAATAGCCTTTTACTTATACATTAAGTAAATTTTTGAAAAGTTAAATATTTAGTTTTTATTTCAATTTCTCTTTAATTCATTAAAGTTCATAAAAGCATTCCCACAGATGCCTAAATATTTTGCACAAAACTGTATGTAGAGAATGAAATAAAATAAAGTTAAAGTTTGTTTTATTGCAAAAATTAGAGTAAGCCCCCCCACACACACACACACAACTTCTAAACTGTAGTTATACAAGTAAAAAATAAAGTATTTAACTCCTATTGATTGAACATGTCTGGCTCCTAGGTGTCTTTGCTAGAATAACCAGCAGAAAATAAGCATTTTTGCACTGCCTTAATTGATCAGAAAGATCCTAAAATCTACACCACGGCCAAGTCAAAGAGATATCCAAGGATGTCCGGGGTAGGGTTCAACCAAAAGTAGGCTACATGACCATTGCTAAGCAGAGTGGTGAGAAGGTGAAAACAAGAAACAAAAAGTAAGCCTCTATCTGATTCTGTGGGGCTCCCCTTAAATTATGTGGCCTTGTTATGGAACTTTGATCTCTAAAGGGGACACTTGTCTGGATAATTTTAGATGGGATAAGCATTAGCAGGCATGTGCCTCTCCAAATAGGAATAATAAGACAGTATAGAAGATTAAGGCAATAATTGTATAGCTTTGCTTCGGTAAGACTTTTGCTGTAGTGAGATGATAACACATTGTTTACATTTTCCACTCCTGATTACTGATTGGCCGAAGCCATTTATTGTCAAATAACTAAATGACCCTGATCAAAAGTTTACACACTTTGGTGATTTTGGCCTGATAACATGCACAAAAAAAGGTTTTTAAAAAGGTGTCAGTGGCTGTTAAATGTAATCCTCACACGTGCCCTGTTTGCATGTAATCAAGATTGGTGAACAAAAGGTTTCTAAATTTCTGGACTCCTGATAGACCCTTGCCTCTTTCATCCAGTGATGCCTCACGTTTCTAAATTCTGAGTGATGGGGAAAGAAAAGAGCTGTAAAAGATCTACAGGAACGGGTACAAAACAGAAAAATTGGTATATCCAATGAACTGGGATCTGCAGTGTTCCAACTCTGATTAAGAAGTGGAAAGGGAGTAATTCTGTTGAAACCAACAACATTTTTGCTATATCTGCCAGAGAAATTGTATGGGATGCAAAGTAAAATGTCTTCAGCAAATAACTTCAACTGAAATATAGGTTTCTCTAGAGTTTCACAGAATACAACGAATGGGTAGCATGGTCGAGTTGCCAGATGAAAATGCCACAAATGTACACTTACAATGTGAAAAACAGCTCAGACAGAGAGTTTCACTTTTTGGCCACAACCTTAAACACTACAACTAGAGAAGAAAATATGAATAGAACACCATCCCCACTGTGAAACATGAAGGTGGGTCACTGATGTTTTGGGGATGTGTGAGCTCCAAAGGCACAGGAAACTTGGTCGAAATTGATTGGAAGAGGAATGCAGCATGTTGTCAATGGATACTGGGCCAACATTTATACTCATCAGCCAAGAAGTTGCACATTGGACGTTACTGGACACTCCAGCATGACAATGATCCAAAACACAAGGCCAAGTCCACTAGTCATCGAATGACCAGTTCTGGAGTGGGCTTCTCAATCTCTCGACAGCAGTATCATTGATCCACTCTGGGGAGAACTCAAAAGTGCAAAAATTTGCAAAAGTTACAGGCTTTTTGGCAGGAAGTATAGGCTGCTTTGCCAACAGAGAAGATAAAGAACCTCATTAACAACTACCTCAAGAGACCTAGGGCTGTCACTGATGTTACATCAGGTTCAATTGGAAAGTTTCTGTTGTCATTACAAGTAAAAAGAAAAAGTAAACACAGTTGTTTACAATGAGTGGAAAAGCTTGAGTAATCTTTCAAATTTTCAGAAAAATCACGAGAAATCAAAAGATCTTCTAGGTTATGTAAACGTATGAGCACATCGGTACATTTACTTGAATGGGTTCAAAAATACAATCCCAGAGCAGGCATTTATTCTTCCTAAAGAAAAACGGCAGCAGAGATGTGCAGTACAGTGTTGTGGACTTTTATCGTCAAAGGCAAAAAGTCAAAGTCTGAGGTGTCGAGAAGCATCTAGAGTGCCATAGCTCAAGCATTGCACAGATCTCCTGTAAAATTGAACGCTTCTCCTCTGCTAAGAGTTGCCTGTGCTGCACTCCTTCATTCTCAACAAAATGCCTTGACATGAGTCGCTTCATTACTCACACCTCAGTCTCCACCTTCACTAGTCCTGTGTGAGGGTGTTTGAGACAGTCAGCTAGACACATTACAGCAGACGCTACACTTCCTTCATGAGACAGCTGTCTGCCTCCATCTACCTTCAAACACAGTATGTTTCTCAGTATTTTAAGCCTCCAAGCTTTCAGCCATGTTCCTTTTACCTTGAAATGTTCAGGAAACAGTTAGAAAAAAAAGAAAATAATGTGAAAATCTAAAACAATACACAATATTGTACATCATTATTCTACAAAAGAAGGAGAGGAATTCTAGGCAGTGAAATCTTTGTCCCACACAATGTCATCTCTAAAACAAGTCTTTATTTATCATCAACGTTTATATTTTTGAAATATAGCAAATAACAAATTCTTTTGTTCACCTGCCTATACATATTCCACAGTATTGTATACATCATGTATGAGAAATAAATTGTTTTTACGACTTATGAAATTGTTTTTTACACTCAAACATAATTGACAGGATATTTTCTGTCTGTTCATTATAACACGTGTTACTCCTGCCAAATTAGAATCTTTAATCTAGGAAAATGTACAAAAAACACATTGATAAATAAACACTGGGTTAACAAAGAGGGGCATAAAAGAAAAATATGTTTAAAAAAAAAAACATTTAGTCAGTATTTTATGTAGAATTTGACTTTCTTTTCATGCTTATTAAACGATGATGCAATACTTACATTTTATTACGATCACATCCATTAGAATAGCATCCGGTTATTCCTCATTTGAGAGAAAGCAAACAACATCTGGGGAAGTTTGTTGATCTTACAAGACAATAATTCGATAGAAACCCAACTTGGAAGTGAAATTCAGGAACAAACTCATCAGTTTGTTGGATAGAAGCAGCAGTGATACCCATCTTTTCTGTAATAACAGTAACTGACAGATAGCATCAGACAGGAACGCACTGTCATGCTCAGAGAGAAGTGATGCTTAAACAATGCTCCAACTCATTTGCCATTTCAGAGCCAAGACACATTTTTTTACAAGAAATGTGAAAAGTGGTCGAACTGGAAAAAGTTACTCTCTGAAAGTGGTGAGCTTTCACAACTAGAGGTCAACAGGAAAAAGCAAAAGTGTAACAAAAATTTCTTCCACTCGTTGACAAACAAAACAAGTCAACAAATCCTTAATTCGAATTAACAAAGATGGCCTTGTATTTAACAATTCTCCATTTTCCAGAAACTTCCTGGGAGACGCCATGCACATCCTTTATCTAGCAGCTTAAGACCATGCACAACTTAAACATAACACCAAGAGTGTATGCTATTAAACTTTTATTTACTATTAGTAAGCAGCTTCGTTGGTTGTTTAACAGGGGCCTGGGATATTTAGAGAATTTGTTCTTTTAAATTGTGTTTATAATCCAGTCAATTTCTCATGCATATCAATGGGAGGTCAATACAGGAAGTTTCTTTTTGTACTCTAGCACAAAAGTGTGGAAGAAATGACCCAATGTCATGAAAGTTATAAATGAAGGAACTACTTTAAAGGGGTCTTGACATTGTTTTATTTGTAAAAATGCGTTGTTCACCTTGGTTGAAATGTATGAGAAATGTGAATCTTTTACTCAAGATCTCCATTTTTTAAATATTAATTAAAAATTTTAAATTTGGCAAACTTTGTAACTACTCCTGCAAATTCACGAAGCATATGAAAAGTTACCGTCTGATGGTCAGCATATATGTGAGGGAGATTAGAGTGATTCATTATGAGCAACTTCAATACTGAGCGATCAACTTTTTATTAAAGCAACATCGATAGATGCTGCAATGGCGTTTGGAAGCAACGTTATACAACCTTTCCTATATAAGCCAGATTCTTATCATGAATGTGGCCTCACCTGGGCATCCCAGTTTTAATTGATAATAGTCCACAAGAATGAATAAATATTCTAGAATGTAGATTAACGAGCAACTGAAGAAATTACTTCATTACACTAATTGTGTGGAGCGTCTGTTTTTATTGGCTGATCTTATTTGAAATGTTTGTGCCACGCTGCCTGGATTGAGCCAGAGACAGTTTTTCAGTTAAATAAAGCCTCTGCTGGCGGCTCATATTTTCAAGGAGCCACCAGCAGAAACAAGTAAATTAATAAATGAAATTTATTTTTGTTAAATGAGTTGTAACTGTGTTAAGTGGTGACCCAGATGTGAACATTGGCTGATTCCTCCATATAACAATTCAATTAGGTCTTGGTTTATTTAGTCAGTAAAAACATGAAGCAATATGGCAAAAAGAACTTGAGTCTACTCCTACCAGGTTTCAAAATGTTTCATCATGGAAGACCAACGTATTTATTGACGTTATGTGCTGCTAGCTCTGTCATTACCACTGTTTGAATCGTTCTTTTCCAGATATCACGAGAGAAAGCGTTGCTTTGTGGATAGCGCACTTCCGGCGGAGAGAAAAATCAGTCGTTTCATGTCCAACCTTGATGTAAACATCTGACTTGTGTGTCGTCATCAATGGCATAAACAAAACCAGTTTTTAAAAGAAATAAACTCGTTTTATGTTAGGGAACGTCCATGATTAGATTTCTGAATAAATCTACTCTTATATGCGGCTAAAAGGCTCAACGTGTAAAGGGCACTTTAACAAAAAAAAAGAAACAATGGGTGTTTTATATTTGAAGGAAACGTGTAAAAACTGTACACGATAAAAATAAACCTTTTGATTTATAGTGTTTAACATCATACACAGTTTACAAATATGCACGACTTTGGTGTCGACTCTTTTAAACGTTAGGTCGGATAAATTAAAGATCTATTATAACATTACATCACCCAAAAAACCTAAATCAAATTTTAAATAGAATTTATAATTATACATTTTCAAGGTATTTTTCCTCAAACTATTACTGCTTTTTAAAGACATAAAATGATTTGACTGATAAGTATGTTTCGTTTTAATCATTTTGTTGCAGGTGTCAGAGGACTGTACAATTAGCATTAATTAGCATTAATTAGCAACCACATTTCTATTATATGGCAAATGAATAAGCACCATTCCAACAGTTTAGTAGACAAAGCATAATTACTGAACATTTAATACAGCTTAAATGAAATAAAAATATGAGTTTTGAAAGAAACGTGCTTTGTAAAGCTCTGTGTGTCATGGATTCTTAGGTACAAAGATCAACTCGTAAAAATGTGGCGTATTTATGAAACAATAATTACAGTACAAAAAAAAAAGAACACACACCAACCAAGAATAGAAATACCTCTGAACATTCTCTAGACGTGTTGATTTCTGTTAACAATATCTTACTGTCTGTGTGTTTCACTGTTAATTTACATTATATAGCTCTTTTGAATCTGTTTTACAATCTTTGTATGTTTCTCTGCTGTTCTACTTTGTATGTCATTTAATGAAGAATATTAAATAATTCTATGAGAAAATGGTAATTTTGGTGAAAAATCAATTATATTTCTTGTGTAAGAAGAGTGAATAAGTTTTATTATGACTGAATACAAATACACCTTCCTCCCATTTTTGGTAATAATTTTAAAGTATAGAAGATATTGTTAAGTATTTACAATGTTTTCTCCCTAAATATGACCTTTGCTGTTGTCCAAGTCCACTTAGCTTTGAACACTCTTGATGATATAAGCCAGATTCAGAGAGAATTAGCATTGAATAGCAGCCTGTCTACCCTTCTTTGACCATCCTGGAGTGCTGAAGATTGAAATGCCACCTTCAGCTTCAAACTCTCTAGATGTCAAATCCACTACAGTGCATCCATACAGTCTCAATTAGAAAGAGGATAAAGATATGTTTTAGCTGAATACTCTAATGTATTTAGCAGGCAGGAGGAAAGAACTTGACCTATAAAATAAGATTTAGCTGGAAAACACAATTTAGAGATGAACTAGAACTAACAATACGCCATGTAGCCAATTATTGTTCAATTCAGTCCATTTGAGGGGGTAAGGTTCAGCGAGAAAAGTGACCTCAACGTCTGCACTCTAAATTAGTTTACAAAACTAAAGAATTACCAGGTAAATGTACAGCATTATCTTGAACGCTCGTATTTCTGACAATTACATTACAGCAAGCAAAATCGGTTGTTCTCCAACTGTTATTAACAATAATTATTAGAATAATAAGCTCTCATCTCCTTTTCTCTCTCTATGACGCTTTATATGCGCTCAGTCTCCTATTAAAAAAAAGGTACCAAACTTAGTATTTAAAAATAGGGAATAAAAATTAACTTGGTGGTATCTGTGTCCTTTTTTGGATTTATTTTCCAACATCAACCATTCAAATACATTTTTCTATGATGTCAATATCCCAAAATATTGTTTATTCTTGTATTTTTCTGTACTCCGACTGGTTAAAAGTAAGCCCATGTTCATCTGTGAATCCTTCAATGGGCTTTAAAATCATTTTTAAAAATGACAACATTTTAAAAGTCAAAGCCCTGTTCATTTCTCTGTTCTCTGAAGCACAGGTGGGCCACCAGCTGTTCTGGCAGATGCAGATGGGAAATGGAAAAACTCAGAGGTTTCCCTCTTTGAATGGTGTCAGAAACATGACAAATGACTATTTAAATAAATAAGAGAATGGAGCTTTTTCTGCTTTGTCGACAGAGAGATGGCCGCTTAAGGCAAACCTTGCATGGTACACCAGCGCATTGGTGTTTTCACACTTGGAAGATTAGCAAAGTGCTGCAGGTGATGCTGTGTTTCCACAACAGTCAGATGTTTCTACATGAATCAGTATGATTTCTTTTCAATGTGCTTGTAAAATGATGCATGTCTACATGTTTCTTTCAAGATTAATACACTGTTCTAATTGAAAAACACTAACAAGAAAATTAGCAGCAATGGAATGCATTTCGTGTGGCCAGTGGCAGAATAATATGAAAACTCCCCAAAGCCATGGTTCACCAGCCTCTTAATCAGGATCTGCACTTTGATTAATATGATTGATCTTCCCCTGAGGGATCTCGCAGGCTCTGTGTGACTGATTTCTTATCTAATTACCATGATTATCTTGAGAGTGCAGGGCGAATATCTAAATAATTAAAATGGCAAAGATAATTTTTCTCCCAAATGTTGGAACGGTTTCAAAATTCTGCATAAATGAGCCAAAAATAAGTGGTAGTTTCCAGATCCCGGTTACGTTACAGCTTTATTAAGTAGAACTGCATTTGAGTCATTTTTTTCCTGATCAATTGAGCAAAGCCTGAGTGAAATTGATCCATGAGGCAGAAAGGTTTTACTCAATTAGATTTTAGAATTATATTAACAAAACAATCATTACACATAAATCAGGATCAATGCTCATTAGCTGCAACAACAAACAGGTTAACCTTTTGAAGTCAGGGGCCTTTTAGAGAATTTTTTTTTACTACTTTAGAAATTACTGTAACAAATTACTTTAAAACTTTTTTTTCAGGCAATGCTTGATTTAATTTTTTAGAAATAACCACACTTTTTTTTTCATTAAATTACACAACCTAAATTTGTACAAAAAGTACAATTCAGAGTATTGAATTGTAATTTTTTCACTGCAAACATATATTAAAAAAACGAAAACAAACAGTTTTTGTTTGTAACAATAAAAAAAATGTTGCTTTCGTTGTTTCAGTCATGTGACAGCACAGATGTTGGAAAGTGACCATGGCATAAACATACAATCAACTTTCAGCCATTGCCACCTAGTGACCGTTCATTTGAAGAGTACAGTAGGGTTTGAGCTTAAAAATAGGAGCCCAGTCTAAATTCCTTTGGGCTCTGGTTCGTCCTACAGGATCTTCCTAATAAGCTCCTCCTGAAACTTGTTTATAAGATTATATTATTTATATTATAAAAGCATTAGCATGCTTTGCACTGCAAAGAAACAAGAGCATTTTGGTGAAATGCTAATTTAACCAAGTTATGCTTTCATTGAGATGCAGATTTTTTTGTGCATGCGAATGTTTATAGCAGTTAAAGTTTCAAATGAAAAATTCTTGTTGAGTCAGGAGAGTGATGACACAAAAAGGAACTCAAAAACATTCTGGGGATAAGACCACAGAGACAATGTTTGGAGGCAAAACTGTGAATTTATAGATATGAACAGTGCTATCATGTTGAGTGTGATGTGAACTGACTTTTATCTCGACGTGATTGGACACATACATCATGTTGGTGACAGGTATTTGACTCTAGCGATTGTGCTTTGAGCAGAGAGAGCAGTGTACCACAGCAGTAAAAGATTTCCCTGCACTACTGAGCTTTGAAAATGACATTTCCGTCACTAAATGATACTGACAGATGCACCAGACAGAATGCAATATACAGTGAAGCTAAATGATTCCAGTTCATTTCACTTCAAAAATAGAATTTACTAAATAATATTGAAGGAATGGGTTGACTGTTTAAGAAAAACATGTGACTGTTTAAGAAACAGGAGTAAAAAAATCTTAAAGTAGATATTGTTAAATTAGTCAAAGTGGAGCCCTGGGTCTCGGTGTTGATTGAAGCCTGAAATATTAACAATCTCTATTGGTTGCTAGGGTACTCCATTTAGTTGCTATAAAGCAGTTGGGTCGATTTCACAATGGCTGGTTTAACCAACTCCTGTATCCACATGTTATTATATTATAAGGGCATGATATTGGTTTGCTGATGCAGTTGCTAAGGTAAATAACCTGGTTGCTATGGTATGGTCAGTGTTTGTATGATTTTTCTTGAGATAGATATGTTACAATTATCCAACACTAACCTAATACTAGTGTTTTAAAGCTGCCTATAGATCTGTTTCAAATTAAATGGAGTAGCAAGCAGATTAAGGCTTTGGGACCTCAAGAAAATCCTTATTTTGCTTCATGCTTGAAGGGGTGCAAGGAAAATTCCAGTCATAGAAAAAGACTTAGGAGCTTCTACATAAGCTTAAACATTAAATAATTGAATCTGAAGGTTGGATAATGTTTCTAATATTTTAAAGCATTTTAAAGAGTCTCAAAGTTAGAGAACAGCTCCAAAAAGAAAAGGTCAGAGTGGCTGAGAAACTCACGGAACAGGATGAACCAATGAAGGCTGGAACATGAGCTTTAAATTTTGAATTATTAAGATTGAATACCGATACAAATGTAATTTATTTTAATAAACACAACAACTGTTTCTACTGTGCGTCACAAATTTTCCTTCTGATGCTTGCACCTGCCCCTGGTCTCACCAAACAAGTTTCACCAATCCTTGCACTCTCATTCCCCCCCGGTGTCTACGATGGTCAGAACTTTGGAATCGTGCTGATAATTCGTCATGGCTGTCAGTCTTCAGTCCTTCTTGCACTTACCTTGTATCCACATCTCTTTCTGGCTCCAGCTCCTTTGTATGTCCAGTTCTGGTTCCCGTGCTTGTGATTACAGTAGAACACCTAGAAGGAAGAAATCAATGAGTATTGCCTTGTTCCATTATCTGCATTTCTGAGTTATTGTGCTTTTTCCTATGTGAGAATGTTGTAAAATGCAATGGTCATGCTCTTTCGAATGTGGTTTCATTCTATTTGAACAAGATCTATTGAAAATTGCCCTCAGAGCCGGTTGGGATCATGTCAATAAAGGAATGCCCAAGAGAACATAGGAACTCCAATAAGAAACTACAAAATAACGTATTGTTTCTTAGTACTTTGCTGGAATGTTGCGAATGGTTGACATTGGGAACTATTTGCATGTTTCCACAGTGATGAAACTGGGTTAAATGGGGATTCGAGGAAGTAGACGGACATATTGCAGAGAAAGGAAAGAACAGAAGCAAAGTGTAGATGATGGGGGTTTCAGAGCCTGATAAGGAGCATGCTTCAGGCCTATGGAACTTTAATTGCTTTTGCAACACTTCTATAAACTTTTGCAAGAAAATGATCAAAGCTCCAGACTTTTAAGGTTCAAATTCCTTCTATTGGACACAAATGCAGCGAAAGGATCATTTTTAGCATGTTCAATTTCTGAACAGTCTTGGAATAACCAACCCCTTTTCTACGATGTAGAAGAGATTATAAATACAGCAGATTGGCCGGTTTAAAATTCACTTCATTGAGCATACAGAGTTGCTGGAGTGGACTTTTAAGTGCATCCAGATGCACAATTGTGAAAGAGAATGACTCCATTCTGCTTGTAATCACCAGCATTAGCATCCAATGCAAATAATCTCTCCAAAAACTGTAAAGTGGGTTCATTTTTACTTCGATTAACAATGGACTTTTTTTTATTAACAATGGATATTTTATTAATATACATTTTGTACATCTGTAGTGCTTATTTTACAGCGTCTCTGAAAAATAATGTCCCCTCTGCACTAAAAATAAATCACATTTCGAATGCAACAAAGTGTTTTTTTCTCATACTTGAAACAGAGAAAGTTTTGACTAAAAACGTTCCAATAAGAATAGTTTCTTTGCATTGGAAAATAAGGACATCATCCTTTTCCAAATATATTCTTTATATAGTTATAGCAGCTTATTACTCTATAGTAATCTCTGATTGGCAAGATATTGGTCCTTATCTGTTAAGTATTACGTAACATCATTGAAAGAAACATGATGCACAAATCAAAAGCAAACCTGTACATACCTGCCACACATGCTCACGAAGGTCCAAATGGCACAGGTCCAGTTGATCAAACTCCTGAAAGCAAAAATATTTTGGACATTTTCAAAAAATTAAAAGGATGACAAAAATGAACACATTTTCAGATTGCAAAAAAA
>SRMA01027028.1:403209-447632 GCA_007224835.1 Danionella cerebrum
TATATATATATATATATATATATATTTAGGTGTAATATGTATTTGTAAAAAATATGTGATTCATAAAAAAAAGCTATTTACAGTGTTTTAAACTGATAACTAAAGTGTTGCTTTAAATGCCATTTGTTTTGTTTGTGCCATTCTTGAAGTAAAAAAAAAATATACCATTAAAAGGAATAAGCAAACAAACAAAATGAAAAAATAAATCAGAGTACAACTTTAACATTTGAACCATGTTCTGTGCAGGAGATATAGCCATTGATTCCCGACTGACTTTTTGGGGATTTTGGGGGACCCACTCTCCTCAGCTCCTGATTAGAAGACACTCACAATCCAGCCAATCATAAGATGGTATGATTAATGAGAAAATAAAGCGTTCTGTACAGGGTTGATTTGTTTGGGGTCTTAAATAAATGCGATTGGCTGATGTTGATTGTGTATAATTTGCTGGGCGTCATCACAATCTGAGAACCCTGCTGTAGAGTTTATCATTGCAGCCCTAATGCCATGTCATATTATCAATATTGATCTGATTTTAGGCTCCTTTCAAAAAAAACAACATCGAGATGGGTACGTAAAGCAAAGATGGAACCATCATTGAATTGTAATGTGACCAGTACAATGGGGCACTGGAGGAAATGAGCGACCAAACTCCGTTTCAAGAAGTGCTTTGTGTTGAGCCTTTATTAATCTTTGAACCCTCATGGAAGATTTGAGATAATTCTTTAAATACTCAGCTGACAGAGGAGTGTCGGGACCACAACAGTAGAGCCTTCAGTCAAACATACACAGCCTGTAACACTTGAGGCCACCACTGACAGATGGTCGATACAAGCTTTATTCCGCCTGTCATGATATATGACAGCAGATTTGGTTTCACAAAGAGCTCATATCTTGAAAAATCTCATTGTCTTTCATCAATTAAGATGGACGGGTGGAAGCATTAAATTCAATGTTCAGATTCAATGAAGGAAAGTCGGTTTCTGTGAACAAACAGCAGACAAACAAATTATCAGTCGATAACTACCATGGTATTTAAAAAAAATAAATGAATAGTATGCAAATGTAAAACAACAGCAGTTTGCTGAAAGCCCACTGTTATACGAAGGCCATGGCCGTGTCCTTTCCCACAAGAACAATTCATTTTTAATGCGCTCAGTGGATCTCACCTGATTCAAGGACAGTTATAAATAAATGTGAGATAGACTCACAGTTTTTGTTCCTTCAATTGAATTTAGATTCGAAACATTCCACTAATCTTCTTCTTCTGATGTATGGCACAGTTGGCTCCCATTCACCAGGACATTTATCATAATACCCAGCAGGCGGCAGATTTATTTCCATCTTGACCGTTGCCTTTTGTCTTGATCTTACACAGAATTCCTTTATTAACATTACTGATCCATTATAAATCTCTGTTTGTCTAATCACTCATAAAACCAGTCAAAACAAATTCACCCAGAAAGAAAAAAAAAGTTGATTTGAGTTGACATTGATTTAACATCATGCAAAGAGATGTGCATTCAAAGAAAAGTGCAACATTTAAGTTTTGGACAAAAGGTGAACAACACCCCCAATACCGCCTATAAACGTGAAAGTGGCAGCTAAAGAACCCTAAATATCTTCTGACTGCTCGCCTTTCAGAAAGAGAGGCTAATGTTTCAGTGGTCTAGAGCACAATGTGCAGATGCAAGCAGGATTAGGTCTTTACAAGCCGTTTGAAGAATTTGACACTTCCATCCCAAAGGAGAGGAATCATTCCTCTAAAGGCTATTTAACAGGCATTTTTGCTCAGCTCTGTACTTTTAGAAGTGAACATTTTGTCTGTGATGATGTACAACCTTTAAAGTAAAACCAAGTTCTTTGTATTCACAGCATATTCAATTCTAAAATAATTTAAGTTTACGTTCATCTTTATTTTCAAGATAAAGCCAAGAGTGCATGAAAGAGATTCATTAGCTTCCACAGAGCACCAATCAATCCCAATTACACTCAAACACAATCACAAAGTTTACTCTCGTAGCACAGAAACAGATTTCTGATAACAAATAACAGCCACTACCACCATCCATGTACATTCACCTCAACCTTTGCTTCAATGTCTGATCTACAATTTGCATGCCTGCTCTACAGGGTCCACTTTTCTGACTCCTGTGGTCATAAACTTGACTAAAAGTACCTGAGATCTTCTCTCTAACACCCCATTGAAAAGCTTTGGGAAAGACTTATCACTCTCCTCCTGTTGGCTTTCTGCTTATGGCTAAATATAATTGCAACCTCACCCCCTGTGCTCTTCTTTGGTCCAGGTAAAGAAGGACCGTAGCCACTCGACACTTGAGCACATACTGGTTCTAGCTTAAACACTTTTGAAACTCACGTCCTGTGAACCCTATGGTTCCGGGTAAAGCATTTTGCCACTTACCTTCTGTGCTAAACAAGATCCACGCAATGACCGTTGCGACTTACCTCCTGCACACATCCTGGTTCTGGCTAAAAATGTTGGCCGTCCTCACTTAACATGCTTCTCTACAGGCTCCAATCTTCTGACTTGAATAAACTTACCCGAGATCTCTCTGTCACACCCCATTGAGACGTTGCCACTCACCTCCTGTACACATACTGATTCTGGCTAAATACTGTGGAAACTAACCTCCTGTGAACTTCCTGGTTCCCAGGAAAGGCTGGTGATCAGCCTCTTGTGCGCTTCCTGGTTCAGGGTACAGTATGTTGCCATTTCCCTTCTGAGCAAAACGTGCATTCAGGTAATCATTTTTGCTACTCGCCTCCTGTGCACATCCTATTTCTGGCTAAAACAAATTGGCACTCACCTCCAATGCACTTCCCTCCTGTGCAAAACCTAGATCCAGGCAGGACACTAGCCTCCTGTGCAAATCCTGGTTCTGGCTAAAGACTCTTGAAACTCACCTCCTGTGCACATACTGGTTTGGGCCGAACCTGTGGAAACTAACCTCCTGTGAACTTACGGGGAAGGCTGTGGCAATTAGCCTCTTGAGCACTTCCTGGTTCTGTGTGAAGAATGTTGCCTATCAAAGTCAAAACCTAGATGCCGCTCGTCTCCTATGCACTTTTTTGGTTCTGATTAAAGACTGTTACCTTTACCTCATGTACTTTCTGGTTAAAAAAAACTGTTTCCACTTCACTCTTGTGCACATCCTGGTTCCAGGAAAGACTATGACCATTATCCGCTTGTACAATTCCTGGTTCTTTGTAAAGAATGTTGCCATTCTCCTCCTGTGAAATTCCTGCTTCTGGCTAAAGATTGTTTGGTTACAGGGAAAGTCTGTTACAAGCGTCCTGTCACCTTCCTGGTTCTGGTGAAAGTCTTTTGCTGCTCACCTCCTGTTCCCTTCCTCGTTCCAAGTAAAGACTGTTACCCCTGTGTTCTTGGTTTCTGGACTGTTGCTGTTCACCTACGGTGTACCTCTTGGTTCTGGGTAAAGACTCTTGATACTCACCTCTCATGCCTATCAAGCTTTCAGGAAAAGACTGTTGTTGCCACTTGTCTCCTGTGCACCTCATTGTTCTTGGTAAAGTCTTTGCCTTTCTGTTTTCTGAGTGATCATTTACAATTTACTCACCTAAAGTTTTGTTGGCTATGTACCCTGGTTCAGGTCCTTGTCCAGGATTATCACTGCTCCTGGTCAGCAGCCTGAACAATCAATCAGACTTCTTGGTCCACTCTCTCAGCAAAGGTTGCCATGGACACTGCATTGCAGTTTTGAGTTCTACATAACTCACAAGTCTTCCAAAATAGTTTGAATGGGTGAGACAAATTCCACAAGTCACACAATCGAGCAATCAGCTTCATCTTTCACACCTTTCAAAATGCTTGTTAGTGCAATTATAAAATCAGCCAATCATGAGGCTGTTTCTTTGCCATGGAAAAATGACAACTGCCCGACTTCAATGAGATGAAGGAGAAAGCCATGTGGTGTCATATTTTTGTTGATGGGCAATAGTTCAGAATCAGCAGATCAAATAATTCTTTCCTTCGCTGGCTGATCGTGGCACCTAGATGAACTGGTAACAAGCCCAGGGAGTACATTCTCATGGCTACCAGCAGACCCCAGTAACTACAACAGGACTTGCGCGCACATATAAGAAAATAAACCTTGGTCGTGACATAAGTTATTAGTATTTTTAAAAATGGAGGCTATAAAATCTTTTATGATAGGGATTCTATGAAAAGAGATGGAGCTAGTCTAGACAACTTATTGCTGCCAGGCATGAAGATTAATTATTCACGAGATCAATGGATGAGTGGTTCATTACATCAGATTTTGTCCACTGTCCAGCTCCAGAGTGTTCTCGAAATCACCCCAGTTTCTGATCAACATTAATGCCTTTAAAATTATTCCCATTCATAATAGAAAACTGCTGTACACACAGATAGTCCTGCAGAGAAAGAAGGGTTCTGCTGGCTACTATACAGGATTGAATCTTCCTTTTTGTTCATAGGTTCTCTGCTGTTTACACTTGAGCATGGAACAGTATGCCAATTATTACATAATAGATCGGACAAAGGAATCTATAACAGTACAACCTCATACTATAACCTTCCTTGATAAAAATATATCACACACACAGTACAGCTTCTGCATCAACTGCATCTTTCAATGACATTCTCTTCTATAAGGGTCATCTCCTAAATAAAAGCCCTCGCCACCTTCTCACAACACTCTCACTCCTCTCTTTCTGACCACAGAGTTCAATTAACAGAGATTTTCACAATGCTTCGCTTGGTTTGTCAGGCTTGGAGCAGCGTGACTCTGAAAGGATCAATACGTCACAGACACCTTCTCAACAGAGCTTTCAGAGACACATTTAAAGCAAAAAAAACAAGCTACTTCAGCTTAATAGCTGTTTGAATGAGCAATTAAACACACCAAATCTGTATATATCAGATATATATCAGATTTTTTAATTATTCGTGGGTTTATATCTAAGTTATTGTGCATATAAATATTTGCAAATATGTATAAGCAACTGATTTTTTTTATCTAGTGTATACCAAGAATCATCCAAGGAAACGCACATAAATAATACAAAGATACAGGCAAAAGAGCCTGTAATACAAAGTTTAAATCACTTAGGGTTAACAAATTGATGTATTCTTTCTACTGCTGTATGTTATTCTCAGTATTAGACTGTAAGACCTAAAGTGCATCATGTCTGAGGCTTCATTTGCCTATTCAGAGCAGGCTCAACGTGATGAATACATGCGTTGTGTTTTCTGTTTGGGCAGGAAATGTAAATAATGTATTTTCCAGCATCTTTGATGCCAAATATATAGTTGCATGTACTTTCTGCTGCAAGGTCATGATAGAAATGGAAAAGGCAGAACATATTTTTCCTATGATCGTTTTTGGCCACAACCTACAACTAATTAGGATTTAAATGAAAATAAATAGTTTTTTGTCTCTTTCTGATTGGTTATGTGTTTGTCTATTTACTGAAACAGTAGCTGTTATGTTGAAAAGATTGCAAATCGTTATCATTAGGCTATTTTACAAAAAGTTAATGTTATTTCAACTTTATGTTAATGCTCATCTGTTTATGCTCATCATATTAGCCACACTGGCAAGTCATACTGGCTACATGCTAATGACTTTCTAAATCATGCAAGATTCATGCAAATGATTGGCTAAGTCATGCTAAATACAATGAAAATCATGTTAACTACATGTTAATGAGCTGCCATTCCTTGCATGCTTTTCAAAAGTCCATATCATACTGATGCAGATGTTGCTTGGAGTCATGCACTGAACAGTAAAAACAGATTTTTGCAAACATGTTACACGCCAACGTGGGTTTGTGAAGTAAGCAACATCAGAGTTTTTCATCATTAGATTTCAACCACTTCTGCTCTAGATATGTGATGCAATGTTTTAAATAATGTATTTAAGAGTAAGTTTGGGGGTAATTTATTAAGATTAGGTCAAGTGCAATAGATTCAAATGATCTTTAATATAAAATGAAACGGTAATAATTAACTTATTTGCAAAGAGCAAGGAGTACAGCTGATGTCATTTAGTCAACATAGAAGGTGATTGGTCAATAAGCATTAGCTGCAGGATACATGTAGTGATGTGAATCAAGGGAGTTTCTCCTGGTTCCACGATGAAAACACGTCACTTTTTTTCTGTGTCCTGTCCTGCTCAAAAGCCATCACATGGGGGAGTAGATGCCTTGTATGAGTTGGACAGTTTTGTTAATTCTAGGGGAGTAAAACACCTGGTGTTGTGTTTCCTCTGCATCGAAGCAGTGAATAAGTCACTTGCCGCCCCAGATAACCAAACCGACGAATCTTTAGATGGCTCGTCAGCAGAGGTCTCTGGGTCGGCATCGAGGAAATATTGATGCAATCCCTGCTTGAAGATTGCGTTTGAAGTACAACAGATGTAATCCTGTTGGCGACTGATCACAGGGAGTTCAAAAAAATGTGGTGAAACTGAGAATTTGTGGTGCACCATTTCTTTCCTGTTTCCAGTGCGAAGTCGGTATTGAAATGTAGGATGAGTGCCACCGAGTGACTCTTTTATGTCCTACTAACGCCATAAAAAGAGTCAGCTTTCATCGGTAGTTCCTTGCGAAAAATGGATCTGATATAGCAGTGTGAAACTTTTTTTTTTTTTTAGCCATCACTCGTTTGGTCAGATGTATGATGGTGCACTTCCCTGACCACAAAACACTCAGTATTATTCTGTTTCCTACAGAGAATTCTATCTAAACAGCTTTTTGTGCTACATATACTGTAAGTTAACTGAAGAAGAGTTGGAGACTGCTGCAAATGAAAGGTGTTTTTTTTCAGTAAATGATTTAATCTTCAAGAAAAAAAAACTTCTTACACAAGCTTCATTTGTTTTTTTTCACTATTAAGAAGTTTGATGAAAATATTTTAGAGAGAATCGCTTGACCTTGAGTACTTGAGAAAAGCGGAGAAAGCAGTAAAACTCAAAGGTGCCCCTGCATCATTGAAGAGGAGCGTGAACTCTCAGCTCCTGTAATTAACTCTGTCTTGCTTCGTGAGGTCAGCCCTCTCAGACTAGCTGTGCAATGCAGAGCACGAATTCCACCATTAGTTTAGAAAGATGTGCACAACACACATATTGTTAGGGCTCAAGTGTCTTGTCTTGGCATATGCACCCCCCTGGGCAAAACAACAGGCTGCTAAGCTGCTCTTTGCTTGTGAACAGAATATAAATGGCTCTTTCTGCCCCAAGGCTTCGAGTCACCCTGGGAAAAAAAATGGAGTAAGCAAAGGTTGGCCAAGAACAGGCAAAATCACCAGATGTCTCTCTGTCACCAGCATATTCATGTTATCCCTCCTTTTTTCCTATAAATATATTTAAAGATAAATAAATTACCTAGTGAGGAAAAAGAAATGTACTTTCTTCATGATACAAAGCGGTCACAGGTATTTACTTGAGAGTTTGATTCTAAAATGTTATAAAGCCATACATTTAAAAAAAATCCCTTCCACAAGAAAGAATTCACATGCTAAATATTTATTCAAATGTATCTTGTATTTATAAAAATCTAATATCAAAACCAAATGTATATATATTTTTAATAATAATTTAGGGCATTTATATCTTTAATTAGAACAGACAGGACAGTAAGTTGACTGGTAGAGAAGGAGGGCGTTCATGTCCAGTGCAGTCCATGACACCATGAGGCCTGACTTTTAACTTTGTTCAAATTTATTCAATTGCTTTTTTTTTTTCCTTTTTAAATGCTATAAATCCATGACCTGTTTCCCTCTGAGATACAACTCAATGAGTTCATCGATAAAGTACCTTTTGCAACAATAAATTACAAGTGAATATAATTTATACTCATGACAAATCAACTTTTTTGGATTCATCTATTAGTATTTTCAAAATTTTATTTAACACATTTATTAATATTCATTCAAATTATTTTCTTTTTGGTGAGCAGAAGATTGTCAGTATCTTTCCAGCACCTGAACTTTTCACAAGTTTATTGTGGCTGTTTTCGGACAAACTGCACGATTTTCAGAGTAGTCGTGTCATAGATGTTTTCATACTTCATAACTGTTTGGGACAGCATTAAGTTCGTGCTGAATTCACAATGCACGATAGATCAGCGACAGGGGAGTTCACATTGCATGACTTTAGGAAGATTTGCACACAATTTTGTTCATGTCAAATATATTGTCAAATGCTCATTTTATTTTTGTTAAAACCCCTCCTGCATGATGCAATCAGTTGTGATTGGTACTTAAATTGTTGCACACGTTTTACATGCTAGAAAGAGCCCTACAGTAACTGTTATCGTTGTACTTGCTCAATGTTATTGGGTCGAAATAAGATGGGGACTGATCCATGCTTTATAAAACATTGTACGCATGTAGAATGTACTAGTGGCGTGAGGGAAGTAGTGTGTTTGGAAATTATACCATAAAACATGGCTAAAAGAAGTATTTAATGGCAGTTTCAGCGACTTCAGTCAGCTCTTTGTTAAAGACAATAATGGAAAATTGCACAAAGCACTTTTATATTTAAAAAAAAAACACAACATACCCAATGAAACATACACTTAGAGCCATATAACAGACTGCATAAATGGCATTTTTCATTAACCTGTAATAGTTTCTCTTGTAAAATATCCATCAATGGTGACCGATAGTTATTTTACAAATGGTAAGTTGCTATAGTTCAGTCCGGTCATGTCTGATATTCCTCAAATGAAAAAAAAAATCCACGTTTAAACACATCTACATAGAAATGTAGTGTCAGGTGGCCATAGCAAACATCTTCATGGCTTGTTGCACAGATGGCATCCAATCACAGTACCACACTGGAATTAACTGAGATGTGCCCATTGTTTAGGTGGTCATGCAAGTGGCAAACACCGGAATCAATTATTTGAACAGGTTCTAGATGAAATCAATAGGATGTTTTTTGCAAAATACGTATTAAGTGTGGCTGTGAACAGCAGACTGCTAATGGGAAACCTGCAGGTTATTCTCTAGTGCCCATTTAAGCAGCAGGGGGCATGAGTGCTGCTGTGTTCTCTGCTTCGAATCAATAAAAACAGCTGTGATTAAGGATGGACCAAGGAAACTATGAAAGTGGAGGTCCTCTCCGGACCCTCTCCCAGCTGCAGAACACATCTGTTCATAGCCTACATGACAGAAACACCGGGACAGGTTTGGCCAAAACAAAGCCTAAACAGTCTCCTGTGAATTCACAACGTCTTCAGTGGCTTCATTTTCTCATTCTGGTGTAAAGTACAGATGTTGTTGGTCACTAAACATCTGCAAAAGTGGAAAAAGTAAGCTTCTTGATGCTGTCATAACAGGAGAGGATGCCAAGACACCAAACATCAGCATAACTGACCAAGTTCACATGCATAAAAACATTGAGTTATTCCAGCTTACACACGTCTCCTCAAGCCATCGACCTTTTTGAAACCCTCACTTCAAAGGAAGCATCCTTCAGATCAAACTAATCCATCCAGCAGCGTGAGCATCACTACACATGAGCCACTCAGATAATAGCAGCATTAGGATCCATGAGATAGTCCATTAGCAGACGAGAGGGGTCCCAGTGCTATTACTGCTCATTTGCTCAGCGCAGTAATACCTCAAATGTCTGCTCAGATCCAGAGGATAATGAGATGTAGCGTTTGAAAGCATGCCATCAGAAAGACGGCACTAATGTAATAGTTAATTACCACATTTAGTCCTGCATGCATAAGAGGAAATGGAGATTAAGACCTTTATGAGATGAACCAGTCGATTTGTTTTGCTGTTGTTTCTCGCTCACATGGACACGCAGAGGCTTATGATGTATGTAATGTTTATGCGACAATGTTACATAAAGCGTTTATTTCTTTATTTTGTGTTCAGAGGTCAGTGGGGTGCATTTTACTTTTTTATGAGCATGTGCAACACATTAAAATGGTTTTATTTTCCAAAAAAAAGAACATTCACCAAATTTTTTCCATTATGCTAATCAGAAAACAAGCGATTTGATGAAAAACATCATCATATATTTCCTTGGTTGTATGTACACATTACTCCGACATGATAAAAAAAAATGCACATTCTGCATTCTGTTTATGTGGAAACCAAGTCCATTCTTTTTTCAGCGTACTTATGAATTCAAATTAATAAATACAAAAATGATTAAGTAAATACATTAAATACAAACACAGAAATACAACATAACTGCAAGCGGTGATACTAGAGTGGAAATAGCATTGAACAGAAAAACCAAGATATAATCGAAGCGATTCTATGCTGAAATAAAATGAATCGAATTGAGCACTATTTAAAAATTATTGTTGACCATTAGGTGGCACAGAGCAACTTGTGTTTGGGGTCAGCCTTAGGTACTGAAGACTCACATCAAGTTTGATGGCAAAATTGAAATTGACATGGCGTTAATCGAAACCTTAACCCATTTAGTTATTGCCATTTTTCTTTGTTTATAAATTTTGACCACAAGGAGTCCCTTTAGGGTAGAGTGCCAAACATGCATGCCAACTTTCAGCATTTTAGGGTAAAGCATTCTTGAAAAACAGTGTTTTACCAAGAACAAGTAAAATTGGACTCACCTAGACGATCCAAACATGTTGATACCAGTTTTATGATTTTGGGACAAAGGGTTTGAGGGTTCCTGGACAAAATGTTTTTTTTGTTTTTAAATATCCCCGGACCACTAGAGGGCACAACACTGTGTTCAACTTCAGATCATGGTTGTTGGTGTAAAGCACTACGGAGTTATAGCCTTACGACTATTTGGTGAGTTGAGTGTAAAGATCACATGCTAATTATTCATAAATGGTTTGACAAATCAAATCCGCGAATAACATTTAGTTGGCATGGTTAGTAGATCTGGAAGAAATTGTTAAATTGGAAAATGTGCAAAAGCTTGTTTTAAGCAAAATGCATAATGGCGGAAAAAGACGTCAGTCAGGTTGATTCGAATTTCGTTTATACGATTTATGATTCAAAAGTTATTAGCATAAACTTACGTGAAACTTTGAACTACAGGCGAGTTCAAATTTGGTGAGCTTACAGGTCAGAGGCTTGGTAGTAAGTGTGCCAAAGTTCATATTTTTCTGGCATTGACTTCAATAGCAGAAGAAGAATAAGAAAACGGAAGAACAGAAACCTGTCGAAGAGTCACTGTCTGGCCCCTAAAAATTGTACACTTAAAAAAATAATAAAAACTAGATTTAAAGGATTTGTAGCGTGCATTACTTCAATTATTGTGAGGGTTCTTGTACTTCAGGGAAACAAAATCACACGAAAACAGAGAACCACACCATCTGCCTTGATACAGTTGATTCAAAAGCTATTGCCACAAACACACAATCCACATCACACAAGCCCCTGGTGGGCAAAAGTGAACACTATATGAAGTGAAACTGCCTTACAGGTTTCTTTAAATCAGCTCATTAGTTGAGTGCACTGGGAAGAGATTGTGATCAGTTCCAGCTGCGCCAGGAAGAAGCCCAATGTGGCCAGTGAGCATCACAGAGCATCTGGATTACATTCCCTTATGATTAAAAGCAACAGCAACCAAATTCTCTCAGGATGCATTAAAAAAAAAACAATGCTGGGTTTCTATGTTCATTAACTTATTGTTCCTATTTAATGTTACAAGTCTTGGCTGCCTACTCACTTTGATTAACCACAGCCTCTGCCCCTGGTTTTCACCCAATCACTCAAATTCCCCAAAGATTCTTTTTGCTCTTTTTTTTCACAAAAAAAGAAAATCTCAAACTCAATCGCAATCTGAGTCAGAAAAATCGTTATCAGATATTTTCTAAATATCACACAGCTCTACCACATTAAGTTATTTCTAGGTTAATTTCAACTGTGGGAGAACATCATATAAAAATGTGAAAGTCAAACTGGTTCGAGTTAACCACTAATAATCAAGATTTCTGAAAAAAGGTAAGGTAAATCCTTTGAAAAATTATGGTAAAAAAACATGCTATGGTAGGATCGATGAACAGAGATGGGCGATGACGTCAGCACGCACCGCCGAGTGTACAAATATGGCCGACGGCTCCGGAGCTAGGCCGAAGCAGGGGCCTCTCTTACGCCTCTCCTATGGCCGTGACTGCCCTCAGCTCCGCGGCACTCTGCATCCGCCGTATAAGACCCACCAACTTTTCCCCCTCACTTTTGTGGAAGAAAAAGTGCGTCTTATACAGCGAAAAATACGATAATTAACTGTAATCCAATCGATATTATAGACACTTTAACTTTGCATTTAGTTAAAATAAGCTCAAGCTTTGACCACAATTTGGTGATTAAGTCCCATCTCATGACACGTTCAATATAGATGTGTGTTTCCAGTCTATATTTGTCATATGAAAAATTATTCAATGGGAAAGTTTGTTTAGTGTGTCCAGGGCTACAGATTTGTGCAAACATTCAGGACAACTACAAGGAAAAACAGACCTCTCTGACTTCCAACACGGGTTATGGAATTGATTCACGGTTATTTATTTGTCTGAAATCAAATATACAAATTCATCTGGGGGTTTCTCTCTATGTTATATACACAAGTGATATATAACCACAATCAGTTCTACACTAGAAACAGCTGAGAGTTTATGACAGCCACAAAATGCCAGTGATTTGCTGACAGTTCCTTTCCCTCACCCAAGAGAGGAAAATCCTCAGCACCACAGGTAAGTCAAATTTGAAGCTTAACGTTATCTACATTTATGGAATCACAGACATTTCTCTGGAGAGCAGCTGAATTTAGACCATGAATACCATCTGACCTTGTCATGTACATGAGGAAAAGAGTGTGAATCAGGTCAGCCGGAAGATGTGAAACCCCCTTTCAGAACATGTTTGGTCTTTTCCGATTGCCGTTTTGACACCTTAGTCCTATGTGGGATCCGTTTGTGTGTGGAATGTAGAAATAGCAACAATAAATGGTGTTCAAACACAGCTGTGAAAGTTGCAAGAGCCAGAAGAGACAGCTGCTCATGAATCATTGATCCCATTGGCTCCTGAAACAAGAAACTGCTCTGGTCTCCCTCTCATCCACTAACAGAACAACTCTAAAGTTGCCCTGTATATTTGAAAAAAATCTGCTATTCTCTCATTACACCAGGCATTTCTACAATCAGAGGTTGCTTAGATTCATTACAGGTATAACAGTTTGTGGGACATATTTACATATTTGATGATTTTGTGATGATATCTTGATAACTCGATAGATAATAAAATACTATCCTGTTACTCAAATAATTTCAGAGATTTAATTAGTTTGGTGTAAAAATACATAAAACTGGTACATATTTGGATTTCCTGGTTCAACAATCATATGAACCATGTGGCTATTTGAATTTTCGCTGTAAAATAATGACAATTTACTACTCAGAAATATACATTTAAGTAAAGTTTCAGGTTTGTTATGGAATTACTGTATAATGTAGTATTAATAACAAATATTTTTTAAATAAATAAAAGAAGCTGGGGATGAACTAAAAATTTATATGAAGCGTTGCCAAATCTGATTTAAGGTTTTTTTTAGAGCAAATTGTAAATTAGTAAAAAAAAAAAAAAAAAAAAAAATAAACACACACACACACACAAAAAGGCCCCAAACATCTAGGGGTAACATTATCAGCCAAAGTTTAAATGAAAAAAAGTAAAAGATTCAATAAATAAATGTATCAAAGCCATTTTTGTCGTCTGGATCCTATTCATTGCAAATTTGATGCAGCCTAGAAAAACAACAAATGGTCCTGACAATACGCTACAATGGCGAGCAATTGGTCACTGATTCACACTGGGTTCTGTATTTTGTGGTCCATTATGTATTAATTGATTGAAAGAGCTTGTTTATAAGTTGCATATAAGAAAGTTTTTGGCATGGTTAGAGGCTGTGTGTTAACGGCTTTGAAAACGGAGTTTGAATAGATGGCTGGGTTCACACGATCAAGAAAAACTGTAATGGAAATATTTACATTTCAATTATATTACATGTGCAAAAACAACTACGAATCAGAGGCCAAACCACTGAAGCACTTTGACCTGGAATAAACCGGTAAAGGCACTTTCTTTGGTGCTATGGTTTGTTATGACTGATAACGAAGGCACCTTCTTTGGTGTTATGGCTGATACGAAGCACACCCCTAGCACTGTCAAAACAAATAGTCATCACACAAACAACTGTGAAGCTGAATGGCACAACAGAAAGCAATTAGTGCGCGACAAACAGGAAGGAGTAACATTCTAAGCAAAGGTCACTTGGCTAGGCTGCATCAAAGTACGCGGTGAAAATCTACTCATTTGAACTCAGGGAAATGACAATCTGTTTCCTGGATGCCCGCTCCAATTACACTCTTCTCTGAAGAATGAAAAGTGACAAGCATCCATTATTTGCTCTTTAATTACACCTCACTGCTCGAGGGCATCCTTGAGTGCAATTCCCGCAGACGTTATAATGTTGAAAGCTACACAGTAGTTACCATTGAAAAATGATAGTCAAATATTCAAATACAGCTATATATTTTCTTCCATCCCTTAGCTCACCATCTTGTGGTGTCCACAAAAACTCCCCCACAAGTCCACACACAACCAGACTCTGATCAGATGGAAATGATGAACGATTTCATCTCGGTGTCATCGCAGCATGCAGAGACCTAGCTAGTTTCGAGTGAAATTACAGCGACAGCTCATTGCACCATTTCAGTGAGATGGATAGCATCTCTTGGGCGTAGTTTATTTTGGGTGAGGTGTTGTCAGATGAGGGGCCTAATACATTATGAGGACATCACATGATGACAACTGCATTCAGCAGCAGGAACATGTTGATTTGTCGAGACAGAATCTGCCCTGACTACTGATACATCACTTCAATCAATGTACCGGTTTGCTTGTAAAAGACTTTAAACTCGCTTGATTCGTGACTTTCATACATCAGACGTTCACCCCTTGCCAACATGAACAAAAATATGGAAAACAAGTCAAAACCTGCTTGCCCATAAATTCTGTCTTTTAGTTTATTCACATAAAATGTCAATCACACTTATAGACTAAATTATAAGAAAATGTACCAGACAACATAATAATAATAATTGATTAATCGAACACTAATCAATTGATTAATTGGATGAGGCTATACCTGATAAAACTGATAAGTAAAAATATTTTATTGCATTCAACTCAAACATTATCTAGTACATTATATATTGCATTTATGCCAAAAAATCTTTTTATTTGACCAGAAATTACACAGCCGAAATGTATAATGAAGTAAAAAAAAAAAACAATCTACATTGTGCATAATTAAAATGTTCTGGCTGAAATGTTAATGGTTCTGGCTCTCCACCTCTCCCTTTTCTATTATTCTAGCCCCATTAAACATCCCTTTCCAGAGCATGGAGGAGGTGTCAGATCGGGAGCAGTGGGCATCTTTGTATCCACTAGAAGTGGTGCTTAGCTTTGCATCTTGACCACTAATACAAGTTTTGCTTAGTAAACACCAATTATTTACTTGTATAACTGTATTCATACTTGGCAACAGCATATCCGATAATTTAGTCTTTAGCGCTTCCAGGTCCTGGCTCTCCACTCTCCCAATGACAGACAATTGTAGAAGGTGGTGAAACTTTGATCATTATTACAGCAAAACACTTCAAATCAGTTTTAAATCAAGCAAAAATTTATATGTAGATCACCATAATAAAGGTTAGAGTCAAGGTGTCCTGAAAAGAATTACTTTTATAAACTGGAACAGACTTTTCGGTAGTGCAAGTTAAAAGAGAAATGTGAAAACGGTGTCGAAGCTTTAACTTTTGTTTCAGCACTTTCCACTTTAGAAACGCAATTTGGAATCTCTAACGAAGCGAGAGGCAATAAAACATTAGAACAAATTTAACTGTTAATTCTCAAATAATGCGTTGAAAAACATCCAAAACTGACAATGCCACACGATGTAAATGGGTTGTAATGGAAACTCAATAATAAGTTAATTTGTACATGGAAATGTTTTATTTCATTTTAAATAAAAACGTATTAACATAAGAACCTTAACTGTACGACAAAACCAATACAGCCATACTAATGACTAATTTAACTTGACTTTAAATTTAAATTGACACATACCAAGTTCTCATAAAATTGTTATATGTGAAAACTGCTGAAAGTACTATTTACTTTAAAATGCAGCATTTTATTTACTGTAAAAATAGCATTTTATTTACTGTAAAAATAGCATTTTATTTACTGTAAAATGCAGCAGTGTCCATTGTTTGCCATAAAGAAAAGAAACTGTGAATTTTAATGGTATTCTGTTTTTGGTCTTGATCAGTCATCTTGGTCTCGGCTTTGCATGCCATACAACACAAAGAGCCAGATGTAGTGGTTTAAAGCACACTAGACTCTGGGACCATTGAGAAATTTGGAGGAGGAGTGATATGGTTTGATATGGGATATGGTGTGTTGCCCTGCGAGGGATTGGCAGCCTGTCCAGGGTGTACCCCTCCCTTTCGCCCAAGGTGCATTGGGTGGTTTTACTTTATAGATTCCAGTGATTTGAAACCATAAACACTATTAAGGACCACCACAAGATTGCATCTTTTTAAAAGAGGGGTTTTGTTATCTGGACCACTAAAACCAGAAGTAATGGAAGTGTATTTCCACTCTATTTCCAGAGCAATGAATTCAGACATTTGTCACAAAGCCACATCCCGGAATGGACAAAGAGCACAAAAGGAGCCTAAATGAGTTGTGCTGCTCTGACAGGTTTTGCTCAGTGGACCATTCAGATGAACTATTCAACTCATAATTGCTTTATTTTAAAGCCATATGCACTTCCCGAGAGTTCTCCACCAGAGCTGGAAATGCTTAAGGAAAACATATAGTTATATTTTATTTTGTTAGTAGAGAAAATAATGTGCATGTAGTAGAATTGTGTTGTTCTGGTTGTGTTGGCTGGTAATGATAATAATCATAAAATTGCGAACAATTACCTGTCTCTATAATAATCCTATAGTTAGTATAATTATGAAAAGCATCACATAACCCAATAGAGAAAACCAGAAACGGCAGTTCATCAAAGCAGTGTGGCTACTGACATTTGTGCTGTGACTGCAGACATCCTAACTCTGTTTGTTTCCCTCTGGAACAGCACACTCAGACACCGATTTGAGTAATGTGTGTATCAGTCCAACAATCTATGAAAGGTCATCTGCCCAGGCTCTGAATATCACAGTCAATCCGCCAGTGCTGCTATGAAGCCAGCAGTCTCCCAAGTGCAAGTAGATTGACGACAACTTGTGTGTAAACGCTGTGGTTGTGTTTCCTGCCCAATATTCTACGTTTATTAGAGCTATTCCATCATCAATCTCAGCTGTTCTTGCACGACAGACACATAACCTGCAACTGATTTCTGCTGATTCACAGTTCACTGACCCAAAACACAAACAGTCTGCAACTGAAAGACTAAAATCATACAGTGCTTAATTGAGCAGTTAAATGACGTAGTGTTTTTCAACCTTTGTTGCACATTTTTTCACAAAAAAGGAACTCTGTTGCCTGTATTTGACAATATGGTCAATCTCATGAACATGTCTTGAAATATATATATATATATATATATATATATATATATATCAAATATTGTATTATAATATGTACTAAAGATTTATCTAGATTAGCTTGGTCATTTCACTGGTTGATAGCTTTTAAAGGTTGCAATTATCAAGAATTGTTCAAAGCCTAACCAACTAATTTATCCTAGTTAGTGCCATGGCACTGAAAATAAAATTAAGGGAAAACTCTGGAAAGACCATTGGAGGCCCAGATTCATTCATATAGGTTATACAGAGAATCACCTCCATGTTTTATTTAAAACTACACAAAACTCAATCCGTCTTTAAGATTAAAACAATTTAATTGTTACAATTTATAGCTGGCTATTTTGGACAAGCTGCCAGTCCATTGTAGGGCCAGATTGACAATTGATTGTAATTTTGAGCCACCAACTCAAAACTCTTTATGGTTTAGTAGTTGTCCGAAACCTTGAACTTATGTGGTAACATTCTACAAACTTTATGAAAGGGGGAATAGTGGTGTGGGGTTGTTTTTCAAGTGCTGGACTTGTCCCCACGGTTCCAGTAAAAGGAACTCTATATCCATGTAAAAAAAAAGCAAATCTGTTAGATTCTTAATAAAAACAAGAATTTATAATCATTTAAAAGTGTTTATCTTTATGATTTCTACAAGAAGCTTCAATCAAACACTTTGATGGTTATTAAATTATTCTCAAGAGTATTGCTGCTGCTTCTACTACAACATGGGCTGTCAAACAGTCATTTGAATCCTTCCTGTATTATTCGCCCATCTACACATTGTTGAAACCAAACAGACAATTAGATCTTATCTGACTCACCCAAGGATCTGATTCCATGAGACGATGGGGCAGATTCTGTCAGAACAACGTGTATCTCACACGGTGTCAGTTGTCACGCTGTTGGTTTAAACCTACACCCCCACCCCCCACCCCCCTCTCCAACATCTTGCCTGGTGTCAGTGCATGCTAACACTTTGGTGGGTTTGATTTGGTCCCAGCAGCTGCTTGTTCTAAAAATAACCCTCATTTGCCCAGTAGAATGAGAATGGGATTTTCATGCATCTGCTGCCTTTCATAACAATTAATCAAGGAGATCATTTTAGTGCTTTAAATGTTTCCTGCCCTCCTAAGAGTCAGAATGCTTTAACTAACTGTCAGGAAATGTGTGACTGAAAAATAGGGGCATGCTCTCAGGGGTGGAAGCCCTGTTTATAGCGTTCAGCTAGGAACTTAACTGTTGTCATGCTGGATTTGACAGAGCTACCCCTCCATCTGAAGAGACTGGATCCTTACAGAATGAAATGTCCTTTCAAAAAGCTTTAAGCTGCAAATGCGGCTTATTTAGCTTCTATAATGCAACAGAGCAGACACTCAAGCAATAAAACATCTATTTGCCAGTGCAAATATGTCCCGGTTCATAATCGGGGCAACATCGCTGACTAAACATCCTTCACAACAGACGCCCATTTACATCCATTCTAATGACCTTCCATTTCATCCTTTTACTCAAATGTTATAAAGAGCCAAACTGTGATGAGAGCTTGGTGATTGAATGAACGTGCTTTAGATCAACAAACCTATTATTTTCTACCAACATTTCAACAGAGGTAAACAAAGCCTCTTTGTGGACTGAAATGTTCAGTTTTGCTGTAAATTAAGGTTTATTGTTAGCGTTGAATTAAGTTACAACTAGAGAATCCTTTAAAATATATATTTTTAATAGAAATTATTATTAAATCAGAATTTCTGGTGACCGTTCAAATTGAAAAGGCTCATGATCGAGGTGACCACCACAAAACAACACTGTCTGGGTTTTATTTTTAATGCAATAAAATAAACTCCCCTGCTAAACCTCAAGAGCGGGTTTTCCTAGCACCATTAGTCATTTGCTCATTTGTGTCTATGATGATTTCGCTGCTTATTTATTGCTTATATTGTTTGAGAAGAATCTCTGACTCATCGTGATTTCTTGTTGAAACATTCTCAATGATATTATTTACCTCTAGCACATTGCAAAGGTAATCTGGTGCACAAAAAGCTAGCTGGATATGATTGTAACTTTTAATGGCTATTTTTAGCACACCATAATGAAGCAGAAAGGCATTGTAACCATTAGAACATAATGCATTTCACAGTAGGTTTAACAAAAAGAATAAAGGTTTTTAAAACATCACTAATAACAAAATTTGCTTTTTTTCTGAGTGAAATAGGAGTGCTAGTAGCTGCTGCTGTCACATACTACCTGTATCTTTCATAATGTGATTCTTTGTGATTTATAAATTGCCAATAAAACACAAAATGTAGAGAAGGTGGACATAAGCTCTGAGCCAATGTCTGCTGTACTGCTGTTCTGTAACCTCAAGGATTTGCAATTTTCCTTCAATATTTTATATAACTTACACAGATGTCTGAAGATTAATAATGCATTAATCCCAAAATATCAGTGATTTAAGCTACAAAGCAATGGCTTGACTAACACATCGAGATCTATGTGAGTGGAGAGTGCTGAAAGCACAGAACAAAAGACGTAAATCATGGTACAAAAGCCAGCATCAACACTCCTCTTCAGACTCTCGGACCACAGAGTCTCCAACACTTGGGAACTCAGAGAAACTGAGAAACCACGCAACCTAGAAAACTCCATTTTATTCTTCATTGATTAAGTACTGTTTTCTTAAAAAATAATAATGAAATAAAACAAATAATTATACCCACAGTAGCAATCTGTGGGTTTTAGTCACAAATAGTCTCAAAGATGTAATCAGAAGCGCTTTTTAACAGCTTTATCAGATTGAGTTTCACGGCAATAGAAACCAACAGCTTAACTGTACAGAGCTTAACTAGATGGCTAAAGCAAAAAAATCAATTTAAAAGTATTTTTATTAACAAAATTGAATGGTCACCAAGGTAGAATTACTGGTTGCTATGGAGGTGGATGACAGTGACATCACACTAAGTTCCCATGCCAATACAACACAAACTAATCCCATGTCTCTGATTTTCCTTAGCTGAGAGACCGATAAGCCAACATGGTTGCTATAGTATTCAGGTTACTATGGAGAGATCAACAAAATAAAAGTTTACTTTGTCGTTACTTAAACCCACCTCCATGTCTTTGCCATTTAGCAAGTTCAGAAAAATGTTGCAACATTTTTAAATTATTGTGTCATTTTAAACCCACTTTTCTGTATAAGAAGACATTTTCGTTGTGGTTTCATATTTAATTCCTTCTAAAGCCTAGGCTTCAAATACTTTTGCATGGGGGGTTGGTGTGTTCTTGCACAGACTGATACCATGCACAGATGTAGTCAGTTTCTATGAGTTACAGTTTTACAAAGTTTGACCCCAGGTTACGCCAATAAATAACATTCTCAGTGATTTCCCAGAATTCTTTTACTAGTACCAGCCTGAAAAATGACATCAGTAGCAAAAACAAATAAATAATTAAAGCTGCAAGCAGCGATCAAGGGCTCGAGCACCTACGTCGCCATCGCCTCTCAGTGGCCAAATCGTTACAATGCGCTCTACGACTGATCCTTAGTTTTAAATGCTGTTTCACCTGTGATCACTTGGTGGCGCAATAACTGATGATTGGGTAAAGTTCATTTTTACAGCTTTAAGAGTCAAAAATAGAATTAAAATGAAAACATACACCAAAGTGTTTCTTTCTCACAGCATTCATTATCTTATGCTGATACTAAAATTATCTTTATTTGTTTCTTACATTTTGAAATGTTGCCAGATTATCCAAGAATTGTTAGATTATCACCCTTCAAATATCTAGTTTCATAACTGTGTATTTCCCTGGGATATTATTTTTGATGAACTAAAACGAGTGGTAAACCAACAATTATTACCCATAAATAATAGTAAAGCACACCTGATATTAACTGTTAACCAGATGATCATCGTAAGAGCTAGTTTGATATAAGCATTGCAGCATCAATCTGTAGCTCTGTTCTGAACAATCTGCAGCTTTCTAAGCTGTTTTATTTGTCGCAGTCCAAACAACTGAACAATACTCCATGCATTCATTTTTTTTAAAGTAAGAGGTAAAAGAAAGAGCATTTTCTGGATACTGCAGTACCATTTGGCATGTCCTTGGTAATGCAGTCGATATGTTGTTACCATCCCTGCACATTATAGTGTTTAGAAACACACTGATAAAAACCTTGTATGGAGCTGCTGGTGTATACTTTGAAACAGGGTTGGAACCAGTACATGACACTGCCACTATATAAACAGGGACAGAAACATTATTCCATTGTGGAAATGATAGAACAATGATGGAACTGAGTCACTCTGAATAAAACTAAATGTTTACCTGCTTTTCCTTTGCATTATTGGCACCTTGTTATACTGATATATTGTTATGCTGAAATAATGGACTTTATGTTATTGTTATCACTGGTTGATCATGATCAGAATGTGCACATCTAACATGAATTTAGGTTCAATGGACATTTTAAACATGACAAAATTGTATTATGTTGTCAAATTCTGATCACGTGGAACTGATATTCACAATAAAAATCACATAGATCCATAAATAGATTTACAGGGCAAAACAAGCTGTTTCAGTTTCATTGTCTATTAGGCCCTTTATGCTTCATCACAATTATTGTGTGGTATTTATCCTATAAGTTACACACAAACCCTCAAAATAGGCATTGTGATTTCATTACAGTCTTTCTGCTTTGCTTTTTTTGCACATGGACTAAAAAGCAGCACCAGGGAGTTTATTACAAATGAATGCAAACATTTCACAAACAAATATCTTTTAAGTAGTAAGTCTAATGCAAATAAAATATAAACATCTAAAGCTTTTTACATTATATCACATCAACACATTTTTACTTTGTTTTATCCTTCTTTTTACGTTAAATGTTAATTATTCTAATGATTACGCAAATAAAATATGAACATCTGAAGTTTGTATAATGCTGTACATTTGCTGTAATGCTGTACAATATTCACTGCTGTAAGCAACTTGCATTGGACGATTGCATTCTTTTAAACTTATATTTATAATTAAACAATGTGTTACAAGTATATTTGACATCTACGCGGCATATAAGCAAAATAAAAATGCAAACGTCTACACGAGTAAACATTTTATATGAACTCCATTGGCTTAGTCTGTGCAATCACGTGATTGAATGCGCGTTCACGTAGAGGGGAGCCGAAACTGCAGTCATAGAGGCAGTGGGTCTCAGCGAAGCACGGGAGATCAACTACTTTCAAACTCTCAGAGAGAGAGCGAGAGAGATGACAGCACCGAACTGGACGATCGCGAACGAGACACAGTCACTGTGCGCTAGTAGCGGTTGGCCACAAACTCGGAGAGAGAGTGAAACCGGAGCAGACGCGCATGTTAAATAGTCCGTCCCCGGACTCTGACGGGGAGTCAAATCACTCTCAACACGCGAAACGTCAATCACTCTCAACATGCACGCACATAAAAATAGTATAAACATAAATACAATATAAGCTCTTAAGCCCGAGAGTCCCAGGTACCGGGGACTTGCCCCCTTGTGCATTACATTTTCGCTCATAGCTCATTAACCCTGAGAATGACCCCACACATATCACATACCGTTGTGCTCAGCGGAAACTCCTCTAAAAATCTAATTCAATTTCATATCCGTTAACCACAGCTATAAGGCCATGCAAATAAACAACAACATGTCCGGAGTATAATTCATGACCAAGTTTTTGCTCTGCCAGACTGCCACTGTTTCCCATTTTACAGCCATTCTCTTAAAGCCACAGTGACAGAACCCTACAGCCATTTTGAGGGTTTTTTGCAAAATAATTAACTTCCTTTTGATTTTGGAAAATGGCTGCAATTGACTTTTTTGTTTGTCTTGATCTGCAACATAAGTGTGGCAATTTTCAAGCATGTCCTTTAAACACAGTCTGAAATAGCAGTAAAAAACAGCAGAAAATGCTATATTGCATGCTGCCATTAGGTGGCGCTATAACTGACACTGTATTTCGCTCTATGAACTCCTTCAGACATGGACTCTTAACACGCATGACGAATTTTAACCCGATCAGACATTGCATTGCTGAGTTATTAACCACTTCCTGTTCAAAGAAAAAGTCAAACTTTCGAGGACTGCCATTCGCGCATCGTAAAATGAAGTGAAAAAAGCTTCGCAATTTAACATCCCATATGCCTTGAGAGAATACTGAACAACTTTGGAGATGAACAGATGAATTCTCTAGGAGGAGTTCGTTAAAGTACAAACCCTGAAACTATGCTCAATTACATAAAATAATAAAAAATAACCGACTTCCTGTCGGTTTTGGAAACTGATTCCTATTGACTTTTTTGTTGGTCCTGATGCCTTACATACGTGTACTGATTTTCAAACATGTACTCGCAATACAGCCTGAAATACAAGTATAAAACAACAGAAAAGGGTCTATTACATGTTGGCACTAGGTGGCGCTATAACTGTCACTGTATATCGCTATTTGGATTTGTTAAGATATGGACTCTTAACATACATAGCGAATTTGAACTGGATCGGACATTGCTTGGCCGAGTTATAACAACTTCCTGTTTACGACAAAATTTCGACTTTGGATGACCGCTGTGCGCACATAGTTTATCGAAGTCAAAAAAGCTTCGCAATTTAACATCCCATATGCCTTAAGATAGTGCTGAACGAGTTTTGAGACGAACAGATGAAATCTCTAGGAGGAGTTCGTTAAAGTACGACGTGAGCAAAAATGGCCATTTTTAGAGGTTTTTGCGAAATAGCTGACTTACTGTCGATTTTGGAAATAAGATCCCATTTACTTATATTTAAGTTTAGGTACCCTACACATGCGTGGCGAATTTCATTTGCCTACGACAAACTCACAGCGCATCATAAGCTACAACGCGTTAGGTGGCGCTCTAGAGTCATTTTACCACACCCGCTTTTCGAAACACAATTAGACGTAAATTTTCGCAGGTTCTGATGTGTGTGCAAAATTTGGTGACTTTTTACGCATGTTTAGGCCCTCAAAAGTGCCCGCAAAAACACGTTAGAAAAATAATAATAATAATAATAATAATTAAAGCTGCAAGCAGCGATCAAGGGCTCGAGCACCTACGTCGCCATCGCCTCTCGGTGGCCTAGTCGTTACAATGCGCTCTACGACTGATCCTTAGTTAGAAGACGTATTCAAGCGAGATCTGTTCAAATTACCTAATGATACAGGCAACTTAAGTAAAAAAAATCCCAACTCAAAGCATCATGACCCCCAGGCAGCGCTAACGAGACTAAATATTTATGAATTGAAATATTTTTTGGGACTGTTTTGGCCAATATTCTGGTAACCTATGTCAAAATTGGTAAAATGCAGTTTTAAATGCTGTTCCACCTGTGATCACTTGGTGGCGCTATAACCGATGATTAATGTTGTAGATGTGTTCAGACAGGGACTTTTAGTATAGCTGGTACATTTAGGATCGATCAGTCATTGTATGGCTGAGTTATAATAACTTCCTGTTTATAGCGAAACGTCAAATTTCGATGACTGGTGTACCCACATCGATTATCAAAGTAATAAAAGCTTCGCAATTTAACATCCCATATACCTTAAGAGAAGATTTCTGGAGTTTGAAGGTGAGCAGATAAAATCTCTAGGAGGAGTTCGTTGAAGTAGGAGACATGGAAAAGTGCCATTTTAAGGGTTTTTTGCAAAATATTTAACTTCCTGTTGATTTTGGAAAATCGATGCAATTGACTTTTTTGTTTGTCTTGGTCTGCAACATAAGTGTGGCAATTTTCAAGGATGTCCTTTAAACACAGTCTGGAATAGCAGTAAAAAACAGCAGAAATTGCTATATTGCATGCTGCCATTAGGTAGCGCTATAACTGACACTGTATTTCGCTCTATGAAATCCTTCAGACATGGATTCTTAACACGCATGACGAATTTTAACCTGATCAGACATTGCATTGCTGAGTTATTAACCACTTCCTGTTCATAGAAAAAGTTCGACTTTCGAGGACTGCCATTCGCGCATCGTAAAATGAAGTCAAAAAAGCTTCGCAATTTAACATCCCATATGCCTTGAGAGAATAGTGAGCAACTTTGGAGATGAACAGATGAATTCTCTAGGAGGAGTTCGTTAAAGTACAAAGCCTGAAAATGTGCTCAATTTCATAAAATAGTAAAAAATAACCGACTTCCTGTCGGTTTTGGAAACTGAATCCTATTGACTTTTTTGTTGGTCCTGATCCCTTACATAAGTGTACTGATTTTCAAGCATGTACTCGCAATACAGCCTGAAATACAGGTATAAAACAACAGAAAAGGGTCTATTACATGTTGCCACTAGGTGGCGCTATAACTGACACTGTATATGGCTATTTGCATTTGTTAAGATATTCACTCTTAACCTACATGGCGAATTTGAACTGGATCGGACATTGCTTGGCCGAGTTATAACAACTTCCTGTTTACGACAAAATTTCGACTTTGGATGACCGCTGTGCGCACATAGTTTATCGAAGTCAAAAAAGCTTCGCAATTTAACATCCCATATGCCTTAAGATAGTGCTGAACGAGTTTTGAGACGAACAGATGAAATCTCTAGGAGGAGTTCGTTAAAGTACGACGTGAGCAAAAATGGCCATTTTTAGAGGTTTTTGCGAAATAACTGACTTCCTGTCGATTTTTGAAATGAGATCCCATTTACTTATATTTAAGTTTTAGTACCCTACACATGTGTGGCGAATTTCATTCGCCTACGACAAACTCATAGCGCATCATAAGCTACAACGCGTTAGGTGGCGCTGTAGAGTCATTTTACCATACCCGCTTTTCGAAACACAATTAGACGTAAATTTTCGCAGGTTCTGAAGTGTGTGCAAAATTCGGTGACTTTTCACGCATGTTTAGGCCCTCAAAAGTGCCCGCAAAAACACGTTAGAAGAGAAAAAAGAATAATAACTAGAACCAAGTTAATCTATAGTTAATTTAAGATTACTTAGAAATACAACAGTATACTGTATAAATCTGAAATTTCTAAAGTAAACAAATACAGTAATTACATTATATGATTACAGCATTTTTAACATGTTGCTTTAATTGTTAAAAACGAAAGTTATTTATCTTTTTATTAAAGTCCCGTCCGTTTGTTAGGTTAGGAGGTTCTTGGTCATTATTTACACAGAATTTATCATGAATACTGACCAGAGACAGACGCGCGGGTTTCCTGCTGGAGCTGCCCGTGCAACAGGTCAGGGAGGTGGGGTTGGATCAGTCGAAGCTCCCGCTGAACGCGACTGGGGTTCAAACTGAAGCTCCTGTGGAAATGTAGGTGAACCACGCCGAGCAGGGTTCCTCTTTGTAGGATTCTAAGCTCCTAGCCACAGCCCTGAACACGTTTTTGATGTTGTGGAGCAATTTAAAGCTTGGTGATGCAGATAGAAACTTAACAATCCCGTCCGCCATTTTCCAAACCAATGCTGCGCCTCTGTAGCTTCTCCCACAAATCCGCGCATTCCAGTCAACACCTGAATGTCATGCGTGCATTCAGCGGCTCTGCCGATCAAACACAAAGTAAACACGCGTGCATTCACTCGCGAGTTGCGCTTTATTTCAGCGCGAACCGCGTTCGATGTGAACGTACCTTTAAGCCCGAGAATCCCAGGTACCGGGGACTTGCCCCCTTGTGCATTACATTTCCGCTCATAGCTCACTAACACTGAGAATGACCCCACACATATCACATACCGTTGTGCTCAGCGAAAACTCCTCTAAAAATCTAATTCAATTTCATATCCGTTAACCACAGCTCTAACGCCATGCAAATAAACAACAACATGTCCGGAGTATAATTCATGACCAAGTTTTTGTTTTGTGCTCTCTTAAAGCCACAGTATTCCCTGGCCCCTGCGGGGTTTCCCCTTAAAGCAGGGTTGCCAGGTCCCAGAAATATTTCCAGCCCAATGACAACTCAAAATCCGCCCAAATGGAATGAAAACTAGCCCAATTTTTCAGTGTCCAATCAGATTAGACAACGGCTGGATTCCCACAAAGGGCCTTAAAATAAATTTATATAAGTTTAAGTTTAAAGTATTGGCCTTTTGTCTCACCCAAATTCTTAATAGCACACATTGTGTTTTTTTAATATACAATCTCATACAATAGAGGTCAAATAAGAACATGTGCTCTCTGAAATTTTTTTTGACCCTAGTCAGAAGTACCTACTTGTACTTGTTCATCCAAAGACAACCGAACCGACGCTTCTGACTACAACGCTCTCATGGAGTGACGTGATGATGATGCTTGATTGGTGATATCAAAAGCACATGTGGCGCGCGCGCCTATTTGCGTCTCGCAAGAAGCAGCGTTTGTTGCCAAGTATTCATTCCTGGGGATCAACACCCACTAATAAAAGGTTCCCTTTTATCTTTGTCCACAATTATTTATTATTATTATTTATTTTTTTGCGGCCGCGGTACATTATAAATGTAGCCCAAAAAACCGCAACCCGCAACTCCGTATTTTTTCCCGCAACTCCTTTTCTAAAATAGCCCAATTGTGCGGGAAAACCGCTACCCTGGCAACCATGCCTTAAAGCGACAGAACCCTACAGCCATTTTGAGGGTTTTTTGCAAAATAATTAACTTCCTGTTGATTTTGGAAACTCGCTCCAATTGACTTTTTTGTTTGTCTTGATCTGCAACATAAGTGTGGCAATTTTCAAGCATGTCCTTTAAACACAGTCTGAAATAGCAGTAAAAAACAGCAGAAAATGCTATATTGCATGCTGCCATTAGGTGGCGCTATAACTGACACTGTATTTCGCTCTATAAACTCCTTCAGACATGGACTCTTAACACGCATGACGAATTTTAACCCGATCAGACATTGCATTGCTGAGTTATTAACCACTTCCTGTTCAAAGAAAAAGTTCGACTTTCGAGGACTGCCATTCGCGCATAGTAAAATGAAGTCAAAAAAGCTTCGCAATTTAACATCCCATATGCCTTGAGAGAATACTGAACAACTTTGGAGATGAACAGATGAATTCTCTAGGAGGAGTTTGTTAAAGTATGAGACATGGAAAAGTGCCATTTTAAGGGTTTTTTACAAAATATTTAACTTCCTGTTGATTTTGGAAAATCGATGCAATTGACTTTTTTGTTTGTCTTGGTCTGCAACATAAGTGTGGCAATTTTCAAGGATGTCCTTTAAGCACAGTCTGAAATAGCAGTAAAAAACAGCAGAAATTGCTATATTGCATGCTGCCATTAGGTAGCGCTATAACTGACACTGTATTGCACTCTATGAAATCCTTCAGACATGGACTCTTAACACGCATGACGAATTTTAACCTGATCAGACATTGCATTGCTGAGTTATTAACCACTTCCTGTTCATAGAAAAAGTTCGACTTTTGAGGACTGCCATTCGCGCATCGTAAAATGAAGTCAAAAAAGCTTCGCAATTCAACATCCCATATGCCTTGAGAGAATACTGAACAACTTTGAAGATGAACAGATGAATTCTCTAGGAGGAGTTCGTTAAAGTACAAAGCCTGAAACTGTGCTCAATTTCATGCAATAGTAAAAAATAACCGACTTCCTGTCGGTTTTGGAAACTGAATCCTATTGACTTTTTTTGTTGGTCCTGATCCCTTACATAAGTGTAGTGATTTTCAAACATGTACTCGCAATACAGCCTGAAATACAAGTATAAAACAACAGAAAAGGGTATAATACATGTTGCCACTAGGTGGCGCTATAACTGACACTGTATATTGCTATTTGCATTTGTTAAGATATTCTCTCTTAACCTACATGGCGAATTTGAACTGGATCGGACATTGCTTGGCCGAGTTATAACAACTTCCTGTTTACGACAAAATTCCGACTTTGGATGACCGCTGTGCGCACATAGTTTATCGAAGTCAAAAAAGCTTCGCAATTTAACATCCCATATGCCTTAAGATAGTGCTGAACGAGTTTTGAGACGAACAGATGAAATCTCTAGGAGGAGTTCGTTAAAGTACGACGTGAGCAAAAATGGCCATTTTTAGAGGTTTTTGGGAAATAGCTGACTTCCTGTCGATTTTGGAAATGAGATCCCATTTACTTATATTTAAGTTTTAGTACCCTACACATGTGTGGCGAATTTCATTCACCTACGACAAACTCATAGCGCATCATAAGCTACAACGCGTTAGGTGGCGCTGTAGAGTCATTTTACCACACCCGCTTTTCGGACCACAAATAGACGTAAATTTACGCAGGTTCTGATGTGTGTGCAAAATTTGGTGACTTTTTATGCATGTTTAGGCCCTCAAAAGTGCCCGCAAAAACACGTTAGAAGAAAAAAAATAATAATAATAATAATTAAAGCTGCAAGCAGCGATCAAGGGCTCGAGCACCTACGTCGCCATCGCCTCTCAGTGGCCAAATCGTTACAATGCGCTCTACGACTGATCCTTAGTTTTAAATGCTGTTCCACCTGTGATCACTTGGTGGCGCAATAACTGATGATTGGGTAAAGTTCATTTTTACAGCTTTAAGAGTCAAAAATAGAATTAAAATGAAAACATACACCAAAGTGTTTCTTTCTCACTGCATTCATTATCTTATGCTGATACTAAAATTATCTTTATTTGTTTCTTACATTTTGAAATGTTGCCAGATTATCCAAGAGTTGTTAGATTATCACCCTTCAAATATCTAGTTTCATAACTGTGTATTTCCCTGGGATATTATTTTTGATGAACTAAAACGAGTGGTAAACCAACAATTATTACCCATAAATAATAGTAAAGCACACCTGATATTAACTGTTAACCAGATGATCATCGTAAGAGCTAGTTTGATATAAGCATTGCAGCATCAATCTGTAGCTCTGTTCTGAACAATCTGCAGCTTTCTAAGCTGTTTTATTTGTCGCAGTCCAAACAACTGAACAATACTCCATGCATTCATTTTTTTAAAGTAAGAGGTAAAAGAAAGAGCATTTTCTGGATACTGCAGTACCATTTGGCATGTCCTTGGTAATGCAGTCGATATGTTGTTACCATCCCTGCACATTATAGTGTTTAGATACACACTGATAAAAACCTTGTATGGAGCTGCTGGTGTATACTTTGAAACAGGGTTGGAACCAGTACATGACACTGCCACTATATAAACAGGGACAGAAACATTATTCCATTGTGGAAATGCTAGAACAATGATGGAACTGAGTCACTCTGAATAAAACTAAATGTTTACCTGCTTTTCCTTTGCATTATTGGCACCTTGTTATACTGATATATTGTTATGCTGAAATAATGGACTTTATGTTATTGTTATCACTGGTTGATCATGATCAGAATGTGCACATCTAACATGAATTTAGGTTCAATGGACATTTTAAACATGACAAAATTGTATTATGTTGTCAAATTCTGATCACGTGGAACTGATATTCACAATAAAAATCACATAGATCCATAAATAGATTTACAGGGCAAAACAAGCTGTTTCAGTTTCATTGTCTATTAGGCCCTTTATGCTTCATCACAATTATTGTGTGGTATTTATCCTATAAGTTACACACAAACCCTCAAAATAGGCATTGTGATTTCATTACAGTCTTTCTGCTTTGCTTTTTTTGCACATGGACTAAAAAGCAGCACCAGGGAGTTTATTACAAATGAATGCAAACATTTCACAAACAAATATCTTTTAAGTAGTAAGTCTAATGCAAATAAAATATAAACATCTAAAGCTTTTTACATTATATCACATCAACACATTTTTACTTTGTTTTATCCTTCTTTTTACGTTAAATGTTAATTATTCTAATGATTACGCAAATAAAATATGAACATCTGAATTTTGTATATTGCTGTACATTTGCTGTAATGCTGTACAATATTCACTGCTGTAAGCAACTTCCATTGGAAGATTGCATTCTTTTAATCTTATATTTATAATTAAACAATGTGTTACAAGTATATTTGACATCTACGCGGCATATAAGCAAAATAAAAATGAAAACGTCTTCACGAGTAAACATTTTATATGAACTCCATTGGCTTAGTCTGTGCAATCACGTGATTGAATGCGCGTTCACGTAGAGGGGAGCCGAAACTGCAGTCATAGAGGCAGTGGGTCTCAGCGAAGCACGGGAGATCAACTACTTTCAAACTCTCAGAGAGAGAGCGAGAGAGATGACAGCACCGAACTGGACGATCGCGAACGAGACACAGTCACTGTGCGCTAGTAGCGGTTGGCCACAAACTCGGAGAGAGAGTGAAACCGGAGCAGACGCGCATGTTAAATAGTCCGTCCCCGGACTCTGACGGGGAGTCAAATCACTCTCAACACGCGAAACGTCAATCACTCTCAACATGCACGCACATAAAAATAGTATAAACATAAATACAATATAAGCTCTTAAGCCCGAGAGTCCCAGGTACCGGGGACTTGCCCCCTTGTGCATTACATTTTCGCTCATAGCTCATTAACCCTGAGAATGACCCCACACATATCACATACCGTTGTGCTCAGCGGAAACTCCTCTAAAAATCTAATTCAATTTCATATCCGTTAACCACAGCTATAAGGCCATGCAAATAAACAACAACATGTCCGGAGTATAATTCATGACCAAGTTTTTGCTCTGCCAGACTGCCACTGTTTCCCATTTTACAGCCATTCTCTTAAAGCCACAGTGACAGAACCCTACAGCCATTTTGAGGGTTTTTTGCAAAATAATTAACTTCCTTTTGATTTTGGAAAATCGCTGCAATTGACTTTTTTGTTTGTCTTGATCTGCAACATAAGTGTGGCAATTTTCAAGCATGTCCTTTAAACACAGTCTGAAATAGCAGTAAAAACAGAAGAAAATGCTATATTGCATGCTGCCATTAGGTGGCGCTATAACTGACACTGTATTTCGCTCTATGAAATCCTTCAGACGTGGACTCTTAACACGCTTGACAAATTTTAACCCGATCAGAAATTGCATTGCTGAGTTATTAACCACTTCCTGTTCATATAAAAGTTTGACTTTCGAGGACTGCCATTCGCGCATCGTAAAATGAAGTCAAAAAAGCTTCGCAATTTAACATCCCATATGCCTTGCAAAAATACTGAACAACTTTGGAGATGAACAGATGAATTCTCTAGGAGGAGTTTGTTAAAGTATGAGACATGGAAAAGTGCCATTTTAAGGGTTTTTTGCTAAATAATTAACTTCCTGTTGATTTTGGAAACTTGCTCCAATTGACTTTTTGTTTGTCTTGATCTGCAACATAAGTGTGGCAATTTTCAAGCATGTCCTTTAAACACAGTCTGAAATAGCTGTGAAAAACAGAAGAAATGCTATATTGCATGCTGCCATTAGGTGGCGCTATAACTGACACTGTATTTCGCTCTATGAACTCCTTCCGACATGGACTCTTAACACGCATGACGAATTTTAACCCGATCAGACATTGCATTGCTGAGTTATTAACCGCTTCCTGTTCAAAGAAAAAGTCAAACTTTCGAGGACTGCCATTCGCGCATCGTAAAATGAAGTGAAAAAAGCTTCGCAATTTAACATCCTATATGCCTTGAGAGAATACTGAACAACTTTGGAGATGAACAGATGAATTCTCTAGGAGGAGTTCGTTAAAGTACAAACCCTGAAACTATGCTCAATTACATAAAATAATAAAAAATAACCGACTTCCTGTCGGTTTTAGAAACTGATTCCTATTGACTTTTTTGTTGGTCCTGATGCCCTACATACGTGTACTGATTTTCAAACATGTACTCGGAATACAGCCTGAAATACAAGTATAAAACAACAGAAAAGGGTCTATTACATGTTGGCACTAGGTGGCGCTATAACTGTCACTGTAGATCGCTATTTGGATTTGTTAAGATATGGACTCTTAACATACATAGCGAATTTGAACTGGATCGGACATTGCTTGGCCGAGTTATAACAACTTCCTGTTCACGACAAAATTTCGACTTTGGATGACCGCTGTGCGCACATAGTTTATCGAAGTCAAAAAAAGCTTCGCAATTTAACATCCCATATGCCTTAAGATAGTGCTGAACGAGTTTTGAGACGAACAGATGAAATCTCTAGGAGGAGTTCGTTAAAGTACGACGTGAGCAAAAATGGCCATTTTAGAGGTTTTTGCGAAATAGCTGACTTACTGTCGATTTTGGAAATAAGATCCCATTTACTTATATTTAAGTTTAGGTACCCTACACATGCGTGGCGAATTTCATTTGCCTAAGACAAACTCACAGCGCATCATAAGCTACAACGCGTTAGGTGGCGCTGTAGAGTCATTTTACCACACCCGCTTTTCAAACCACAAATAGGCGTAAATTTTCGCAGGTTCTGATGTGTGTGCAAAATTCGGTGACTTTTTACGCATGTTTAGGCCCTCAAAAGTGCCCGCAAAAACACGTTACAAAATAAGAATAATAATAATAATAATAATAATCCTAACAGAAACAATAGGGTTCTTGCACCTCCGGTGCTCGAGCCCGTTGGGCCCGAGCTCCTTCGGTGCTCGAGCCCTAAATAAACACAATGGCACAAAAAGTGCTTTGAGCAGTCAATAAGGTTTGTTATTTGCTTTGCTTTTTGGGGGGATTTGGTTTTTGTTTGGGAAATGTGAAATGGGAAATAATGGAAAAAATATTTGTAAAAAAAAAAAAAAAAGAAGAAGCTGAGGTTGTACAAAAAGGATTTAAAGTATAACCCAAAAAATGTTCCAAAATACCTGGACTTCTGAGTTAAAACAAATAGGAAGGAAGGAAGGATAAATAGTTCTCTATATATTTAGTTAGATATTTCTATATATAATTAATTTTGAAATTTACCTCTAAAAATACATTTTTATTTATAACAACGTTTGCATTTTTTAATACATGAATTATAATTAAATCTAGAGGGCTAAGGTTTGTACACAAACTCTGTGGGCTTGTAAAATTGTCTTTTAAAAGTATGTTTTCAAAATAACTATGAGTAAAATAAACCAAACCCAATATCTTTATGAATTTCCAAAGCTGATCTAAAAAGAGCCAAGTGGTTGCTCTGTTAAAGAGTCCAGTTGTTATGGAGAGGTACCAAACCAATGGCAAAGCCCAATGTCATGTCTCTATGATGTTTCATTGTCCACTTTAAATCATTAGTAAATTTGAACCCCTCCTAGACCCTAAATACTTTTGCACAGTGATTGGTATGTTCTTGCACAGACTGGTAACCTCCACACGAGTGGTGAACTTTAATTTATTCGAGGTTCTCAGTTTGAGTTACAGTTTTACAAAGTTAGACCCCATGTTATGTCAATGGAAGATTTCCCAGCATTCTCAAGTACCAGTCTGGATGTCTTAGCAAACAATACGTTGGCTCACACAATACATGTGTATTATGTAGCTCTTAAAATAATCCATTTATGGTACATGAGTAAATGATGAAATAATTAAAAGCAAATTAAAATTTAACAACTATGTGGTTGGGCAGCACAGTGGCGCAGTGGGTAGCACTGTGGCCTTCCAGGTTCAAGGCTCGCCGGTGACCTTCCTGGAAGGAGTTTGCATGTTCTCCCTGTGCTTGCGTGGGTTTCCTCCGGGTACTCCGGTTTCCCCCACAATCCCAAAAACATGCGGTTAGGTTAATTGACTAATCTAAAATACCCCTTAGGTGTGCATGTGTGTGTGTGAATGTTGCCCTGCGATGGACTGGCGAACTGTCCAGGCGAACCCCCGCCTCTCGCCCAATGTGTGCCGGAGATAGGCACCGGCAGACCCCCGTGACCCCGAAAGGGAATAAGCGGGAATGGAAAATGAATGAATGAATGAATGAACTATGTGGTTTTAAATGGCAATACACTCTTTACATATAAGTAACAATTACTCGAAGCTCTGGTTTGCTTGAGGTTTGATGAATCCACACTCTTCCCATCTGTTGATATTTTACACAAAAGAAAACAGACATGCTATTTACACAAGTGTGAGTGCTGCCGTGACATGCGGTGACATTTACTCAGAATTCAACATATAAAACAAGACTACCCTGGGTAAAGACATTCAAAAATGTTTTTTTAGGATGAGGACGGAACAACGAGTTTGACTAACCAGTTTGTCAGTGCTACAGTCATGTTTTTTTTTCTTTTGATAAGGGTGCCAGGCAGAAAACATTAAGTAGGACAGGACCTGACACATAGTCTGTGTTTATTCAACTGGAACCTCTGTGTGAACTGAAAGCCTTGTAATATTCATCCATTTGTGTTTCTTACATACGCCATCATTCCCAAGATGCACACAGGCTTCTGAATTATGTACATCCAAAACTCATGATGAATATGAAAGCCGCATCAAGGCCGGTGCTATTCTGACTTACACTTGTATATGCTGAAATTTACAGAAATAAGAAGGTAGCTTATCTTTAGAGGCTCAATTAGAATCAGCACCAGGGTCAATGTTTGAGTTTGCAGGAAAAGCAAAGATATCATACTAGATGTGATTAAAAATGTGGACGCGGTGCTAATGATTGATTAATGCATCCCCTCAAAACGATTTTAATGTATTTAAGGCCTAAAACATCAGAAATAAACAAAAATAGATTGATCATTTAATAAGCACACTGTGCTTTTTTTTTTTTTTTTTAAAGTGCTTTGTGATTTTCTTCGTTAATCTAAAATTAACAGAAATGTTTTACACCCAAATTTCCTTGAAACCAAGTTTTTTTTTAAACATACACAAACACAAAAAACTATCATGTCTTTCTCTAGTTTCTGAGATTTGTGGATGAGCCATTCCACAGAATGGGTGCCATTTCTGTCCCAGGCACTTTATATATTTCAATAAGCATTAAAGTTGCATCAATAAAGTACATTTTATTACTAAACGTAAACAAAGTGTACTATATACTTTTCCTACTGCAAATTAAGTTAGAACATTTAAAAATGTTGATAAAATCTACATAAAACACTGCAAAAAAGCATTTATTGCTTGTCTCCAGTGTCTGATGCTATACTTCACCATAAAATATAATTATCTATTATAATATATCTATTATAAAATATAATTATATCTATTCTAATTATAGAAAAAAAAACGTATTTTGCATTAATATGTAAATCCATATACCGGTATAATGTTTGCTTCAAATACATATAACAGAAAATTCTCTTTTTGTAAAAAAAAAAAAATACATTTTAATAATGTCCCCAGCTTTTTACTCATTCCTGTTACCCTTCCCCCTCTTTACTTTTCATTCTTCTTAAAATGTTTGTATTGTTTCTTGAAATTTTATATATTGAAATAAAAAAGTTTTGTTTTTCATAAAATTTTATTTTATTTTAAAATTTCCATTTTTTTTCCATGTACAAACTTTAGTGTACAGAAGGCACAAACAAGTTAATATGGGCTTGCCTTTAGTAATAAATGAAGTCTGTGCGCTGTTCCTTCTGAAGAAAAGAATAAATAACTTGTTTGTAGAAGTGTTCTTTTTTTTTACTCAGTTTTAAAAGTCCCTGCCTGTGAAGAAAGCCATTCCACTTTGACTAATTGCAATATTCTTCAGCTGCAGTTTCGTAATCTCTTAGGATCACCAGCACTCCCTAGCTATAGTGTTTCTCGCAGGCATTCAAATGATTGCATGTCACAAGAAACACGTTACACACAAACAGTTGTTAGGCTTATTTAGCAGAGGTGGTTGAATATTTTAATAGTGATATATACAGAGACTGCAACATCGTCTTATTCCATACAAATGCATAGTATCCAAGCATTTCTAAACTTTAGCGTAACTTTGTATTCATTTATTTAATTAATTTTTATTTCAATAATGCCTTACCTGCCTCCCCTGATCCCATGTCAGATAAGCTTACCCTTTTCGAAATGCAGTGTACAAAAATGCAAAGAATTAATGGAATGTGTGGAATTAATTTGGATAAAAGTGTCTAATAAATGCATAAATGTACATGTACATTCCTAATCACAAATGCCAATAATGTTTAGCTAAAATTACAAAAAAACACAAGGGTAGATGCAAAAAAAAAAAAAATTGCAATGCAATTGAATCAACTGAAAAAACTCTAAATGATCCAAGATATGATGTTAAACTATTCCATTAAAATAATAGATATGACCCTCCACATTTTCTGTGCATAAGGTGTCATGGTATTTTGTTGGAAGTTCGTGTTGTGAAATAGCTCCACACAAACCCAATCAGACTCACAGAGAGCAGAAAAGCAATTCCACACAGGTTTATAGCATTTAGGTGATAAGCTTTTATGGGTCGTTAGTCATTTTAGAGGAAGCTGTTTATAATGCTCGGAAGAGACGTACAGAGTAGAGTAGTAAGGACTGAGCCAGACCTGTACGTTTCCAGTAAAAGATGGCTCCTGTCATCCACGTATGATGTTGTGACCCAGAGGAGCCCTTATAGAGCTCTGTCCTGATAGCAGTCTGACATTGGGCACTGAAAGCCCCCTGTGAAGCCTGGAGTCCAGCACATCAATAACGCCAATGTCTTCTCTACTATGAGGACACAGGCCTGGCATTGAAGAACGGAAGACAAAGTTGACAGGGTGGTACTGTAATGGGGATGATCTACAGGCTGGCTGTGTGATATATTGGCAGAACATGACTCTGGGGGTATGTTTGCCAAAGGGGTGCAGCTAAGCAGAGAGGTGACAGCAAAAGCACCAGGGGAAATTAGAGACCTGAGAGATTCAGCTCTTCCTCTGAGGGAGCCGACTGCTGATGGACACAGATCTGACTCTAAGAAAGCAAACACTGCTGGGTAGTTCACTCCACGGCTGTAACCTCTATCCTCTCCCCCACTGATATCATATACAGTCTATCTGGGGTTGAGCACTTGGTGCAGACAGACAAAAACAAATGGAATGGCATGGACGCAGACTGTGAATTGAACATACAGCGTCTACACAATGAGAGAGCAGCACTGGGATTTCCTTAAAATAATACTTGTTAATTATTGCGATTTAATATTTACTATTCTTAGAAACATTCCGTTTTTTTTATAAAAATGTCAGAATTCCTCAGTTTTTAATTGATCTTGGCTGTTGAGATATAGATTTACAGTAAAACATTATGCAGCTAAAGAGATAAAATGAATGTGGCTGGTTTTGCTGTTATTTACCTGCTCATTTTAATGCCGTTATTGTATTTTCAAAGTTTATATGTTATATTTAAAACGTCTTGGTTACTTGCGTAACCCCACGTTCCCTGAATAGGGAACGGAGACGTTAGTCGGGATTAGACCGACTGAATGGGAGCGAATCACCGTGAGAGCGACTGACGAACATATTAACGGGCAAATTAATTTGCAGGCGAAGGTGATTGATTAGCAATCAGCCGGGTATAAAGCCGGGCGTGCCTAAGCCTCAGTATGGAATTTTCCGAGGAGCTGGACCCACTTACCTCCCAGCTTACCTCAGATCCATGACTTCCAGGGCATGGCGAAGGGTAACGTCTCCGTTCCCTATTCAGGGAACGTGGGGTTACGCAAGTAACCTAGACGTTCCCTTTCAGTCGGTCCCGGAGACGTTAGTCGGGATTAGACCGACTGAATGGGAGCCTCTGTAAAGGGCCATGCCCGAAGTCCATCAAGACAGGTCGGCACTAAACCCAAGAGAGGGGTTAGTAAGAGGCCGTTAGTACCTGAATGGGAACTCCTTCTGCCCCTGCCCGGAATACTCATAGACGGGGAAGTCGTCCAACACTGAGAGCATCTGCTGTACTTGGTTGATGCTGGCGACCAGAAGGAGGCACCCCTCGACCCGCAGGGAGGAGTGGCGGAGATCGCGTCGAGGCCCGAAGGGCTACCAGCGGGTCATCGTTCTGCAAGAGAGAGGAGGCAGAGGCGGAAGTCATCGTTACGCGCCAAAGCAAGGGGAGTAACGGAACGGGTTCATACTAGCCACCTGAAGGGGCAGCTGTATAAGAACATAGAAAGGGAGCGCCAGAGAGGGACTCCCAGATCTGTACCCTAGTTCTGCGGGGACCAGGCCGGAGCAAAGCCACCACACGGAACCTGGCAGCGCTGACTGCTCGGCTCAGTCAGATGCCGAAGGGGGGAGGATGGGAGAGCCGCCCGAAGGGGGAGCTCTTAGAAAGGTGTACTTCTCCCGATGACGCGGAGAGTACTGCAAGCTTACACCTGCTCCGTCCCCTAAGGGTGACTGCCACCACTCAGGACCGCAGAGGGAACAGAGCCTACATCAAGGTTGTACAACCTGATGAGCGTGTTAGGTGTAGACCAGCCCGCAGCTCTACAAATGTCGGCGAGTGAGGCCCTTCTAGCCAACGCCCACGAGGCAGCGATGCCGCGCGTGGAGTGGGCCCTCAGATGGAGAGGGCAGGGAACCTCACACGCCTCATAAGCTAGGTGGATAGCCGCACTAGCGAGTGGGCAAGCCTTGCTTGGAGACAGCGGAACCCTTACGCTGGCCTCCGAAACATATGAAGAGCTGCTGGGAGCGACGAAGCTCCCGGGTTCTGTCCAAGTAGATCCGGAGAGCTCGCACAGGACATAACGAACCCTGGGCTGGTTCTGCCTCCTCCCGGGGCAGAGCTTGCAGGGTCACCACCTGGTCCCGGAAGGGGACGGATGGGACCTTGGGGATGAATCCGGGCCTGGGTCTGATGGTAACCAGAGAATCACCAGGGCCGAATTCCAGGCAGGACTCGTCGGCGGACAGTGCCTGGAGATCTCCCAACCTCTTAATTGAGGCCAAAGCAAGCAGGAGTGCGGTCTTCCGTGAGAGGACACACTGCTCTGCCAAATGCCAGGGCTCAAAAGGTGACTTCCGTAGCCCCGAAGGGCGACGGAGAGGTCCCAAGAGGAATGGAGGGTGGTCTAGGAGGCCGGAGGCGCCTAGCCCCCTTGAGAAATCTCACCATAGTGCGTGGCTGCCCACTGATTTCCCTTCAACCCGGAGGTGGAAGGAGAAATAGCGGCGGCGTAGACCTAGAGGGGCGATGGGGACAGCCCCCGATCGAACCTCTCCTGGAGAAGGTCAACACGACTCAGATGGGGCATGTCCGGGGTCTTCCTGGCGGGAAGAGCACCATTCGACGAACCGACCCCACTTGCCAGCGTAGCACACTCAGTGGAGGGGGCTAACGCATGGTATAGGTAGTCACCTCGAGGGGTGGTAGAGGCTCGGGGTCCACCGCGGACAGATATGCCATACAAGTAGGGCCCAGAGGTCTGGCCGCGGGTGCCTGTATCCCCCCCCCTTGAGTCAGATCTGGACTCAGGGGAATCGGCCAAGGGGGGGCTGTCACGAGCGCAGAGAGGTCTGGAGACCATACTCTGTTCGGCCAGAAGAGGGCGAAAGAGTAGCCCGCGCTCGTCCCTCCTGACCATGCACAGAGGTTGTGCTAGGAGGCTTCACTGGGGAAAACGCACATAAGCGTTTGTTCCCGGGCCAGCAGTGAGCCGGCGCATCTGTCCCGAGAGGAGCCAGGGACAGGAATAGGAGCCGGCAATGGGTATTCACACGGGAGGCAGCAGGTACCTGGGCCTCGCCGAAGATGTCCCAATCTGCTAAACAGCCCGAGGATGGAGTCGCCAATCTCCTGTCGAGGGGTGGAATCTGGACAGCGGAACCGCGATCCTGTTACACTCTGCAGGGATATGAAGGCTCGAGCGACGGAAGTCGCTCTAACTCCAGAGGAGCAGCTGTTGGGCGAGGTAGTGCAGGAAGCGGGAGGGTACACCGCCCTGGTGGTTGATGTACGCTACTACCGCAGTGCTGTCGGTCCTGACCAGCACGTGCCGCCCCCGGAGGAGCGGGCAGAAGCGCCGTAGCGCTAGAATGACTGCAACTAGCTCAAGACGGTTTATGTGCCAGCAAGAGCGTCTTCCGGTCCAGGCACCGGACTCTGGTGGGAACCGCACATGGCGCCCCAACCAGTCTTGGAGGCATCGGTGGTGACCACCACACGGTTGGGGTGGCTCGAAAGAGGCACCCCAGACCTCAGAAGCACTCCGTCTTTCAGACCTTCAGGTAAGGGAGCATGTCTGCCGTGGGCAGACGTAGCGCTCCCTGACGCCATGCCCAACTCGGAACTCGCGAGAGAAGCCATTGCTGCAGTGGTCGCATACGCGGGAGCCAGAGTCGAATGACTGGGGCTGCGGCTGACATATGCCCCAGGAGCCTCTGAATTAACTTCAGTCTGACCACTGGTCGAGAGGACACCGCGAAGAGTGCGGTCAGCAAGGCCCTGGTGCGTTCTACCGATAATCGCGCCAGCATGCTCTCGGAGTTCAGCTCCATCCCGAGAAAAGAGATGACTCTCACGGGGGTGAGGTGGCTCTTTTCCCGGTTGACCTTCAGACCCAAACGGTTTAAGTGCGAAAGCACCTTGCCCTGGTGTCGGATCAACTGGTCACTGGACGAGGCTATGAGAAGCCAGTCGTCGAGGTAGTCCAGGGTCCGAATGCCTGCCCGGCGGAGGGTAGGACCTTGTACTGGTATGCATGGCCTTCGAAACAGAACCTTAGAAAGGGTCTGTGTCTCGGTACCTCTTCTACCTGAAAGTACGCGTCCTTCAGGTCGATTGTTGCGAACCAATCTCCAGGACGGATGCACAGTAGAATGCAGCGGACCGTCAGCATCTTGAACCGGTACTTGGCCAGGTGCCGGTTTAGACGCCTCAAATCCAAGATTGGTCGTAGCCCGCCTGCTTTCTTGGGGACCAGGAAGTATGGGCTGTAAAACCCTCGTTCCATATCGGCTGGGGGTACCGGCTCGACCGCACCTTTTGTTAAAAGGCGTCGATCTCCTCTCGCAGGAATGAGGCGCCTGTTCGGGGAACAGGTGAAGCACACCTCGAACCTGGGGGCGGACACGAATTGAGAATCGTGTAGCCCTGCCGGATTGTCCGGACCTCCCACTGTGAGACCCGGGAAGCTTCCGCCAGGCTCCCAGGTAAGCTGACAGGGGTCGTGGTCGGGACGTGCCGATGGTCCCCATGGCGGGGCCGCCCGGAGGCGGACTTGTGGGCGGAATCATCAGCGGAGGACCCTGGGAGATGGTCCGATGAGGGCAGGGGTGGTGTGCCCCCGCGCTCTCTGCCATGGCCAGCGGGGCTCGGGCCCATGTCGGGATCTGCGTCGGAGACCGAGGAAGAGGAACCCCAGACCGTCGGGCATGCGAGACCGCTATTCTCGGGAGGAAGTGAGTTCTATCTTTGACACACTGGGTGCCGCCGCCCCGGAGGACGGCAGCGAGGAGTGTGTGGTGGACTCCCCCCCCCCCTGGGGGAGCTGGGTCGATGACCAGACCCAAAGAAGAGCTCGTTTCCTCCCGAGGCGCCAACCTCAGGGGAGCTTCACTAGAAACCCTCGTCTGCTTTCGAAAACCTCAGAGGTTGGCTCCGTCTTCCGCATGCAGGGGTTTTCCCCGGACCAGAGGTCAAAGGAGTAAACCAAGGCAGGAGACGTACTCTTTGGCAGCGAACAGGCGGAGAGGGTTCCGGTCCAGAAGCAACGCCTGCCGCTTCTGGCGTGGAACTATACCCAGACCCTCCGCCTGCCTCCTGATCGTGGAGACCTTTGACTAAAATCTCCACGGCGACGCCAAAGAGGCCATCCGGGGAGACAGGCGCGTACGGAAGCCGAAAATCGGTCCTCGGGACGCATTGAAGCCTGCTCGAACCACAGATGGCGCTCCTGGACCACAAGCGGGGACATCGCGTGACCGATGTTCAGCACGGCTGATCTTGTAGCACGAGGCGACAATCAGCGGCTGAAAGCGAGTCTCAGAGAGACTGCTGGTCACCACCACCCCGGTGCATGACACGGAGGACCTGTAAGGTCGCCATAGCATGCAATAATGCAGCAGATTTACCTGCAGCTGAATAAGCCCTCATCATCAGGACTGATGAGACCTCCCAGCTTTGGCGGGAACACCCGAACGAGACCGTCAAGCAGCAGCGCTGTCGGGGTAAGCACCGCGACAACTTACCCACTCGGGGAATCAAGAGTAACCCGTATCTGCTGCATTGGCCAGAGTGGTGAAGAGGGAGGAGCTCAATCCCCTGACGGGCAGGGGAGCCTGCCAGAATTAGTGAGCTCCTCGTGCTTCTCCGGGAGAAAAAGGCACTAGCGGTATGCGGGGAACCTGTCCCGGCGCCTGCCTAGCCACCAATTCTCCAGCCGCGACAGCATCGACTCGGGGGGGAGGAGTCACCTCCCGCCGATCGAGGCTGCGGCTGTGAGAGCACCGCTAACGCCTCCGGCTCCAGCTCGGCTGCAATCCCGAAGGAGGCAGGCCGAACTGGAGAACCGAAAGCCGCGCCCCTTCCGATGCTGCGTGGGAGAGCAGATCGCTTACAGGATCATACGAGGTACCGGGCGACACCGAAGCGCCGTCCGATTCACCCGCAGACCAGACGGGAAGCACGCCCGGTGTTTGGGGATGACGCGAGGAATCACCTGACGCCGCTCTACCCAAAACTTCCGCGTGCGACTCAGCAGAGTGCTGCAATGTAAACACTCGCGCTTCACGAGAGCCGCGTCGGTGTGCTGGAAACCAAACACATCGCGCAACTCCCGTGACCGTCTTTCAACGAGAAGCCCACAACAGCCAGGAATAGTGCACGTTTTGCTCATCGTGTCGTGAAAAATGGCCAGGATACTGAGAAAACGGCTGAATCACTGGACAGGCTTGCCTGAGAAGATCTTCGAGGTGCTGGCTGTTGGTTGCATGCTATTCTGAGCTAGCAGAGGTCACACCAAAAGAGCCAAGAGGTAAGCAACCTGCTGATCTTCCAAGCTAGAAGCGTCAAAGTTCAG
>SRMA01027029.1:0-35036 GCA_007224835.1 Danionella cerebrum
ATCTTCACTCCTCGCGGCCCGGTCTCAATCAGGAAATGTCGAACCAGCTGCTCCAGCGGATCGCCTGCTAACACAGAGGAAGTGATTGCTTTATGGTAAACCTCATCAAGAACTCTAAACAGTGCTGGAAATGTAGTAAACAGGACAAAATCTATAGCAAAATAAACAGTGCAACAATTTGAACTTGATTGATTATAGCTGCAAGACGTCAGAGTCAGCCTGTCCAAAACCCTTCTGCATACTGAAACTAAATTAAAACCATTCATTATTTACGCATTTCTTCATTTCAAGTATGTACAAGGAGTAGACAAAAGCATTTTGTTTTGTAGAATCCCTCAGTTTGTAGCAGTGATGGGAGTTACTTTACTGTTGGAAAGATACTGGTTTACATTTTCCGGACTATAAACATATGAATCCTTGTGATATTAATGATAATTCTGATGTACTTCAAGTACGATAAAGGCTTGAGCTGCTGAACTCAGCTTGAATAAAGAAATTAAAACTTTGAATGCATTTAAGAATACAATTGCTGTGTTGCAAACACACAAATGCAGCAGGGTTTCAACCTTGATGAGGCACTCATTTAGGAGTGAAATAAAGTAGAGACTGAGTAAGGAAATGATTAGAGCACACGCTTAAATACGAAATACTTTTTGTTGTTGAACACACATAGCATCATGAAAAAGTAAGTGTATGATAAACTAAATCTAAAAGGGCAACTGTGAGCAGTGTGCATCATTTATTTTGGTCCCTGAAAGTGACAGAGATATAGTTCCTAGTGAAGAGCAACCATGAAAATAACTTCCTAGCAGTTTAATTAGCTTCAGCCAAACTTTTTTTGTTTTTTTTAGAACATTACTCTTAGGCTTATGTATCTTTATAATGTAAGTTTATTTTACCACTTTGCCTATTAAATTAATAATAGGGTTTTGAAGCTTAATAACCAAATTAAGACTAATTTGATCCATTTTTATATTATAGAGTACCTTAACTTAAAAAATACATTTGGAAATGTGGAAATATATCCTTTTAATACATTGAATACTAGAAAGTAGTGTGATGCTAATTAGAATATTGGCTGCAGAACTTGATTATTGTCAACGAGCCTAATGCATCAGCTGTTTTGCCAAACACAGTGTCATAACGTCACATTTACTTCTCCGATCAAATCGTTTTTTAAGTCTGTAAATTCCTGCAGCTGCTAGAGTACTTCAGGTGCACTTGAGCGTTTCCTGTCTGAGTTTTGAGCGCAGCACTGGAGCAGGATGAATGTTTGGATGAGGAAATGCTTCAAGATGGCGTGTACCTTTGCTGCTGTGGTTATTGACGTTAGGGGGTGGGCTGGACACTTTCAGAGCCAGACCATAGGCCCCCTGGAAGGAGTTACTGTCTCGGATGAGGAAGGCCCCTGGCTCTCTTTCCTTTAGTGCTGCTATAGCTGTTGAACAGAGACGGGATAGTTTAGAGAAACATCGCTATTAAAAAAATACAAATTGTAGACCTCATTTGTTTCTAAAAAGCAATAAAATTAAAAGTGTGGCAACCTAAAAATTCAACAGTTCTCTCTGTTCATGAGATTAAATAACTGTTGTTGGTATCTAATAATCAATTTCACAAATTACGATGCAGTTATTCCTGTATCTGCTGTCAACAGAATATCAAATATTTCTTCATCTCATATATAAGTATCAGTTTAATTGCGGTCTACGTAATCCATGCTTAATGTTCTTTTGGCAATGTTTTAAACAAACAATTTGTAAGTTATTGTGCGTCATGCCACATAGGCGAGCTGTTATAGCATGTTTCTGGTCACTTTGAAGAACCCAATCATCGATGATCTGTGAAATCTGCACATTTTATCCCTCTCTGAGCAAGTGACTAGTAAATACACGTTAAGCCGATATAGCGAAGCATTAAAGAGCATGAAAACCATTCCGAACACTTCAATATGCTTGTCATGTGCTGATACAATGAAGTCTGAATAATTTCAGCATAATAATGGGCTGTGTGTGTAATAGTACTTTTTTTTTAATCTATAATGAGTTTCTACCTTTTGCAAGTCCAGAGAACATAGACAATAATATCAAAGAAACGTCTTAAGACAAGACAGAAATCTTTGTATCTAATTTAAAACATCTAATGCTGAATTTACAATATAATTTAAAAAAATCAGAACAATAGACATCTTACCTTGCTCTCGGGAGATTCCAGGTTTGTACCAAAATCTTGAGCTGTCTTGGACAAACTTTACACTGACCCGACAACCCGTCTCACCCTCCACCCCAATGTCTCTTTGTCCAGTGGGTGAGGTTAACTCTCCTACTGAAGGTGAGAATGTAACATGGTGCTGTCCAGAGGCCTGGTGACTCATAGATCCTCGCTGTGATCCACACTTTCCATTAGGTGAGCCCGGCACCCCAGATGGGCGACGTTTCTCAGGAAGAGGAGGATGTGGTGAGGAACTAGAGTAGGAACCTGGTGGAGGAGATGGAGTACAGCAGACTGGAGAGATGGGGAAGGTGGGAGTAGAGCTGGAATCCATACTCTGTCCAGTAGAAAGTGAAGTTTCAGAGCCCAACATTAACTTCCTGCCCAGGGTGGCAAATCCAGGCACCGGTGGTTCAGGAGTGGCAGAGCTCTCGTTTTCACTCTCTAGGGGTTGAGGGGATGCAAGCATTGGAGAAACGGGGTTAGGGGTATCTGATTCAGTACATGGGGATACTCCATTGCTCTGTGAGTGAGGTGGGGTAGACTCAGGTAGGACTAAGGAGGAGGGGCATGTTGGGGAGATTGGTTTAGCCGATTCAGTGCATAATGGTACCATTTCAACCATAGCAGCAGTTGACAAGCAATGTGGTTTGCTGGATTCTGGTGGAAGGGATAGTGAGGGGGGATGCTCAGCAGTTGTTTCTGAGCTTGAATTTGTTGAAGGTGGCATTTGCCGAGTAGTGGAAGAGGGGGAAGGAAGAGGGTGTCTCTCAGGAACCTCTTGACTGGGTGAAGGTAGTTTTTGCTGAGAAACTTGGCTCGACGTGTTTGGCTGAAGGGTAGCTGGGTGCTGTTGGTTGAGGGATTGGGTAGAGCTGCTTCCATTGTTCCTTTCTCTTGTGTCATACTCATGGATATTCAAGCTAGGAATTAAAATAAAACGGGATTTTAGCAGATAAAACTTGCTAAGACTCCAAAATACCTGAATACCATTTTACAGTTCATCAAAACATGTCGGCTGAGCACACGTTTATATTGAACATGGTTTATCTGCCCATCTACGTAGTGCTACATTACCTTTCCTGGGTTCGCAAAGGGCTGCTTGTGTGTACTGGTGTTGGTGGTCCTGAAATATCAGAAGGTGTTGAACATGGAGCATGTTGATCTCGATGTATCCGCCTCATAGACCCATGGGAAATGTGACTACGCCATCCTATTTCTGCTCCAGGACAATCTGATTGGAATGGAATTTAGAATGACAAAGAAATGGGATCATCTGATTGTCTTTGGTTTAGTTATCGTTGTATTTTCCAAGGCTCTATTTCAAAGCTCTACCCATTTCCTCCTTCCCTACATTTTGTCCGACAGGGTGTATAATCTTTTTGGACTGAAGTCCACACTTCAAACAAAGAGGTAAGAGACAAACTTCCAGCAGTTTCCCAAAGACTCACAAATGTAACAAAATTTGTTCACCATCGACATTAACATTACACAACAGAGTCCCATAGAACAAATCAATATTCATTTACTCATCTCTACATGTTTAAAATTGCAAAAACTATAAAGTGGTAACCATTTTTGAGTCTTTAGAACAATTTTGCTGATGCAAAAACAGCTTTGTAGGCATAAGTCTTTCAAAGCAAAGTTCTATCTTAAAACATCTGCAAAGTGATATTTGATCCATGGGAAATGGGATCAGCAGCAAAATACATCTTAGCTTGAACTTCCTTACCTGGACCGGTGTCGGAGGTGTAATGTTGAGGATGTGGGTCGGTTTGGTTCTCTGGAGGTCGGCTGGTATGGTGCACTGGGCCAGGGCAGGAGGTAGACAAAGGTGGGAGGGGAGACGTGGACTCAGACTGGTAACCCGATGCATATCCTCGACTCTCTGAGGGAGATGGCTGGTACGGGGAGCAGGGACATGTCTGGTGTGGAGTCTGGTATCCACTGGAGCTGCTGCTGTATTTAATATCGTGCTGAGCATGAGAATGGGACCGTGAGGGCTCTGGGTACGCAGGGTGGCCAGCGGGGAGTGGATCAAAGTTAAACGCTGGTAATTCATGACCATGGGGGCCATATGGGGTCACCGTAGCCCTTCTGTGCCAGTACTCAGCTTCTCGTTCTCTCTCCCACTGTAGTTCAGCATCTCTGTCCCAATGGAGAGAAATGTCTCTACCCCGCCTTAGCCCTGCCTCTCGATCCCATATCTCTGCCCCTCTTTGAATTTCTGCCTCTCTGCTCCGTCTTAATCCAGGATTAAGAAGCTCTGCTTCCCTATCCCAATGCATTCCCTCTTCTCGTTCCAGGCGGAGAGTGTGTAATTCTTCTCGCCGTAGGGAACAGTCTCGACAGAGACACCCAGGTGTCACTAGGCCTTCTATCATAACATCATGATAGGGGGCAGCATGTTTGGGGTGTTGCACATGGTTGTGATGGTATTGAATGTACCCTTCCCCCCTACAAAGCATTCGGGAGGCTAGACTGTGTGGATGAGGACTGATCTCCTGTGACGGACACGGATAAAGGTGGCGGGAAGGTCCCTCTGAATAAGTGCGATGAACATAGTGCTGTGGACCCTGCTGGCGATCCCAGAGGAGGTCTGGAGGTGGGAGGGATTGGTGAGCACTATGGTGTTGGCAAAGCCCTATGACAGATGTCACGCCTGGAGAGGGAGCCCCTGTGTGTCCATTAGTGGTGGTGGGCCGATCCAAGCAGTGTCCATTTGCTAAGTGATGGAAACCATCACAACCAGGCTCAACGCAACGTTGGGACCGGTAACCCACCCTACAGGAGCATGAACGGCTCAGCCGGAGTGACTCAGACCTTTCAGGAGGCAAGGAATCCCCATCGTCTAAAATAGCTGTCTCTCTGTCCCGATCCCTCCCTCCGTCACCTTCAATCCCACCCAGCAAGCGCTCAAGGTCTTCTCTCTCTTGTTGAGTTGGCGGAGCTGGTCGAGTTGGTTCATCAAGTCGGTCAGGAGGGACAGACGAGTGGCCTGAATCAGTGCTCGTGGACAGAAACTGGCTAGGCCTTTCCTCAGAGCTCCTCGCAGGACTCCCATTGGTGGATGACAGGGAGGCAGAGGCAGCAGCTCTCCGCTTTTTGACTTGTGCATACAAACTGCCATCTAGAGGTCCACGTGTGTGGGCGATATCTAGAGGGATTCATAAACGGCTATAATTACTGCATTCATGAATAAAAATGAACAAAACATTTATTCCAGTTTAATACATTTCATTAATCAGTATGATTCTGGGATTTTTTTTTGAGTATTTTTACTTTTAGGTAAATTTGATAAACGCCAACTAAAACAAATAATCAAGTTAGCACGAGCTTCGCTTTTGGCGTTTACTGATGTGCTGCCATTGTTTAAGAAAAAAGCCCTTCCATCCATTATACATTCTAGTTCCATTTTTCTATCTTCAGTAGAACAAACCCATCGGGTCAATCAATGGCATACTTTTCAGCCATGATGCTACTGGTCAGTAAACACAGTGTTTTGAGTCTTTTTCAGCAATATTAAATAAATAATTTAATTTCGTGCTTGTTTCATCTGTTGGCAGGAAGCAAAACCACTAGAAAACAATAGAAATGCCTTAAAAGACTACAAATTTAGGAGCTCGTCAAAGAGAAAAGCTTTTTCCAAGAGCATTTCTGAAGTGTCTATACAGCAGTTTTCTGTACAGCACTAGGCGAGTTAATATTTTGTTCATTCATAATAACATTGCACAGAAAATTTGTTTTAAAACTGCACACCAATGAATGAGTTGGATGGAATTTTGAAAATACAACACATTGAACATAGCCGACTTTTTAAGCACGCTGGAGTCCAATCTAGTTGGTTATGTTCAAGTTTGGGACTTGTAAGTATTCTTGTATTTTGTAATACGAAATAAACTGGTTATTTTATTATTAAACATTTGAAATCAAAATGTAGAATTTTTGGCATTATTAGAGATTTATTATGATATAATAAAGTTTGAATTATATATTAGTTTTCTTGAATAAATATGTACTATGGAGGTATAAAAAAACTATATTTACCATATAGGAAAACACATCCACGTTTGAAATAGCAAGATATAATAACAAATTATTGACAAAGATGTTCTCTATAAACATTGTTACATGAATGAAAAGTTGTACCCTCCAGGCTGTCCTGATGTCTCTGGTTGAAGTTCTCATACGAGTCCCAGCGCACCACTGGATCATTTGTGTTGTAGTCCACACTGACCGCTGGATCATTCCTCTGACTCACTCTCCCTGAAGCACAGAGAGAAAGAAATAACACAATAACAACTACATCATTAATATAACATTAAAGGTCACATTACATAGGCCCTGTTTCCTTTGGAAAAATAAATGTATTCGACCAGATAAATTGATGGTATGAATAGTTGATTTATTTAAGTTTACTTAAACTCACCTTTAAGTTTCTCAGGACCAGATGAAAACACAAACTCCACTATGGCATCAGAGGGAAATTTCTCATCTACAAGAAATAGAAGACAACAGTCGTAAGTTTATATATATATGGAGGCCAACAAATGTTTCCCAATGTTTTGGGGGGGAAATGTACAAACACATTTTTTGTTCATTATTTCATCTACCTAGATGTATTTTATTAATATTTTCTTGACAAACATATAGTACCTTCGCGTATACAGTGAAAATCTGTTAACAAACAAGCTCAGCATCTGCCTTGTGTTATCTTCCAATCAGTGAATACCTGAACAAGCTTCATCCAGTTCCCCTTTGCCAAACCAGAGCTGAGCCCCATGAATGGTGCAAGTATGAAACTGCAGCCGAAACACAGTGTCCCTCTCAGCATCCTCCACTCGTCTGTGATAGCACTTTACCTACATGAGGAACAGGGGGGAAAAAAAGCACATAAAACTGACAGGAAGTGAGATTACACTGATTGAGCTGTCTCTGGTTTTGACAGACATAATACATCAGGGGCAGAGAAACCCACTGCCGCATACCATGATGTCTCCCTTCAGCAGAAGTGCCGGCTCAATTGTGATGATCAGCCGTCTGCTCCCAGAGCCTTGCAGATCACTACAAACAAATAGGGCCAAAACATGTAAACTTCATTCAGGATGGGTCGTTGGCAAGTTAGCATAAACTATATAATCAACAACCAGCAATGCCTCAACCGTGTGCTTTAAAACAGCCAAAACCACGGTTGATAACCCCTTAATTATTAACTGTCCCACAATTATCAAGTGCATTTTGATGCTAAGGATTTTGCACATTCAATTTGGTCAAACCAATGAAAAAAATGCATTGAATGTCTGAAAAGACACTGATGACGAATAAATAATGAGTAGAGTCTTCAAGAGGACTGTGCAGTGTGTTGCTACGGTTTAGGTGCTCTGGGTAATACCAAGGGTGATGTACCTAAACAAGTTACAGGGATAGTTCACTATTTTTACCAAACACCAAGAAAAAACATCTAACAAAAATTGTGGAATGAACCTCAAAGAAGCAGCAGAATGTGAGGAACCAATCATTTCCGTATCGCACAAACGATTAACTGGAAATTCTGCGAAAAGCTTCACTCACTATATCCCAGAAGTGTAGACAAGCTGCATGGACTGGTAGATCTTCAGGAAAGGGAAGAAACCTGTCAAGAGAAAGAGAAAAAAATGTAAGATATGAAGGAGGAATTGGCAAACACCCTGTGAATGTGCCTCTCCTCCACTGCAAAAGATTAAAAGCAAATTAGGATTGTGTGTGAATCTGAAGGAGGGTTTTTTTAACAAATGAGTACAGCCGAGACAGCCACGTGCAACCAAGAATGCTCATCGACAGCAAATGCATCAGGGATGTCAAAGGGACTAACTCACCACCATCTTCCTGGAAGTTGGGGATGGTAGGAATGAGAACCTGGTGGAGGAAGAGGGGACTGCTGTTCATCTTGATTGCTCCTGAGAGCAGCCCTCCAAAGTAATAGATGTATCTGCAAAGAGACATTAGAGTTGTATAAAACAATGAAGAAGGTAACAAAGCAACGGTACATGTGAAGTCATGAACCTGTTCTGAGACGGCTGGAGAGAGTTTGACACTTTATCTTCACAAAACTTCCTCATGGCCAGCGTGCTGAGAGCTTGATCTGCCCTGTGTGCAGAAAATAATTCCATAAAGTACACTTTTCATCTTAACACATAGATTGTTAAGAGAGTAGAGAGAACCCTCCTGTTATCCTTAGAGTCAACATAAACCCATTCAGTGTTTAACGTATGTACGGATGTTTTTTTGGTTTTTGCTTCAGATTGAATGACTTTTCCTAAATTATAGGGGAGAACTCGGTAAACATAGAATAAACATGAAATTATTTTTTCAATGGTCTGTACACATTTGGTCACATCGGTTTTCCTTGGGGTCAAGTGACCCCAGGGTCTTTTAGCTGTATAAAACTATATTAAGGTCACTGTAATATTCTATGATTTTAGAATATGAACTATCATTTTATATATTAAGTAACAACCATGTATATGCAGAGATCCACTGACAGCTAAATCCTAATTCTTGTGAGAACTTTGATATTTCCAGTATTTTTGTGGGGAGAACATAAATATGTGGACTCTCTCTTTATGCTCCCTCAATTACAAATGGGCTCTAAGCTAAGGTTTTTTGTCAGTGAGATTGTCACAAGTGTCGGAGACGGAGGATAATTTTGAGGAGGAGAATGAGACTCCTAGTATGGACCCGCAATAACCTGCAGACACATTACCTTCTAAAAAAGGAAAATATTATGGTCCCACTCCCCTCTTGAACGACAGGGTAGACTTAGTGCTGCTAATGTCATCAAAATGGCCACTAGATATGCGGTCAGTCATATTCAAGACATAATATCAGCCTTTCATTACATTAATTGAAAATGACAAATTTAAAATGATCAACTTAGAGGGGAGGAGGGTCTATGGGAACAACTTTTGATGTGACATTATGGCAGGCGTTTACAAATTGTTTAAAATTTTCCCAAGAAAATTATGCTCCAGTCTTTGCTAAAAGAAATTGTAATTTTTTCACGTTATAAATACCAATAATATATACCAATAAAATACATATACTTTTGTAATTTTAGTGTGTTTTCATGCTGATTTGTACAAATGTCTATAGCAATGCAATAGGTAATCTATTAATTACTGAAATACCACTATGGTGAAAAAAAAACAAAAAAACTTACCCTGCAGATATCTTGCTGTAATGCATGTAGGCAGCAATGATTACACCGGTTTTTCCTTTGTTGCCCTGCCAAAAAAAAAGATAAATACACAATATTCAGAAATGGTTTGTAAAACTGACACAATAACCCTTTCAACCCTAAACTATAAGTGAAAATGCAAAAAATATGTGATTTCACCAGTAATGTTAACAACCGACAGCAAACCAAGGGGAGAAATAACAAAGGGGCCAACAAAAATCATCATTTTGATGATCAACTGCTTTCAGTTTTTGATAACGTGGGATTTCGCCACCTTAACATTTTTAAACCAAAGTTTGAGATTCCCGGTCGCCGTATCACCACAAATATATAACGCACCCGTCTTAAATTTCGCCTCACTGTGTCAGTATGAGTACTGATAGCAGTTTTCCAGGTAATGTGTTATGCTATTGGGGAATCCCTATCTACAACTGTACATGAATGTCAACTCATCACTTGAGACTAGTCCACTAAAACCACATGGCCCTTCCAGATGGCAACAACCTCTGTCTGTGACCCTGATATGAACTGTGTAAAAACTTTGACATCTGACCTTACAGTGAAGGACCACCACATGTTGGGGGTCAGAGTTCAGCCAGTTCTCCATGGCTTTGCACATGGCACAAATCTTATCCAGTGGAGGAGCATGCATATCTGGCCAGCCAAAGTCGTGAACCTGAGAACAGGAAAGAGTTTTGGACTCCAAGGTGGTGTGGTCGGGTCTTTAAAAACTAAGTCCGAAACGAATGCTTACCTTAGGGTTTAAACGGGTGATGTCATGCCTTCGCTCAGAAAGATTTAATAACTGTTGGAGAAAAACAAAATAAGATACATGTAGCTTTATATAAATTAACATTTATACAATACAAAAACTTGCACCAGGGGTTCGTCTGTGCTCAAAATCTACTATTAAACATTAATGTGGTGTACCTGCATTTGAAAGTGTATCTCACGGTTATAAAAACAGGTAAATTATTGTAGCAATTTATGTTTTAAAATTAAATCCCTAGAATAGTATGAAGGGCCTGTTCGAGGATATATCCAAATGTACTTAAAAGTCGGTTAGAGACATTTAAAGTCTGAATTCTACTTTCAGATGTCTCCAGATTCATGGACAAAGATCAGAGTTTGCGAGTCCTTTGCCCTAAAGGGGGTCAGCATCTTCCTACCACCATACATGTGTTTCTATTCAACTGGAAGAAACCAGTGAGCTGAAGAACACATTGATTGCATACCTTCACATGTGTTCACTGGGAGACGGAACAAACTTCAGAGCCCCTCCAAGCAGAGGTTTTTTTTTTTTTTTTTATACAGATTTTTTATTAGAAGGTATCGTACCAGGAATTTGTCCTGGTGCTTGGACTTGAGCATGGCTGCCACTTCTCTTAGGTTCAGGCGGTATCTCTGTTCTTCCAGCAGCGGAGGGAAAAATACAGAGATAATGCGTTCTGTGATGTAGGTGAGGTCAAAATCATAGTGTCTCTCCATCACTCTGTCCATCACCCGGTCCACACTGAAGCTCCTGCAAGAGAGAGAAGAACCATCTGAAATATTCAGATAACTACTTATTAGGTCTTCTTCTGATTCTTGTTGGACCTCTCTAGACTAGCACTTAATAAATAATAGAATATCAATCGTATTAACTTCATAAAAACAGTACAGCTCTATGAACAAGATGTTTTCAGTCTCTTTACCTTAAAATGTTCCAAAAAATAAAATTTAATGAATGAAGTAGTGCATTTTTTACTCCTATAAAGTTATGATGAGCATAAAATGCTAATATTTTGTCATGTGAGTGTGTTTTAAATCCCAATATACGAAGGCCAAAAGTGACCCATTGTTGCATAAATCAGCATGTAAAAAGAGAAATATAGATATGAGTAAAAACAGATGTGTTAATGTACAATACAATTCATTTATGTATTAAAAATATAGATTATTTTATTTATGAATAAAAGAATTTATTTATTGACTTCTTTATACATTTTTAAGCTTTTATTTTTTCATCCATTCGTTTATTTCATTTTCAACTTTTGTCATTTTATAAGAAATGACACCTAGTGGTTAAAAAGTTACACATTGCACCAAGTTTTTATCTTTTTAAGGCACAAAAACATAGATAGCCACAAAAATAGAATAGCTAGATGAAAAAAGAAAATACTGATGAAATAAAATATAACGTCACTAGCAGTTTGGTAAACAGATTTAATTATTTGGGTTTTATAGGCTTCTTTTTTTAGCATGTTTTTCTTTTGGTACCTTGGTAATCAACAATAATATGCATTATTGCATTTACTGCATTAAAGTGACATAAAACCAAAAATACCAAACCTGCTCAAACCATCTCAATGATGCATTGGAAATCTACAGCCAAATTTACCACAATTCCCAGACTAAAATAAACTCTTAAACTGGAAAAAAGATTACTATTTTTATTTTCTAAAACTAATGGCATAAATCCTTACAAAGATGAAGTGGCTTCATGTCTCAGAACTCAAGAAAGCCAGAGTGCATTTGAAGGTACCTCGGGAGGGTGCTCCTCTGTTTGGTGTAGGTCAGAGACTTGGTCGAACCCTGAAAAAAAAATAAATAAATGATGCACACATTTAGAGCCATAGAAGACTTCTGTTAAGAACTACACAAAAGAAGTATTTTTTAAAGAAACACACATGTGCAATCTATAAATAGAAGAATATCTTTCTAAGAGCAGAGACCCTACAAAACTAAATCAGTGGTGCCATGGATCTGATTAAACTGTACTTAAGCACCAGTAACACAAAACATACATTTATCTCCAAGTACAATCTGAAAAACGTAACTATGGTCCCATAGAATGAGGTCAGAGCCGAAGACTTGAATGAGGTAATACAACTATGTCTCTATATAAACTCTATATACGCACATGATAAGGGTTGGAAGCAAAAAGTGTGGGAATCCCAGAAGTTGCACATAATATTTAAAGTGAGATAATGAAGGAGAGCAAGAAAGTCTTACCAGATGCTGAATGTGTCTAGAAGAGGACGTTCCCCTTCGCTGCTGCAGACGCGAACAGAAAAACAAACACATTGACACATTACTCTTCTGCAAGATGTTTGTAATGTAAAAGTCAATCCATATAATCCATGTGTTCTGACACAAATTATCCTATTTTTAAAGGAACAATTACAATTATTTGCAACCCTTACTGAGACAGACAGTAGTCGTTTTTACCAATTTATATTGTACAAAAGAATCAGAATTTCATATTCATACCATACTTTTCCTACTTAAAATGTAGACTCTCTTCTAATAATAATACATTTTATTTGTTGGCACCTTTCATGTCATTAAAGGACATCTTAAAATGGCATAAAATAGATCAATAAAAATAGTAAAAATTTTAAACAGAAAATGTTCAGTATAAAATAGTGAGATTACAGTTACCATCACATCATTTATCATGCAGTGAAGATATATTTACAATGTTTATTTGACTTCTCGTAATGTAAATTTGAGATATCTAAATTTCTTTTATGACCTCTATTCGAAATTTTTTCTACTAATGAGTTATGGTAAACAATATTTCACTAAATTTCACGCATATCTAATTAGAGGTATCTCCAACTGCCTTTTTATCAGAGGGATTGTTCCAATTGTTAATTGACTAATAATAGATGAGTTCGAGATATATTTAAATATAATGTGCACTAGTCACAGGAAGCTGAGCCTCTGCGTTTATTCGGGGGTCTTTTTGAGTGGGTTTTACTACTTTACAATTTGCTCTAGTAAATAACCTTTGAAACAGTGCTTTGTGACCATGCTTAATATCATTTATTACAAATATTTTTTGAATTACATTAAACAATAAATGCACAACAAACCTGGAACCGTAAAAAGAATACAATTCTGAGTACTATATACTGTGATTTACAGCAAAAATCTCACAGTTGTTACGTTCTATAACAAAAATTGTGTTGAAACAATATAGTCATAAAATCACCCCCCCCCCCCCTTATTGAAGGTAAAAATATAATGTTAATATAATATAATGTTCCAAAGCACGTTTTGTTGCATTGTTCTTTTTTGGCCAGAACTTTTAATAACAGAAGCCATATCACAGGTATTGCACTTTCAATGTTGACCACTAGATGGCACTGATTTTGGGTCTGTAAAATGAAACTGGAAGATGAATTAACTTGCAAATTATGTCAAAAACTTGTTATATTTTTGTTTGTTTGAACCCAAAAATATCACAACTAATAACCTTTTTGAAACACATATTTGAAATGAAAATTAATCAATAAGTGGGTTGTGTGCAGACTTCTAAGGGTGTACCACGTCTTTCATGGGTTCCGGTATGTGAAACAAAAATACAAAATTTACTGTTTTTTTGTTTGTTTGTTTTTTATTGTTGCACCTGAAAATTAACCCAAAATATAAAAACTGACAACTAAAACGAACTTTATAACTTTCCATCAATTTACGCTGTCATTGTTATGATCCATAAGCTTTAGTACCCAACCATAAATAGCATGCTTCTTTATCGTATTATACGATACTACAGTATTATACGATAAAACATACAATGGTAAAAATAAATTGTTCAACTGTCTATCTATAATAAAATAATTATAGCTTAATTTAACACGAGGAGGAAATGTCACAACCCTTACATCAGCTTGTTAGAATCACATGACACTGGAGGCAGATGAAAAAAAAATAATCAGCGAAAACATGCAACTAGCTTGAAAAAAAATTTGATGTATAGATTTTTTTTTTTAAATCAAAACACTTTTAACAGTTAAAATGGGTTGGCTGTTTTACATTTATTTTAAACTGGCAATTAAAAAAAATGCAGATGACAGTTTAACAAGCTTACATAATGGTGAAAATCGATTAATTGAACGTCAAATAAACTTCCAGCTTATTTATAAAAGCAAACATGATGAATTAAAAGAATACAAAACATGAATAAAAAAAAAACCCACAAAACTTCAAATCTTACCAGTTCGGAGGGCTGCACTGGGATGCAGGCTGTGTTGATCTGAAACAAAGCAGAGGAGCATAATTAACCTCCAACATCACCTCCACCATCCAACACAGACTCTCTCACTCATAACCCTGGGCCAAAAACGCTCCATCCAGTTCTCTAGGTGAAGGGAGTGGTACAGAGGGATCTGCTCGGATGAGGAGAAGGAAATGCTTCCCAAAGCAAGAGATAAGCAAATCTGCTGATAACACTCCGTCTGGAGGAGAGGGGAAGTTGCAAGGGAGTATGGGTGAAGGACACTGGCCGTACACGTTAAAATGCAAGAGCAAATAACAGAACACCCAAACATTTCGTGTGGTGGATTACGTGAATGACTGGCAACCCATAAACACTCAGACACACGCTGTTTATGTGTCTGCATGCACAAGGTAAAGGGGCGGAGACATCAGTGGTGTGTAGGCGGGAATCTATCGGCGTGTGCGGTGACATTCAGGCTTATGTAACATGACGACACTTATACCCTGAGCTGTTTGTTTGGCCACAGGAAAAGGGCTGAGGCACAGAGACGCCTTGACCCAAGACTGTATGTGTTGGTTGGGGGGAGTGAGGGTTATTAAAAGACCATGTTTTTGTTCCACCAAACAATGAAAGATAACTTACGAAGGAAAACATTCATTAAGTTTCCAGGTTTTGGTAGCTTTTGTTATTTAAGCTAGACTAATAAACCATTTTAGACGATTACTTAATGTTTTGGGCTTGCTCTTCAAATAAGATGCCAACACGACTAGGACAATACACACTTTTACAGCCCACGCGATCTAATGGTTGTACACGGCAACTCATCTTTACCACTATATAGTTGTTGTGCCTTTATGTTGATCAAGTTTCCGGTATTTGCTCTCAAAAGTGCATGTTCATATTCTTGGTTTGTATGTAACTCAAGGGGATGATCTCATGTTTCCTTGTGTTGTTAACTAAAAAGCTGTGGTTGTATTTGAGGAATGTGGACAATGTTGCTTTAAAACAGACAGGACAGCATTGAAAGGATAAGGTTTCACTGCAGCAGAAAAAACGCGATTCCACACAATTTAAAACAAGAAATCTCTGCATGTTTCCCAGAGGGCTGCGCTGTAATGCTGCAAGGAAGGATCATGCGTAAAATGAAACGTGGTGTAACTATTTTTACCAGGTGTCAAAAATACGTCGCTGTATCTTTGTTAAAAACATCAGCACTGAAGGCCAGACTCCACAAGCAGATGTTTCTTCTTCAATGCGGCTCTCGCATTCATTTTTCTTTGAATACCCTGGGAACATTTTCCTCTTTCCTTCCTGCTTTCCTCCGGTTAACATTCATCAATGTCTGTTTTTTTCTCTCTGCGTGTCACTCATTCCATGAATGTTTCCTCATCCTGTTCATGTTTTCAATCACTGGGTAGCTATTTCTCATCTAGAAACTGTATTTCAGTTTTGCTTGTGAAGAAGTCGACACTTTATGTGTATTTCCAATATCTGCTTGCCAAGTCGTCTACAAATATAATTGGGGTTTTTTAGTTGTTGTTTTTTTTTCAGTTTTAACCAGACTTGATTTTACAAGACATATCAGCACAGAAGTGGAGGATTGCTCAAATGCTTCTAGACTTTGTTAATTAGTCTCTGTGATCATTGTTAACGGTGGGAGCACAATCAAGCAACTGCATATATTGCATAAGGTGCAAAGTTCCATATAATTTCAGTCTGTTTACAATGTTTGATGCTTGTCCCAATTATAGACGTCATGACACCGCCTACTGCCTTTGGGCTAATATGAGCATTGCCACTGACAATGGCACTTGTACACACAAGACTTTCTGACAACCATGTTTTCAGAGCTCTGCCTCACACACACCTCTAACATGCGCTCTATTATATACAATTTGTTTTGATAAACATGAAGTTGAGAACGACTTCTCTGAATTTGATAGTTGGCAGCATAAATTAACTTTCTCAGGACGTGTTGATCTGTTCAGTTTAGCGGTCAATCACATGGTCCCGGTTAGTTTTAGGGGGAAATTGAGCCACACAAAAATGATTCAACTTTGTTCATGATGCAGATAACTTCTGAAAATCTTTAAAACTGTTTTTGTAAATACCAAAATTTCTGGGCTTTTCACATAGACTTATATTGGGTGGAAATCATTCTGCAGCCAGCACCTTGGGGGCGATCACACTTTTAAGACACACTTGTCCCAATCTATAGAGTGAGAGAGTCCAGGAAAGCAAACACACATGCAAATGGAAAATTATCAAGTACAATCGTATCTACAAGATATTAACTGATTTGGGACCTGTGCCTACCTTCTTTCGAATGTAGTCTGTGCCCACTTGCGAATGATTTCATGCATTTTTTTGGCGTTTTAATACATTCACAAAACCACTCAGTGATTAGATATTCCTTAGCTTTTTGCTCTGCGTTTTAAAGAACCAGGCAATCTTTCCGTGATCTATGCTACAGGGTCATTTGGTCTGCGTTTCCTTTTAAAACAGGAAGAGCTAAAATGAACGCCATAAAATGGGAAATTAATAATTTTATTGTTGAAAATACAGGAAATGGTTGGTCTTCAACAGTCAGAGACCAATGGATACATGTTAATATCTCAAAAAAATGCATTGAGCCACATTGTGGGTATTCAAAGTTGTAGTTTACTGAATAAATGAATGAAGAGCAGAAATTATTGACCACTTTATTGGAAATATGTATGGCTTTATCATCTTCTTAGCAATTTTACAACCAGATCTTTTTTCCACAGTTAATCAGTGCATGTAAATCACCCAAAAGGGGCTTTCCCTAAAACTGCCAGGTAAAAATGTTTTTTGAGTGGAGTATATGTGGAGAAAAGCACCCTCACATCTCAGACAAAATGGCAAGTTATAACCAATTTCTTCAGCTTACTCTGCAAAACGTAATAAAAGTTAAATCAGCTCTTTCAGTATGAGCTGCGACCACTAACAAGAGTAGCAATCATGCTATTTTGGTTGAAACTATGGTTTTGAAAGGAAGCAGTTGTTTGCACACAACTGGAGCATTCCTGAAACCTAAATGCATCTCGCTAATCTTTTTCCCCAAACCTCGCCAACATACTTTTGTTTCTTTGCACGTCCATACACATTCATTGTATCCCTTTATTTTTCCTTATCCAATCCACACTTTCCACTTTTCCCTCATTTAACAAAATGCCAATCTGCTCCACCTCCCCCTGTACGGCCGGCCTGCAGCCAGAACAAACTCTGAATTCCATATGTAAGGCCAAATCTTGCGCAGGACTTGCCTTTCATCCCTCCATTATTCTTTCTTCCCAACCCCCCTGTCCCTTTCCCCCTCGCTGCATCTGTCTACAGAGCAACAGCAGCCCCTGTATGGTGCCCCTGTGTTCTGAGGAACATGTTCCCACGTGTAATGGGACGTCCACTGTCCACAAGTGAGTCCACGTGCCAAATAAAATACCACAGCAGCAGTACAGAGAATTATTTATGCCAAATGAATGTGTTTTGACACTATTTTGGTGAATCAAAGCTTCAAATGATCTTACATAACAACTTTATCCCACAAACGGCATATTTATTCAACGTTTAGGAACTTTAAGGTTGTATTCCATTTATTCAATTGCACAGTCACTAAAAAGATCTTCCCTTGAGCTGAACGAGAGACATGTGTGCCGGGGTAAAAATAATACAAAATAAAGCCGCTAAACAACATTTGTGTTTCAGTTTCAGACGTTTGATCATAAAATGACAAAGAACACTGTGAAACAATACTTTTCTGATCATTAACTGGTGACAAATTTATTTAGGATATTTGATCATACATGTAACAAGGAAAACTAGTAAAATAACAGTATTTACCTGTAAAATGATGGAAATAATCATTTTAAATAAGACATTTGCTCGTAAAAGTAATAGATAAATCTGTAAATAAATGCGATCTTTCTGTAAATGAGCACAAACATTATCTTTAATCCAGACATAAGTAAAGTTTTATTTTATTTTTAAAAATGCAACCTCAAAAACACAAAATGAACAGTTTCCTGCCATAAATTGGAAAAATTAAAGTGAATATTTATTCTTTTATGCGTTATTTTGCAGTAGCAGCTGCCAGACATTTACCGTTTTTGTGAAATAAAGAAATACCAGGCACATATAGAACTAGAAATGGGGGAGGGGCAAGGGAGTCTATTGAGGGAATTGCAGTGGAAATCTGTGTGTTACATGTGTTCATTTCCAGTACATCTTGTGTGAACTTATTTTTTTGTTTTTATTATTAATATAATACTTATTGATAATTATTAGCTTTAGGGTTAGGTTCAGGGGATGGATTTTAAAGATATTGCATAACTGGAAAATAAAGCGCTGCATTGTTTTGATTCAAAGGATCCTCCTGACACTGACTTTAATGGTGTGTTCCCAGTAGCAGCTGCTCCATCCGCTCTCCACTCATTTCCTGTTCATAGAGGTGTGAGCCTTTTTTAAGAGTTCCTCGGAGGCAAAGAGGAAATGTTCCCTATTGCTCTCTGTGCTCATGTGCCTGAGTGTTGGAGATGTGCATCGAGATAGAAACAAGGCCAGCAAGAGGAGGTGCTGCATCACAGGCCACAAGAGAAACAGATCTGTAACTTTAGGAGCCATGGAGCAACAGGGTGGAGATTAATCTAAGAGTAGAGGAAATGGAGGAAGGAAGGAGAGATGGAAAGATGTCACAGGGCTGAAGGAAGTGCGGGGGGATAGTGAGGGAGGCTGGTAGGCATGGGTATAAACAGTGTAATTACAGTGCAAGGGTTCGGGGAGAAAACTGACTTTGGATATCGAAACATCAGTTTTACAAAATAACCATCAAACTTAGAAGGGATATACAGTGCTCAGCATAAATGAGTACACCCCCTTTGTAAAGAGATCATTTAATCAATAGCTCAATGAACAAAAGAATGATTGACAAACTTTAACTCCTAGTTAAAAACGTAATAATCAAACGTGGATCACACATTCTTCAGTTTTACTCAAATCGGTTGAAGCAAAAACGAATACCCCGCACAACAAAAACAAATTCTAGTATTTTGTATGAGCACCGTGATTTTTAAGGGTGGCATCAAGTCTTCTATGCACGGAATGAACATCTATCTATTTCATTCTTCAAGAACTCGCTGGATGAAGAGTGATGCTCAACGTGTTTCTTTAGAATTCCCCACAGGCGTTCGATTTGGTTCAGATGAGGAGACACTTGGCCTTCACTCTGTGATTGCAGCATTTTCTCCTGCAGTATATTCTTGAGCTCATGAAGCCATCTATGAAATGCAGCTCCCCGCAGCACCCTGCATAACGACACGGCCACCACCATGCATCACTGTGGACACCATGCATTTCTCTTTGAAATCCTCACCATTACACCACCATAGAGTTTTAAAACCATTCGTTCCAAAAACAGTGAACTTTGTCTCATCGCTCCAGAGTTGAGTCCCGGTGGTCTTCATGTTTTTCAGCATGGGCCCTGGCAAATTCTAGGTGTGCTTCTTGGCTTTAAGAGAAGACTATACCCATGCATGCCATTTCTCTGCAGTGTGCACCATATGGCGTCAGACGAAAAGGTCACGGCGCTTTGGCTTTCTACTGCTTTAGCTAACTGCATGGTAATTTCCTTAAACCCTTCTCATCAGAAGATGCTCCTGTCCAGATGTTAACTTCCCTGGATGCCTGCACTTCATGGAGTTTCTTCATTTCTTCATTTTTTGGATCACTTTTGCTACAGTATTTTGACTAACATGTAAAGCTTTGCTGATCTTGTAGCCCTCACCGTTATGGTGTAAAGAAATTACTTACTTTCTCAGGTTTTATGACATTTTTCATTCTATGGGGAGCCATTGCTGACAACATGAAATGGGAAGGGTTTTTCTTTGTTAAGTAACGCCTTTTCATAGTCACCTGTCTGCTGGATACCACTTAAATGAATCACCTCTTAATTAGAATGTTGTAGTCTTAAGTGTAGGTTTTTCCTTTAGACTTTAATTGGGGTGTACTCATTTTTGCAACATGGTCTTGAATGATTGCAAACAAGATTTGTATTTTTTTTTCCAGACCAAAAAAAAAAAAGAAAGTGTTTTTCCTAAGTAATTCAATGGCCCACAGTATCTCTATTCTGTAGCAAAGTATTTATCTATCTATTCTGTAAGGAAACTAAAGGTTTGCTAACAAACATTCTGGAATATGCAGAGAGATCTAAAAATACCGAAAATACAGACTAAACAACTACTTTCTAAAGGGGTTTACTAAACCGTGTTGACAATTTAAGTAATTACCTGGTAGAATTTAGATCTCATGCCAACATTGTGTACGGTGTCCTTTTAATTAGTTGTGTGTAATGATGTGTGCTAATATTCTTTTCAAGCAGCTGTGATTGTGTTAACATATTTTACAAACATCAGGCAGATCCCCCAGGAAAGGCTGGGAACACACTGAGGTATGCTTTCACACAACACTTCCCAATTACCTCTGTTGGACTGAATCACAACAGACAGAAGCAAACATGTAAAGCTAATGTCTAGAATTTTCAATTAGTGGACAGATTCCACAGCCAAATATTAATAGTTGGGTTAACATTTCTACACATGAACGGACAGAGAGCTAAGAAGGCAACATCTGTTTAGTCCCGTATTAAACCTCGTTGGTTCTGTTAATGAAGATATATTGGCATAGATTTCTCCTCGTTCCCATACATTAGCTGGCGGATGTAACCCAGACCACTGAGTCAACCTCTCACCAATGCAAAACGAAACCAGCCCTAATCTGGAAGAGGCTGACACACTCCCACATGCATGGGATCATATATACACAAGCTTGCCAGGGGGAAACACGTGGCAATGATGAGCTCATAAAGAGGATGATGAAGTGAAAGATTTACTGGAAGCGCCACCCGTTCCCTTCCCTAGTTTATCCCAGTTCAGATCACACCATGACCAACAGCACCATCCCCATTAGAAAAGAAACTGTGGTAGATTTGTACTTTCAAACCCCTAAACCTCTTTAACTTTGCAGGGTTGACTCTCCCATTCTGGCACAGTAATGAGACCCCACCGCTAAAAAGATAGATGGCAAACATAAAAAGTGCAGCCAGATACAGCATCCTGGCTATGACGACTCTTTTATGTGCTCTGCAGTTACTTCACAGACCTAAGAGTGACATTGTCAGGAAACAATGAGCAAAATGCTCCGGTTAGTTTGATCTTTAATACTAGTTAAAGATGATTCATTAGCTTGTTTTGGCCTGGAGGTCATTTTATGTGGGTTAAGTTTGAAGACAAGGGCACATGACACCAGACAGACGCACACAGTAGACTGCTTTTCTGGCACTTTTTTTAATCTTTGTTTTCACTGGCTAAAGGATACATATATTTATCTTCTAGTGAGAGGTCTGAGACTACACTAGAGGTGGTTAAAAACAGATCAACTCAGCATTTTACACAAACTGTAAAAAACGTTTACTAAAACAATGAAACCATAGTCACCAATTATAACCAACAAATGAATTTTGTTTGGCGGCCTGCACACTTCACTAGGGGTTTGATCGCAGAGTTTTAGATAAAACAGCCAAATTTCAGAAAAAAGTAAATGATAAAAAAAGACAATTTAGACCATTGTTGTCTAAATGCGTCAAATTCTGAATAAATACAGACATGGTAATCTTTCAGAAAGCTAAATTCATGCTGTTTTTACATACAAAATGTTTTCCAGTTATACTGGAGAAAGAGTGGCACCCTTTGATGTTCTGTAAGATGGTATTAAGAGTTAATTATTTCCTCATCTTAAATTAAAAATGGTTACCTGCTCACAAATGTCTAATTTGAGCAACTCTGAAATAACCCATCCTGGGGCACTGTGTATAACAGAAATGGGTGTATGTACAGTTGCATTCATGAGTTTATATGGCAAAATGTTTGACTCCTCAGAAAAAAAAAAAGGGAAAATATGAAAAATAACACTTAAACTTGGTTAGGTGTGGCCATTTTTGTCAAACAAATGCGTTTACTCTTTTTAAAACATAAGGACATCAGTAAAAGCCTGCAGTCTCTTGAGGTAGTTGTCCATGATGTTCTTTATCTTCTTTGTTAGTAAAGCAGCCCATTCAACCTTTAAAAAAGCCTCCAACTCTTGTAAAGTCTTGGGCTGTTTTGCAGGAATTGCACGTTTGAGTTCTCTTCAGAGTGGTTTAATGATATTGAGGTCAGGAGATGGAGATGGCTACTCCAGAAACTTCACTTTGGGATTGTAGAATGGTTGTAGTGCTGGAATGTAAGATCCCATGCACAGCATATTTTCCTCCAGTATCCTTTAATAAAATTCTGAGTCCATCTTCGTATAAATTGACAGTTTCCTTTGCCTTTGGAACTCACACATCCCCAAAACATTAGTGAACCACCTCTGCATTGTTTTGTTCATGTTGACCCCTCTAAAATGTATAGGTTATGGTGGTGGCCAAAAAGTTAAATTCTGGCGTCATCACTCCAAAAAAAAAAGTCTCTGAGCTGTTTGTGTTTCAGCTGAAGTTAGTTGGAGGTTCTTCTTTGCATCCCTTCCAAAAACACTTTGGATATCTTTTTAAATCTCTTCCATGTTTTAAACAGCCCAACAAATGTCTAATCTCAGCATAATGTGAATGTGTTGTATTAGCAATTATTTAATGATTTTTAAATAGCCAATAATTAAAAATTAACTAAGGGCTACAATTAACAAATATTATATTAAACAAGAGTGTGAATCTTGACATAATAAACACTGCTGAAATATTGAGCGTGGTTGGCAGATAAGTGTGTGGTTACCAATGAAACTGCTGTTAAGAGGTAAAACATGTCAAGATGTCAGGAATTCCCTAAGAACTGGATTGAGCTTTAATATCTCCCCTACTGCTCCTGAATAGAACCATCCATTCACGTCTGAGAGGTTTTTCCTCAATAAACTAGTTGGTTCTTGTCCAAATCTCTAAAGTCCAAGTGTCTGCATTTCTATCAGAACTATGAGCTTCTACCATATGGACATGGCCATTAAACTCACAGATGAAGCCAACTATGTGAACAGCTCCAAATCTGTATCAAATCCCCTAAGACCAGAGCTATGAACAGATGTATTAAAAAGCATTCACATGTAATAAGAGGCCAGGGAGAAAGGATGAAAGCTTTAGAGAGCAACATGAAACAGCTGAAGAGTGTTTGGGTGGATTTTCTACATTACAGAGCAGAAAAGTCAAGACTACATTGATATCCTTATAAACACTTGCAGGTAATACTCTGAAATGAAGCACTGTTTGGGGTCAAACACGGTATGCCGTCAAAAGTGAGATATGAAGAACTGTGAGCTCATGTATTCAATGTTGCCAACTTGAATACCTATACCTAGAGCCTCCTCAAACCTATAACTTGGGCTTATGCCCTTCACAGCGTTCCAGCCTTAATCAAGGGGGCGTTTATCATTCACACAAATACAGGTCCATTCAGCTGAATCTTTAACACTAATTAATTCTACAATTTGAATTGATTATTGAAATTACCATGAGTCATGCCACCACTGGAGCTCATCATGCGTTCGTTTACTATGCCATTAAATAAATACTTCCATTATTAACTTTTATTTTGAAAGCAGCACCTACCTCTAGATCCATTCCTGAGCTTAGCAAGTTTGTTAAAACATACATTTTTCAGAAAGCACAATGGGTGAATTTTCAGGTTTTGACCGTGTTAAAAACGTCGTTAAATCTATTATAAGGGCTGGATATTGTAACTTATTTGGCAATTTTTTTTATTAGTTATAAAAGTCGATTAAATTTTGATTCAATTTCGATTAACTATAAATATTTAATTTAAAATGTTAGTTTTGCAGATATGGGATTCTGGCAACTGAAACTCTCTTACTTAAGTTCACTACTAAGATACACATCCAGATTAATAATAGGGTGCACACAGTTGTTTATTTTAAACCACTTTCATTTTAAATTAACACTAACAAGAATTCATAAAGATGTGCATGCAAACAAACAGTAAAATGCACATTACTGCAAAAAAATGAAAAGACTAAATGTTCAACAGTGAACTATATTAAGAACTTCAAACATGTTTAAGAAATAAAACTGAATTTTTCTGAATTCTTAACTGTCCATAAAACTAACCGTACTTAACTACAGCTTAATCATTTTTGCAAAAAAAAAAGCAAAATAATAATAAACTATTATCATCATCTAAGCAGATGTTCATGTGAAAAACTAAAATATTGATTACCTTAGATTTAATTTAGACCAAGCCCACAATTTCCAATAATAGTTTATTTTTGTATTACAAACCAGTAATAAAATAAGCCTTCCCAGCTAGTTGTGTTGTGAAGAGGAATTATTGAAAAAAAAAAATTCTAATAAAAATAACTCAACAACATGAAGTAAATGACGAGAGTCCGCCAAACCAGGTCTCTTGGATTTCTTTCAGACCCAATAAGGTTTCTGAAGTTGTAAAGGCTCATGTTCCCTACTATTAAATCTCAAGAGAGGGTGGACACTCCCTACAATCACAACAAGGGATTGAATGCTCAGGATGTTTACTTGTTACTCTGCATTAAAACTAGGCTCTTCATCTGGCAAAGAGATGGAACTAAACACAACAGATAAATAAAATATAACTGCAAGCAGTAATGCGGGGCCAAGCATCCAGTAGGCAAAACGTGAGCAGAAGCACCATCAAAATGTAAACCAAAGACATGAAATCGACTCAAAAAATCGAAATCGAGCACTATTCAAATTTTATGAATTTTGACCATTAGGTGGCGCTCTTAGTAACTTTTGTTTTGGGGTCAGCCTTTGTTACTGATGACTCACAAGAAATTTTGTGTCAATATGGCAAACGATTGCAGAGATACAGCTTCGGAAACCACTTCACCCGACAGCATCACAATCGTCATGGCTTTTATTGAAAACTGTAAAGGCAATCAACACGCTACGAATAACTTTGTGCCAGCAAGGTCTAAGGATGTTCCGATTCAAATTGGGTGAGAATCTGACAAACGGTCTGGGTGGAGTCAATAAGCTAAACAATAAGCTAAACTAGCAAAAGTTATTAGCATTTTTCTAAAACCTTTTTTATCTTTTGGCCACAAGGTGGCGCTGGCGTAAAATTTGTTGAGTCCCTTCAGGGCATGGTGTCAAACATGCACAACAACTTTCAAAATTTTAAAGTAAAGCATGTTTGAAATACAGCATTTTTTTGGCATAATTCAAAATGGCCGACGCCCAAAATGGCTGACATAGTAAAAATGGACATGGTTCGACTCGGCTTGATGCTCCAAACACGCTGATACCAATTTTATGAATTTTGGACAAACCGTTCGGGTAATACAGGCCGAATTGCCAATTTTTTATATCTCCGGACCACTAGGGGGCAGAGCCACGAAACACTGCATGCAGCCTCAAATTATAAGTGTTACAACATAGACAAAGTTTGGTGTACACAGGCTAAAGCGTTGCGAAGTTATAGCCTTACAATCATTTTTGCGAGTTTTGCGTAAGGATCATTTGTGAATAATTCGATAACGGTTTGACGATTCAAAAATCCAAGAAATAACTTTTGTTTGGCATAGTCAGTAGATGATATGGAGCGAATTTCGTGAAGTTTGGACAAACGGCCATGGAGGAGTTAGCAAAAGTAGGTTTTTCAAAAAATTCAAAATGGCGGAAAAATTTGCATGACGGAAAATGACGTCATAGGGTCAGGTCGATTCGTTTTGAGCAAAGGAATCAGTGAGAAGTGGAATTTTGTTTATTCGACTTACGGTTCAAAAGTTATTAGCATAAACGTAGGTGTAACTTTGGCCTATTGGTGGCGCTAGATGGTTTGGTTTGGAGTCTTCAAATTTGGTCAGCTTATAGGTCAGAGGCTTGGCAGTGAGTGGGCCAAATTTCATAACTTTTCCTCAAGCGGTTCATAGGGCTGCCATTGACTTTGCGGCGGAAGAGGAAGAAGAAGAAGAAGAAGAAGAAGAAGAGGGAAGAATAATAATAGGAAGAAACGGAACAAACACAATAGGTGCCTTCGCAGCTTTGCTGCTTGGCCCCTAAATATAGTAACCATTTTGAACCACAGAATCACTGCTATATCTACTTTTTTGGTATAGAGGGGTTTTACTGAATTTGATTTAATAAATGCTTTAGAAAATGTTTTAACAATAAAAATATAGAGTCTGTATTTCCACCCACCGTTATAACAAACAAAAGTATGGTCAACCATTGATCAAAACTATGCACTTTTATCCCTAATTGGTTCCATTTCCATGCTAATGAGGGTTTGGTGGCAGAAAATAACTAAATGTTTGTTAAAGGATTTAAGTAAGTAATTTGTAAATCAAATTTGTAAGAAATGATCAGAGTGTATGTCATTTTTTCTCTTTTCACACACAAAAGTGTTTCCCCTACCATTAAATGGAAGGGGGGGGACTACTATACTACTATACAAAAACAAGTAAACTACTTTGATGTATAGTGTGCAAATTTGAGAAGTAAAGTCAGCTACAGATTCATGGATTAACTTTTCCTGCCGAATGCATATTTGGATTTAAACAGCTTGTTGCCTTCATTACAATGATTAAATAGGTCTCATTTGGTGAAAAATGCCACTTAGACCTCAAATTGAGGCCAAAAAAGCAAATCTATTTGTGAATATGTGAAGAGTTATCCAGATAAGCAGTCATTTGCATGTCGGGGTTAAGTGACAGGTTAATACTATCACTAATATTTACACCAATTACCGGGAAACGGTGACTAATGGAGCCAGAGTCTGGAATGTGGTGATTTGATGGACTACGAAATTAGAAGTTTCAATTTGTGTTCAATTGTGATTAAAGTGTCATGTATTCGATCAAATGGGCTCCAAGGTCCAACAGACAGTGTTTCATGTAGATCACCCTAAAGCCGCTAGACGCAAAATTAAATGCAATGTGGGTCACTTGACCATGAAACTATACTAAGACTATAGCTTCTTGTTTAATTTTTTTAAACACTATAAAAATGTTCTGTATTAAAGCCGCAGCATTTTCACTCTGTATTTCCCCACACCCATGGAACTGAACTGAACTCCTTGCATGATGCATCCACCTTTCTACATAATTATTGTTTTAGTGAACTGTAAATGTGCTGTTTCAAGAAACATGCTATTGTTGCACCATTCTCCAGTGCCAAGAAGGGACAAATCCAGTTATAAAACATGGCCACAACACTTTCTCTACACAAGCTAAATAATTGCAAATAAACCCAATAGTTTTAAAGAGTGTTCTGGGACTCTCGAGACCCAGGGTTCTGCTCTAGAGAAAGGCCTGATATAGGTGTGCCCACGCTGCCAGCCATTGGTTTATCAATGAGTCTTTGACTGCAGCAATGTGGTGCTAGGGTGAGGTTGCCAACTCTGGCGTCCAAACACAGGGAAGCCTTCAGTGCTAGAAACACATACTCTGACCAATTGAGAGAGGTGGAACTAAGGTAGAGCAAACTTGTACTCTCTGATTTTCACCGGCCACTTAAATCCGAGGAGGGGTTGGAAAAACATCATTGTGAGGTAAAAATGCTCTTACCTTGGCTTCACATTTCTTATGAGTGGCTGTTTTGCAGACTATGGAGGTAAAGAAACACAGATTAGTTTAACATCAAATCACAAGACAAAGTCATATTTTAATATTATATGAGTAAATAAATGACTATTTCAAACAGACAATATTTTTGAGAGATACGTAAAAAAAACTGTTAAATATTTAGCATACAAAATTTGAAATATAACATTCCAATTCTTTCCAATATTTTTAAAGGCAGGGTGGATGATTTCTGGGAGCCAATGATGACATTTGAAGTAATCAAAAACAAACCTGGCTACATCAAAAAGGACATCGTCGCCATATTTGTACCGTGGCACCAGTGTTACACATTAAACAGAGCAATTCCTACCAATAGAAACTAAAACCAACCTAAATATTTTTAGGTTTCGTTATTCTACTTTATTAGTAATATTTTTTTATTTTTAATATAAATATTGATAAGTGCTGGAAAATGGCGAGTGTGTTTTTAAGAAGCAGTGACAGAGACCGAAGAGAAATGATGCAAAGATATGAGTCTCCCTGAAAAACCATCCACACCCTTTTTGGTAACACATTTAGGTTTGTGAACCTTAGCCACACCCCGATAGTGGGGATAGGCTAAAGTGTTTTTTGCACAATCACTAATACATGTAGATAAAAAAATAATGTTTTATTTAAAGAACAATGTTTACAGCAGTACACAAACAAATACTTTAGTTAATGTTGTTCTAACAGCAAAATCATATTCAGTAGTAATAGCAAAGATTTTTAATAACACGCTATAAAGTGATTCACCTCGACAAAAAGAGCCCAAATTTTCCACACTCTGCCTGCAGACAGCACACTGGCGCTTTTTCTTGAAGCCTTTTTCTTTGAAGACGTGGGGCTCGCCCTTTCCCGCCTGGAAAACACAAACACAACATTTAAAAAAAAAAAAAAAAGTATTTGTATTTAACACTCATCCTGCTCGCTTAGGAACCTTCTGTAACACCTTTATTCCCTCATTACGTCACTATTTCTGGGGAAAGTTTGGTCCCTACACAGGTCAGGGTCCTCTGACTGACCTGAACTTTTCTGTGGATTTCAGGACTCTGTCTCCCTTTCCTTGAACAGCAGCTCATCTTTCATTTCTGAGAAAGACAAACCCAACAAACATATTTTATCTCAATGGGATGCACCTTGTGGTGACTATACAAAACGATGTATCCACAGGCTTTTCTTACAAAGTTCAAATAGATGCAATCAATTTTGATCATCTTGTTCCATGCTGTGCTCGTAGGTTTACAAACCCTGGCCATTTTTTTACAAATTGGTCATTTTACTGTACATTCCTACACAACGATCGACAAAACATAAGATCAAGTCCACTTGTCAGTGGTTGTACCAGAAGTGATGGTTCTGGAGCCTCCTGACCTCAATATCATTGAATTACTCTAGGGACAACTCTAACGTGCAAAACCGTTGGGAGCTTTTTTGCCAAGAAGAATGGGCTGCTTTACTAATAGGGAAGATAAAGAACCTCACAGACAACTACCTCAAGAGACTTCAAGCTGTCATTGATGTTAAAGAAGGGAATGTAAAATATTGAGAGTTGTGAACCCAACCACTAACTATGAGTGTTGAGCAGGGGTGTGTACTTATGAAGACAACTGTATATATACTGGCATAATCACATACAACCACTTGTGAAAACACCAACAATAAGAGAGCTATATATTGTTTTAAAAAAACTATTAAAAGTTTTACAAATTTCATTGGTAAAATTAATCGATAAGGCAAACTCGAGAGGATATCCAACAAATGACAAAACCCTCTCAACCGAAGCCATCAAAAACTTCAAAGCAACACCCAAGACACCACTCCAACCAACATATATTTACTGCATAGTACACACAGTGTGGCTACTTTAAAAAAAAATAAAGCATCCTATTATTTAACTTAAAACCATAAAATAAAACATACCAACCCCCTAAATTACAACACTCACAATAACAGTAGCAAAATACTTCTGAACGTGATAGTTACTCATTTCATAATGTTTTTGAGTGTTTTGTTTTCTCATCCAAGTTGCCATTCTAAATAAAAGACCTAGTAAACACACATACCAACCAAGAGTTACATTTGTGTAGAATTCTATAGATATTAGACTACACTCCTTCTCCTTTTTCATTTCATTCATCAGTTTGATATTAGAACATTTAAAAAATTTGCAGTGGAATTCAACAAACAGTGATGAGTTCACATTGTTATGTTTGCCAACATTATGTACATTATGTATACTAAGTACACTTTAAAAAAAAGTAGTTGTATTATACCGGCCATACCGCAACAAATGGTCCGATCCTCAGGGACAATATACTAGCATGTCCTACACTAATGAACCTAGACGATTAAGACATGCAAGTTCAAAACCATCCAAACAACTCCTTGTAGACTTAAATCTAAAGTAGAAAAATACTAGATAAATACTAGAAAAATACTCATAGACTTGCATAACTGCACCCAATCATTCCAATAACTAAAATAATATCCTAGAATAAAGTTAGAGTGTTGGAATTTCAAATGGCAAGTTCTTAGTATCTAGAATGTCAATCATGCACTACTTCAAACCTCCTCCGCTTACTTATCTCTTTTTAAATGGCAACAGCACTAAAAAGCGGATTTAATAATGTTCATAAAATGGTTCATTGTTCAAAATGGGTTATTTCAACTACAAAGACCACAACAGTCAAAAAGTAACACCATAGCAACCATTGAGCACTCAAACACCTTACAGTACATCTCATAAATATATTGGAGTTCATTTATATTGGTGTTCATTCTACACCCATTTTTAAAGCTTGTTTAGGAACACAGGGGGCCTTTCACATCCGAGGACATGTTTGGCAACAGGTCAATGTAAGCAATGATTTAAAATCCACTGCATGTTCTCTGGCCTGTTAGCAAACATAGGGAAAACATGGGAAAGGGAAAGTCTCTTAAACGGGCTCAAAGAGAAAATATACTTTGGCTGCAGTCCTCACCACTGTACAACGTGATAAATGGATGATTATGTAAACAATAAGCATGTACAATCAATGCAAATCATTTAATTTATTACTACCTCACTAATTTCATTAAACCAGTTTAGGAGCATTATTTTATAGTTCTACTAAAATGCACACTTTTGAAAATGAGAGACAAGGGATGTTGTTCTGAAAACACTGTGAACTCCTAGGTTTTTTTTAAGTTCATTTTCCTAGTTTTTGAGGTGGAGTTTGTCATTATCGTCATGTCCTGTGCTTAGAGTCACTGCTTTGTTTACAAAGACCACGTGTGATCGAAATATTTGCATCCACAGAAATACATGGGGCAATGCCAGTTCTTAGCTGCTTCTGGAACACATCGACCCCCATTTGCACTGAGATACGTGTTCCTTTTGTTTCCAAATTTAGTCTTAATGCCACCCTCCCCCCCTTCCTCTTATTGGGTTGTTTTAGCTACAGTTAAGACGATTCATAGAATATTCACCATAGAACAAATCAGCCATCTTTGTTTATTGTCTGGACAACCATATAACTTCCGGAGAAGTTTTCTATAATGTTGGAGAGGTAAACCTTCAATTAAAGTTATTTACCTGCAGTTCACAATTGTACCAACTGAGAGTTTTTGCTGCATTTTCTACAACTACTACATTACTTTCCAACATTTCACACAAATCCACTTTAAAAGATTTGAAAGAATGAATAGATCACCTGAAAAAAAAACCTACATTGCAAGCAAACAAATTGGCTCAAAACTCAACTTTCTATTGATGCAAGCAAAGAAGTAGATGAGATCTTACCTTTCCAGAGCTTAAATCCACAGAAGTTCAAGAATAATCAGAGCTCCTAAACAAGCTTGGCTATTACCTTGACAAGCCTGGCTTTAAAGCAGAATGGTGGCTCATCACTTCTCCAGTTCTTTCTCTGGGGTGTGACTACAGCAGTCGTCATCAGACTAACCCACTGCAAGACCCACGGTTTGCCAAGAGTGGCCAGCCGGGGAAGAGACACCCCTCCGGGCCATAGACAGGGACAAGGAGAGACTGTTCACTTAAATTTAGCCATCTAGAACAGCGTGCCAAACTCCAGCTAAAAGAACAGTCTTTGAGAGGGACCAATCCCTCCCCTTCAAACCCCACATGAACGAACAGAGGAGGACTTGAACAGATATTCCACAAGAACAGATGAAGCAACAGGCAACTTCATCTTTTGGGAAAAGCAAAACACTCATTTTTTCCATGATTCCTCACCTTTGCCTTCTCTTGCTTTCCATATTAACGGCGGGCTCAACAGAAGCTTGTATTGTACACACTATACTCCATTGAAGCCAAATTAGCTTAATGTAAAACCCAATAAAAACAAAACTGGATGACATTTAGAGTCCATTGGACAATAAGTGTCTAAACTAAAAGCTATTTGGAAATAGTGAACCATTTTTGGATCAGTTGGACAGCTTTTTTTAATCTTTGTTCAAATTAATTTATAAAAACTGTGCAGACCAATTTAAGACTCTTCCGTTTGTTATCAGCAGCAATGAAACTGCCTTTCTGTGTGTAGAGTCTACTCCAAATGGAGAGTATGGAGGATAGTAACTTGTAGGGATGGCAGAATCCATGAAAGCACCAGTGAGGGAGACTGGAAAACGGGGCTGGGGTTAATGAGGGACAAAGGGTCTGTGAACGGATGGGTCAAAGGAGTCAGACATGGAAAGAAGGACCATGACTGTAAGATTTAAGCTACCAAAAGGATGAATTTATTGACAATATGAAATAATGAAAGTTCAATCATCAATAATAAATAAGGACATCAACAAAAATATAAATCGGAATTTCAAAGAAATCACCACAGATTTGGTTCTGGAAAATGATGGGGACGAGTTTAACACATTTGAACTAGAAGAAACCAAAGGCTTAAGACAACAGAAGCACAGCATAACTCCCTGCCATTGTCCATTACGAACACCAAAAAGCACCAGTTAAACATCCCCATTTCATGTCAGAAACACATGGCATCCATTACACTTTCAAAAATAAAACACAAAACAAAACACAAACAATGCAACATGAAAAGGTGCATAAAATGAGATATGGGGCCGTAAAGATGGAATAGATCTTTTTAAAATACCCTCATGAGAGGGCAAAGAGGGAACATCTGATTACAGTCATTGCATAAAGCTGCTGTAAAGGTGCTTTTAATGCCAGAGCATTCAGCTTCACTGCCCAAAGGGTTCCAGTATGGACTTAATTGTTGCAGACTTGGGTTTCACAGATTGACGAAATCTAGATTTGCGATGCAGTTTCATGTTCAATAAATATTATTTCAAATTCGATAATGCACAGTAAACAAGCAATTACATATTAAAAGCAAACATCTCATGGAGATACTGCAACCATCTTTATTCTCCTTTACACCGCCAAATGAGCTGATATCCAGCAAATTGATGCAGAGGGGAAAACAGAAAGCCATAAAATGAGTCAGAGTACATCGGAAATAACCTACCCATAAAATATTATTAAAACAGACTAGATGACAGAGATAATGCACCTGAAAGACCATTAGATTAAAACAAAAACAATTAAACTACTTCACAAATGCCATGATAGACAGACAAACATAATCCATCATACAGAACAAATGTCCTGCTTCATTTTGTAAATGTAGAAACAAATAATTTTACAGTCATTTTAATTTTGCCCATGAAAACAACTAAACAGAGCCAAATCTGTGATGTTTATGCTCTTTGTGATTGGTATAAACTTGTATTTTGTGTTTGTCACATTTGGCAGCAGCAGTTTTAACATCTGGCTCTCTGACAAAGATTACGGATTGAAGTCAGTCTGCCGTGATATCTGTGGCACCGGTGTTACACCTCTGTGACATCTAGGTTTCACTACCCCGTTAGATTTAACATGAACATATGGTTACAACAAAATCACGAATAAAGTATTGTAATAGACCTCCAAATCCAAACATAAAGGTTCCTTGTGGGTTCAAATGTTAATACAGTCACTAAACTTACAGAAAATTAATAAATAAACTGTTCCAAAGTCTGCAGTATCATCCGTCCAATCATTATAAATAAATAAAAAATATTCACAATATATTTTTGTAAATAAGAGATTTAATTAAGAAATAAGAGACCAAAATGTAATTGTATATTATTACAGCATTAGTTAATTAAATTAATAATATTATTATTAATATTAGTTAACCTCTTAAGCCCGAGAGTCCCCGGTACCGGGGACTTGCCCCCTTGTGCGTTACATTTTCACTCATAGCTCACTAACCCCGAGAATAACCCACACATATTAAATACTGTTGTGTTCAGCAGAAACTCCTCTAAAAACGTATCTAATTCAATTTCATATTCATGAACCACAGCTCTAACGCCATGCAAATAAACAACAACATGTCCGGAGTATAATTCATGACCACGTTTTTGTTTATGTGCGATATGTATCCACAATATAAACGGAAACGCCAAAACCATGACATTAAATGAAAGCTAACAACCAGCTGAATCCAGCGATATGCAACTCATTAACATTGAATGAAGTATTTCAGAGCAGGGAGCGAAAGTTCCACGAAAAAAAGCCAGCGAAAACCAAGCAAGCATGTAAATCTTGTCTTACCTTTGCCGTTTTTTCAACAAAAAGTTATTTCCATAGCGATAAAAGTCCGTTTGTTGTTATGTCCGGTCAATAGCTTTGCGAAAACGCCATTTTGCATTTTTTATGTGGCTCCTTGGTCTCATGACGTCACCAAATATGGAATGACTCCCCGTGCGTAAGAGGTGGTCTCTCCACGCTGCGCGTCGTGTGATTCGTCGGCGATCCCGTCAGTCTCAAAATGGTTGAGCTGATTGGTTTCCATTAGGGGTGTAACGGTTCACGGTATGTATTGAACTGTTTCGGTACGGCCTGTTCGGTTCGGGACACTTGCGTACCGTTTCGGTATTCAGTATTTTTATTAAATGATATAAATGCATTATTAGCGCGATATTAAGCGC
>SRMA01027029.1:42031-182261 GCA_007224835.1 Danionella cerebrum
AACAATGTCGGCATACAACTTTAAATTTATCCACTCGTCTATCCCCGTTATGTATTTTAACAGAGAAGCCAGAGTGTTCTCAAACACGAGACCGTAGTGAGGTGAGCGGGTCTTCAAGCTCTGGCTTCGCTTTTGCCATGTAATTTTCCTTCTCGCGCTCGTGCACGTCACTCAATAGCGTCCGTGCGGAAACTATCTCCGTGCAACAATGTCGGCATACAACTTTAAATTTATCCACTCGTCTATCCCCGTTATGTCTTTTAACAGAGAAGCCAAAGTGTTCTCAAACACGAGACCGTAGTGAGGTGAGCGGGTCTTCAAGCTCTGGCTTCCCTTTCGCTTTTGCCATGTAATTTTCCTTCTCGGGCTCGTGCTCGTCACTCAATAGCGTCCGTGCGGAAACTATCTCCGTGCAACAATGTCGGCATACAACTTTAAATTTATCCACTTGTCTATCCCCGTTATGTATTTTAACAGAGAAGCCAAAGTGTTCTCAAACACGAGACCGTAGTGAGGTGAGAGGGTCTTCAAGCTCTGGCTTCTCTTTCGCTTTTGATATGATTCCATTTTCCTACTCGCGCTCGTCAGTCAATAGCGTCCGTGCGGAAACTCGCCTAGGAACATTTTTCCGCTGCGCTTAATATCGCGCTAATAATACATTTATATCATTTAATAAAAATACCGAATACCGAAACGGTACGCAAGTGTCCCGAACCGAACAGGCCGTACCGAAACGGTTCAATACATACCGTGAACCGTTACACCCCTACTAAGGGTATAATCTTGTTATGTGTGGCATCCTTAACGTGCCCGGATCAAATGCTGATGAGTGGCTGTGGCGAAGCTGCCTTGAAAATCACGTTTATGGCAGCTACACCCCCCCCCACTCGCCCTGTCGCACACGCACAGAGCTTGTCAAGTGTGAGGTGAGGCTGAAATGTACATTACACTTTAAAGCATAGCATAAATTTAACGCAAACTATGTTCAAGCGATCAAAAGTATGGCTACGTTAACGGCAACAGTCACGTATTAGCTTAAAATTATTGTATATTTAATTTCTACACAATCTAGGAGAAAAGATCAGATCTGCGTGTAGTCATATTTATCTGACGGTGTAAATTAACCTTATTTGCTAATACCTTTGATGGTAAGGTAACTGTAAACGCATCGCAAACAGTTTTATATGTTGACATTTAAGTTAAATAGGGATGTCATATATAGCACGCAAGAACAAGATAAACTAGGGTCGGGGATGATTTGACCTAAAATCAAAATGTTGATTAATTAAAGATTTTCGCTTGATTACAATTATTGAATTATTATTTATTATAATTATTATTTTTGCTCTCAAAGTTCACAAAGAAGTTTTGTACAGTAAAAATGCTCAAATATGACAATGGAGAGATTTGAAAATTAAGGGTACATTACTTGATAATTAAAATAATTGAAGGAAACACACTATCTACCATCTAATCTAATACCTATGACTAGGGGTGTAACGGTACAGTGTCTTGGAGAGCTCGGTTCGGTTAATTTTCGGTTCGAAACAATAAGAGCTTACAAATTCTTTATTTTGAAAAGTTGCCAATACACAATAGAATTTTTGCATAAAATATATAAAAGTGACACATTTGGGTGATATTTTAAATAAATTGCACTCTTTATAAAGAAATACACATTTTTTTAAATAAAACATTAAATACTGCAACTAGTTAGGACCTGAAAACTTTTAACACTAGCAACAGCTTCAGCTTATATATCAACAAAACTAACTATTCAAGTTTAAGTTTTTGGCTAAAAAGATGAACCTATCCACATTTTCTGAAGAGAGCACAGATCTGGTTGCAGTGACAATATCTCCAGCAGTAGAAAATGTTAGATGTGTTGCCTGCCCGATCTCCGTGGAACAATGTCGGCATACAACTTTACATTTATCCACTCGTCTATCCCCGTTATGTATTTTAACAGAGAAGCCAAAGTGTTCCCAAACAGAAGACCGTAGTGAAGTGGGAGGGTCTTCAGGCTCTGGCTTCTCTTTCGCTGTTGCCATTTCTCACAGCTAATCGTGCAGCTCTACTGTGCGTCACTCAATAGAGTCCGTGCGGAAACGCGCCTAGGAACATTGTTCCGCTGCGCTTAATATCGCACTAATACTAAATTTATATTATTTAATGTAAAAAATATACCGAAACGGTACGCAAGTGTACCGAAACGGTTCAATACATCCCCGTGAACCGTTACACCCCTACCTATGACTATTTATCGAACATCAAGAAATGAACAACTGAAATTAAAGCACACATTGCCTGAAAAACATTCACAGAGCAGGGTCACGTGACTCCGCACGCAGTAAAGTTCTTAAAGGGAAAGTAATCAAAATAATTGACCTGGAAAACAATGTAAACTACTATAGCTTTTCAATGTGATTTAGATTACTTTATGATTAATCACTCAGCCCTAGGATAAACATCAATAACAAACGAAGGCTCAGATCTGGACTTGAGTAACTTGCTCAGTCAGCTAAGTTTAGAACATTTACTTATTTTTGTGCACTTTAGGACAACTGCTTATTATTCCAAAGATCTGACCTATATTCAAACAAAGCATTCTGCAATAAAAGCATAACATTATTTGGGTGTGTCTCGCAACAAAATGCTCCAAACCCAACCCGAGCATCCAAAGCTTTTCAAATCACTCATACAGGGCACAACAAAGTTAACTGGAGTTTGTCCTGGAGCTGCTTGCCCCGTATGATGCTGTTTAATAGTGTCTCGCTCATATCAATTTCACAAACATCACTGAAATAGAAGAAGACCGGAGAAGGCTCAAGTGACAAGAACTGCCACACTATTTCCTACAACAGGTAACAATGATTGCAATAGAAAAAAATAACTAGCATGAAAGCGAATCTACAAATATGCTTGAAAACACGAGACAGAAATAACACTCATACGACTTCAATCAGACAGCAGCCATAGAGTTAAAGCAACAGTCCTGAGCAGTGCTGAATAATTCAAGGCCATGGACACTGTAATAGTATACGGTCTCCCATGTGTGAGGAATTCCAGAGATAAACACTTGATTTACATATTTGGATCTGAATGTAAATGAGCTGATCACAACATGGTGCCAGTCAAAATGTACAATAGAGATGCAAGGCAGACTCAACATGAGTAGCAAGTTTTGTGACGCATGCGACTGGTTTTATGCCCCAAAGCTGAGGAGCTGCCCCAGACAGAGTTTCTGCAAAATGTTTTATTAAATAGGTTTACCAATCATAATGATTAACTCTTCTTCAAGACATAAAATGGTGAATTGTTTCACAATAAAACAGTTAGTTAGGTCTATCTGGCAGTCTTTACGTAAATGCTTGACGTTAAGTCTAATATACGGCCGTTCTTTCCTTCAAGACAAAATTAGAATAACTATAAAAATAAAAGCAATGTGTAGAAGTATTTGTTAATCAATGAAAAAAAACATGGGTAAAAACCAATTGACGTCATCAAAACACTCGAAGTTCAAATGTCAAACATGTTGAGAAACAAGTTGAAGCTTTCACACTCGCGTTGAGACACTAAGCAGTTATTAACACACTGTTTTTAACAATTCTTTTTATAAACAAAGTTATAACTAGAACAACGAATAAACAGCGTTTGGGGACCCTATAGCTAACGTTAACTTACTTTCACCGATTGCTAAGCTAACTTAGGATATTTATCGTAGCTGACAAACCAATAAACATTAGAAATAAGTGGCTCACTTGTTTTCCAAACGTGTATCCATCTTTGAATGTACCTAATAGAGTTTTATTTTTGTAGAAAATGGACCAGTTTAATAGACTTTGTATGAACAGTGCTCTTAAATGACTCGACGCTGCGGCTCGCGCTGAATGTGCTAAGGCTAAGCTAGCAGTGACAGCGAAATGAAGATCCGAATAAAACAACAAATACCAAGCGTTATGCCGTAACTCACCTCACAAACAACTCAATGAGTGAACGAAAGAATCGTCAGGCCACCGTTCTGGTTCTAAACGCCGGTAAACGCTATAGGACTGTCGTTCTTTCACGGAAAGAGTCCAGGGAGACGGAGGTTTAATCCCTTCCCTAAAGCGCACCGGAAGAACTGAGACGCTGTGCCACGTCCACATCCGGTCACGGTGAAGTAATATTTGATGATGCAGGAGATTTAACTTTCACTTTTTGATTTAAAATATCCAGTATGAAGTAAGATTTGAGGCACTTGACTTTTAGGGCTTGACAAATAAAATGTGGTGCGCCTTAACGGTGCGGGAGATTTCACGTTAACTAATAGTCAGAAGACTTTCGACGAATAACTCCTCAGCTGAGTGTCTCTGTGCAAAAGTCTAATACCAAAATAAGCTATTGTGTTCTGTATGAAGTGTGTATTCATGATTAAATGTAACTCATTTCTATATTATTGAAAAAGCAATGTGTTTACTTGTTTTATTATTGTGCGTTTTTAATGCATCAGTGTTTTTATTTTACGTGCGGAATAAAAAAATGGCTTTTATTTTGAAGCACATAACTTCCGGTATGTAGGGTTGCGGTAATCAGCCAAACACACGGCTTAGGTTTTGGGGTTTGTGTCATGGACTGACAGCAACAGGGTCTGTGCATTTAGCTGTTCGTAAACCCTAGAAACACCACCCCTGTCCGGACAGATAGCGGCGGGGATGCGGCATCGACATGGGAAATCTCTTCGGGAAAAAGAAAGCAACTCGGGTGACCGAGCAGGACAGAGCTGTGCTGGTGTGTTTTGACAACTGCTAGCTTGCTAGGTTAATCATATTCTAGCCTAGAATGTGTGTAATCTTAGGTAGCAGCTCGGGACTGCTTGATATGATCGGGACTCCCACTTTACATGTTTGCTTTAATTCACTGTCTGTGTTTGTATACGAGCAGCAGCTAAAGCAGCAGAGAGATAAATTGAAGCAGTACCAGAAGAAGATCACACTTCAGATGGAGAAAGAGCGACAGCTGGCCAAACAGCTATTGAAAGATGGAAAGAAAGAGTGAGTCTCAAGTCATTTTCTTTCCTCCTCTTGGTAAAGCAAAAAAATCCATGCCCCTCATAATACCCTGTGTTTATTTAGGAAAGCTATCCTCCTCCTGAAGAAGAAACGCTACCAGGATCAGCTACTGGACAAAACTGAAAATCAGATTAGCAACCTGGAGAGAATGGTGAATAGATCACATCTTACTCCAAGGATTTTAAGAATAATGGTGGCATATAAAAGTACATCTTTTAAAGCCTGTGTGACTTTCAAAATATTTAAAAATTGGACTGTTTGTTCTTTTTACAGTAAAGTTTAGTGATTTGTCTAAAAAACAAGTGGGAAAGAAGATGAAGGAATGAAGTATTGATTTCCTGTTTTAAAGAAATTAAAGCTGCAAGCAGTGATCAAAGCTCAAGCACCTCAGACCCCATCACACCAATTTGTTGCACTATTTTTCTGTAGCTCATAGTTTTTAACAAATGTTTTTTCATATGTAATTTAATAAAACAGCAGAAAGTAGGCTATCCGTGTGGCACTTTAACTGGCACCCTAGTTTGCTATTTAGATGTTTTCATCTAAATTCTTAACACATATGGCAAGTTTGACCCTAAACAGACACTGTATAGCCAAGTCAAAACAACTTCCTGCTTCATGCCAAAACATCAAAATTCAGCAGACTCATGAGCATGAACTGTTTGTCAACTGTGCAAAGTCAAATAAACTTGAGACTGCCAGAGTTTCATAGTGATGACATGCAAGTTGTTAGATGTGTTCGTTAAAGTACAGGACCTGGAATAACACAAAATCTAATTCCTGTCGGTTTTGGGAACTTGCTCAGATTAACTTTTTTTTTTAGGTCTTTGTCCCTTAAATGTTCCATATTTCCAACATGTACTTCAAACATAGTCTGAAATGACTATAAAACTGCAGAAAATAAAATTTCCATGTTGCCACTTAGGTGTGACTACACTATAGGTTGCTATATGGGTTTGCTCATAACGGGACTCATAACACGCATGGAAATTTTAAACTCGATCAGACATTGCATGTCAAGGTTAATACCAATTTATTGTTAAAAAAAATACGGTAATTATCATTTTTTCACGCTTCTAGAAGCACCTCCCACAAGTTGGATTTGCTGGATGGGCACTTCTTGCATACCATACGCTCAAGCTGTTCCCGTAAAAACACATGTCAAACTCAAGGCCCACGGGCCAGATGTGGCCCGCCATGTAATCTAATGTGGCTCGCGAGAGCTTAAAAGTTTTGAGTGTCTTAAAAAAAACTACATTTCCCACAATGCCTTTGTCCTACGGTAGCCGCAACAGGGTTTCCCCATCCATACTCACGAGAGTAACTGCGGAGCTGCCATTCGTGAAATGCATAAGACTCACGCATTTGAGTGATCTCTCACGCCACACCTCCGATTTCTCACGCTAAAATAAATTTCAAGATGTGAAATGGACACAGCTAATAGTTTATCTGTGATCTGTTTCTTGAGCCTGATGATAAAAGATGATCGATATGCATCGTCTTCAGTCTGTGAGGGGTTTTGTTTTTTTTTCTCTAAACAAATGACAAAACTGCTATTTTTCTTTATTCACTTGGACAGTTTGATCCTTCATTAATGGAGTTATGTGAATTTTCATAATTTGACAAAAAACAAAAGGATTTATATTAGAACAACAAGCATACAATTGTTTCTATGCAACTGAATTGTCACTTGAATAAGTTATAAATAATGAACCATTTAACATTAAGGAGTAGTTACATTTATTTTAATTTACATTCAATGACTTTGTTTTACATTTCTAAGTTACATCTGGCCCTTTGAGTACAGCCATTATGCTAATGTGACCCTCGGTGAAAATGAGTTTGACACCAATGCCGTAACAGCTCGTTTTGGGTTTTGGGATCTGGTGTCTGGGCTGACCCCTCCATTACAGATAGAATACCATCTGCTGCTTCTTCTCTAAATAGTTCTTCATTTCATTTTTGGAATTTGCAGCATAGTTGGTTTTATTTTTGTGCAAACAAACTTCTCAAACTCAAAGTTCTTTTTTTCACGTTCCAATGTCCTACTGCTGCTTTTTGCCGTGCACATGCTAAACAAAGTGTAGTATTCCTCTTTTCTGTTCGTTTAAAACGTAAATCTTAATATTAGCAGGTTAATCAGTTACCAAATAACGTTTGCAGGCTACAGGGATGATTGGTTGACCATAGGAACTATTTTGTGAGACACAGTTCTGATTTACAGAGGCTTCATGCCCTAATTTGAGGCTTTCAGCCCTTGTAATGCTTTTTGCAACGTTGATAATACTTTTTATTTAGAAACAACTGATGAAAGCTTCAACTTCCACCACATCATCATTTCCGTCTGCTTAATACATTGAATCTTTAAAGATAAGTATTCCTCTGAAATGGGGAAAGCTGAAAAGGCGGATGAGCAAGACAGAGAACACGTTAAAATCTCTATGCAATCAATGGAGTGTTCTGTTTTTCACATGCTTTTTTAGTATGCTGGAAGAGTTGCATAGATTTGAATAATTCTGACCAATTGTTGCTTTCCAGGTTCAAGATATTGAATTTGCTCAAATAGAAATGAAAGTCATTGAAGGACTGAAAGTTGGCAATGATTGCCTAAAGAAAATGCACGAGGTAAGCAGATGATTACTTGATCATGTTTTATAATCGAACCCCGTTTGACACTTGCTTCTGTTACAAGGTGCTGTCCATTGAGGAGGTGGAGAGAATCATGGATGAAACGCACGATGCCATTGAGTATCAGAAGGTATGGTTGTTATTTTTTTAACATATAGGCATCAGATCTGGCAATATTAGGTAAAAACGATAGATCAACCAATCACAGGTGAGGATTTAATGTTGCATTGTTTCGAACACCTATCATTCTCTCCTCTATGGTCTACCATCTCACATAATCTCCAGATCTTTCAGAACTATTTAGAGCTATTATTAAATAGCGATCTAATCATATCACCCCAGGGCTTAAGCAGCATCATCGGCTTCCAGCTAATTACAGTATCAAATACATAATCCTACTGTTACCTTATAAGGCACTCAGCAATCTGGGACCTCCGTCCCATCTGATTTACTCAGTGCCGCCGACCTTCCCGCTCACTACGATTCACTGACTCTCTTCTTCTCTCTAATTCATTCACCACCTCCTAAGTGCAAATTTGGCTCTTGTGCATTCACTCGATGAGCCCTAACCGCAGTTGACCGAGCTCTGACTGCTGATGAATAATGAAGCCAAGGCCCGCTTGTTTCCGTGAGTTCGTAGGCTACCATTGCATTGTGGGGAATGTAGCGTTGGTGCTGGCAAAACACTAGTGGGTGGCCCTGTAAATATCCTCACAGGGGCCATCGATACTCCATCTGGTTCTGACCCGCGGACATATGAGACTTGGCACCAGTGCACTTTGCTACCTCATTGGAAAGCAGATTTGGGGTGGGGTCATGTTAATCGCAAGTTCCACAGGTGGTATGCAAAGGTTTGTGACATCATAAAAAAAACAATATTTTCTAATGATGGTTATTTAAAAATATGGTTGTATAGCTTATTTAAAATGAGCCATTATTTTTCAGGTTATTTATTATAATTTTCGGCTAAATCAATAAGCCGCATTTCTGGTCAAATACTGAGAGAAGGGCCTTTTCTCTGAATATTATTAAAAGTTTATATTCTATAAATGCACATTATCTTTTACTCCTCTTCCCGGTTGTCTGTGTGTTCAGCAAATCGATGAGATGCTGGCAGGTTCTCTAAGCCAGGAGGACGAGGAGGCTGTATTGGCCGAGCTGGAGGCCATTACTCAGGTATGCATACTCATGCTCACAGTTTAAACCAGTGCCCTTAAAGACGAGTCACGTTCAGTTGGCAACAGCTATGTCTTTGAATTAAAAATGAGTTCACAAAGTTGTTTATGATTAAACTGTATATTGAAATGTTCTTTGTGAAAAGTTGATTTTCTAACAGAGAATAACCTCTATGAGCAACTTCATTCAGGCTTTCATCCAATACACAATGTCGAGAGTACTCATAAAAAGTACCTGCTGCTCGCTTCGGACTATTTGTCATGCTCGACCTGTCAACAAGGTCACATATCACATCCTCCTCATCATGGTTTCAGTCTTATCTCACACCCAACCGCTCTGTTTCATCTGGTGTACCTCAGGGTTCAGTCTTTGGCCCAATGCTGTTCTTGATCTACATACTTCCTCTGGGTCACATATTTGGGATGAACTTCCATTGGTACGCAGGTGATATACAGTATGTCACAAAAATGAGTACACCCCTGTCTGCAAATATTTATTTATTTATTTATTTATTTATTTATTTTCATATGACAACACTGCAGAAATGACTCTTTGATACTATGAAAAGTTAAAAGTTTGTATAGTAGTGTAAATGTATTGTCCTCTCTAAACAACTAAAAATACAGCCAATTATAGCTGAACCCCTGTCAACAAAAGTGAGTACACCCTCATAAAAATTCGATTAATCAAATTTGTTTGTGAAAAGTGCCACATTACAACACAATGTTTGCCCTGGGCGCTGCACATATTAAAATACCGGTAAGTGGCGAATAACAAAGTACAGCAGATCAGCACGCAGTTGAACTCAAACTTCACATATAAACATAAATTGCACTCATCCATTAAGCAAAAACACACCAAACGCTGCTTTAAAAAGATGTGTCTTTAAACCTGCTTTGAAAGCTCCCAGTTCAGATTCAGGTCTGAGAGTATTCAGAGAGTTCCAGAGCAAAAACGCATGACACTCTCAACGCTTTGTATTCAACTTCATTTTCACCTCTATTTGAAAATGTACAAGTTGAACACAATTAGTCGTAGTGGTTCCTCTGTCATGTGACTCATTAGTCTCAGGTGTCACCAGAAAGCAGGTGAGTTCAATTAGGCTCTTCCACTCTCTCAACCTGGCCACTGAAAGTTCAACATGGCAAACAACTCTCAGAAGATCTGAAAAAAAAAACAAACAAAACAGAATTGTTGCTTTACATAAGAATAGCCTAAATATTAATTAAATATAAATAACATCTGTAATGTCATTTGTTTTGATTTAGGAAAATAAAGTGAATTCCATCTAACGCCAATTTCTTTTTCTGTTCATGTGATGTAAAGAACGCTTAAAATGTACTAATTTGCTAGTTAGTAAAAGTAAAGCGGTGGTTAAAAAACTGAGGTACATCCGTGTTTCTTCCTCTTTTTGCTTGAAAATGGTGCTCTGCTTAATAATGTGGAACGACCATAGTTTGTGTTTATCACCAGAGCTTGTTACAACAGCAGCAGTGATGTAGAAATCTGAATTGTTTACATGTGCTCTGTGTTTGTTTACAGGGTGATTCTGAGCTTGCACTTCCTGATGTGCCGGAGAAAGAACTTCCAGAGGTTCCAGAGGAAGAACCAGGTCTGTGTCGTCTACTTCATGTCTGTAAAGAATATCTCCATCTGATTCTAAAATGCTTTTTGATGCGTTTCAGTGCGGGAGAAGGAAAGATTGAAAAAGAAGCCAGAGCGCGAGATGGTAGCCGTGTAAACACACACCTGTCTTTCCCGTAGGACTGAACTCTGGCGAGGGATGGACGGTCCGACTCCTCATAAAGACCCTACATCCATGCCATTTTTTAAAATAATTGTATATATACCACATACTACTGTATGGCATTCAGTTTAATTATATGATCATTTGGAAGAAGAGATTCTTAACAGTGCCTGGTGTTTCTAATCAGATCCTGTTCTTTCACACACACACAGTTTTTTTTTTCATTCTAATGCATGCATTTTGTTTCTTAAAGTAATTTCAAACACTCCACATTTTTTAGCAAACACCAATCAATTCAACACACTTTTTCTAGATTTCGTTAGACAATTAATCATTTAAAATCAAGAAGTGCTTTGTCTACAGTTAAAAAAAACACTTATGTGCATCATTTATAAATCTGTTTAGCCCTGTTTATATCCAACTGTATTACACACTGTTTTTATGAAGTCTGCCAACAAAAAGATTGGAAAATATCATCTGGGGACAAAAATAAAGCCGTTGACATTAAGATATTTTGAGTTGTTGTCTTTTTTTATAAGAATGTTTTTCATCCATCTATTGCTTTACCAACTCAGTCCTGTTTATGGTCCCTGGGTTTTGTTGGTGCATACATTTGGCTAAAGGCTTGGTACACCCTGGATAGGTTGCCAGCCCATTCGCCACATTGACCCCGTTGAGTGTTTAGTTATTTTAATTTACCTAAAGCATGTTTGTGGGAGGAAATAGGAACTGGAAAACTTCACTCAGGATCAATGGACAATAGCCGCTTCTCTATTGTGTTGACCGTGGCTTAGAGAAAATTGCAGTATTTTAAATATATATATTCATTTTTAGGCAGAATTAGATGGAATGCCTTCAGAAATATATTTAATCATTGTTTACATTTGCAAAATGCTAAGTTGCCATTTAATAATAGTGTAATATTTTCTTTTAATAACTTTTGCCTTCAAATCAATTCTTATAGGTACACTTGCACAAGGTCAGGGATTCAGTGGGATTTGGTGTATTATCAGCAAATTACAACAAATCAGTGCTAAAAATCAATGTCACATGTAGTTTGAAACCCTGTTATGAACTGAAAATGAAACGGCTGTTTAAGAGGCTTAAAACTGGGTGAAGAACAGCCAATCTTTGCTGCCAAGGTGAAGGTGCTGTTCAAGTTCTTTTAAAGAGGCATTGAGAAACAGAAGATGCTGAGGACCATAGGACCATAGCCTTTTCAAATTGTAAGATGTTTAGCAGTGCCATCAGCTCAAAAACCAGTGGAACCCGTGTACATATTGTCCAGAGATGTCTAGACATGGTCTTCATGGAAGAGTTGTTGATAAAAAAATATCTCCGACTGACCAAGGCCAGACTTAAAGTGCACGAGGCCACAGATAAATGGCAACAGGTGCTTTGGACTGGTCAAAATGTGAAATGTTTGGCTGTAGCAGAAGGCAGCATGATATGTCTGGGGAAAGTTACAATAACAAGAGCATACTGGCAAATGTGAAGCATGGTGGAGGTTTCTTGAATGTTTTGAGTTGCCATTCTGGATATGCATTTTGAGATTGCTAAGAAATAAAGGCAGATATTTAATCATGCAATGTACTCTTAAAAACGTTCTTCGCTGGTTCTTTGGTGCTCGGAAGCACTTTTTCGCTTAAAAAAAAAAAACCCTGAATCTCTTTTTGGGTCTTCACTGATTCTTTATGGGTTTGAGGTACTGTTATAGCACTTTGTTAGTGTAAAGAAACTGTTATGGCCTTTTCGGTACATGTGGTTCTGTTGATTTTAATTTGATATGTACAGATGCTGATCATATATCTTGCCAAACTTTATTTATTTCATACATTTGATGTTTAGTTCTGAATAGCACCTTTGAAGATAATAAAAAGATTCCCTATGAGCCAAAGAATCTGATTTAGTTCTGTTTAGAATCCTTGTAAGAGTGTACAATTTGGGACATTTATTATGCAGCAGAACAATCCTTAGCATAAAGAAGTAGTGGTGGCCCCACAAAGCCCTGATCTCAACATCATCGAGGGTTTCTGTGAGGGTTTGAGCTTAGAGGAATTGTATCTAGAAGAAAAATTGTGTCGAATACCAATGGGAATATTAGTGAAATTATAAGCGCAATAAATATAATTGTTGAATAAAATCAAATATTTCTAAATTATTCCTATTGCGCAAACCAAAAACACACTGTTTTTTTTTCTTGGCTTTATGTAAAGAGACGCACAGTGTCTTTACCCTCACTGTGCAGGCAGTCCAACACTGTTTCCTTGTCATGTCAAGTCAGCAGAATTTTTTTGTTTTATTAATACTAAGGCTATGTTAAAATTGATTAACCATATCAGTTCAACTTTAAAGGTTTTTAAAGACCCTTTCTAAAGGTTTTTAAACCCCCTTTAAAGAGTTTTTAAAGCCACCACCAGGATGCAGTGTAACACAAGATAAGTTGGACACATTGAACTGTCAAACAGATGAAAAAAAACACAAATATATTTGTCAATATTGCACACAATATACAACCGCACAATACAAATGTCCCTCAAAAAAAAAATTAATAAATAAATAAAATGTCCATCCTGGGTCTGATCCTGGTGGTAGAAAAGTAGAAAAAAACAATGGCTTCCAGACATCCAGTTCACCTCATCGTCTTTTCATACCACAAGCTGAAAAATGACCCAGTATAATTTCTTCCTCTGATTTTTGAATGCTCACTGATGTATCTTGGGATGATCTGGTTTAAAGTTCCTCCCTATAATTAGTGCCTCTTGTTGCCTCTTATTCCATTTCCTCACTTCTTGTGGACTAATTAGAAAAATTGTATGTCATCCAAATGAGTGATTTACAATCAAGACACAAGTAAATAAAGGTATCAGGGTGATCTGCAGCAGGTAATCAGAGCGAAGATCAGATCCACTGCTGATGTGGCAGACATCTTCAGTATGTCTCAGCATCACATACAGGGGCTAAAAAAAATTCAAGAGGTGTTGGAGATGCCACATTGAAACATTTGTGACCAGGGCAGGCAGACCCTGGAGGACAACAGCTTGAGAAGACTCTTTTTTGCCTCGAAAGTCCAAGGCCAGCCCCTTTTCCACTGCAACAGAGCTCCGCAGGGCCTGGTCACCTGAAGTCCCTGTGTCAACCAAAACAGTTTTTTAGGATTCTGCCATGAAATGGCCTCCACGGTCGAATAAGTGCCCAGAAGCACTTAACTTTGCCAAGGCTGACAGCCTCCTAAAAGTGTGCATTTTTTCAGATTGAAATACACCACCCTCACCACAAATATTGCAGGAAACCTACTGGAAACCACATGGATCCAAGACTCACCCAGAACACAGCGCAGAAATCATGGTCTGGGATTAAGTCCAGTATGGGGTTGTGGGAGGGATCTACTGGGCGGAAGGCAACATCAATAGTCAAAAATACCAAGAAATCTTATATTCCCAAAAAAAGAGGCCAAATTCTGCCGCAGGACACTTCCATGTTCACATCAAAGTTCCTTAAGGTGAAGATCAAGATGTTCCAGGATTGGCCAGTTCAGTCACCAGATGGGAACATCATTGAGCATGTCGGATAGGATGAAAGAGGACAAAACCAAAATGACAACATCTGAATGAGTTTTTAGGCAATAGCAGAATGTTGTGTAGTTTAATTAGTAAAGAGTAGCACTAAACCTAAATTTGGCTTGCTGTTTGAACATGATCTAAAACAATGCATGGCATTTGTGGAAATCCATTGTTTGGAAGCAAGCAGCAGGTGCTTTGGAGCTGCTCTTATCTTGCCTGCCACAAAGCAGCATGGGAGTGAACAGTTGCCCCCTGAATGGCTCCGTCTGAATGGCTCCACCATGTCTCCGAGTATATCCATGACATATTGATACAAACTGCATAGCTTTCAGCAATCCTAGACAATTCCAGACAAAAACAGTGTGTTTATGAAACTTTTAGAAAGAAATTCAAAGTATTTAACACCTAAAAAATCTCACATCTAGCTCTCGCTATCTCTCTCTAGCGCTTCATGTATGCGCGTATTGATTACTGCCTTTCTTCTTTCTGTAACTTTTCCCCCTGTAGATCCAGCAGATTAGACATCCGCCTTGAAGAAATCAATCAATGTGCCCTGGGAGAAAGCTCACTGAAAGCAATCCCAGGAACCTCCAATGCTTGTGAAAAAGGCACAAGAGGAAGTTGTCTATTGTCTCAGACTTGACTTCTTGACCTTTATAAAATACAGGAGCATGCATCGCTGCAGTTACTATGAGTCTTGACCTTTGCTACAGGAAATACTGGAGATTGGGAGATCAATTTCTTCTGGGACTTCCTGTGGAAATCACAGTCAATGCTAATCAGGCTAATCTTGCTAAGATAACGAAGTTCATTTGGAAATGATTGGTGCGTCGGCTAGAACACTTTGAACTATTACCATACGACAGTGAAGATGCTTTGTGTTACATCTAGTTTGCTAACCGTAGCATTTCTGCAATCTTTGAGGGAGAAGGGGGGCAGAAGGAAGATGCTACAATGTTGGTGGAGTGGGTAGGAGCAACAGAGATAGAAAGGAGGAGTTTCTGCCTACCATCTGAGAGCCACGCATGAATTGTGCTGTGCCCACTACACTCATCTCATCCTCCTACACACCTTGAAGCTCTTTCACGAAGAGTGATGCAGCCACGATGATGCTTCATTTTGGAATTCTTGTTAGAAAAGCCTATTTCCATTATCATCCATTATCACGTGGTCCAGTTTCTGTTTATGTTCAGCTGTATTGTATGTATGTTCTGTGTTTCCACTGCTGTAAAGCCCTTTTGAGTAGGCTTTAAAATCAACATGTACATAAACTAGAGGTGTACTTGCTTGACGGATCAGTTTCCTGGTTAAGGAAACTACTGTTTCACTACAAAACCTTTATTCCCCCCAAAATCTGTTGATTCTTTTGATGAAACTTGACGTATAGTCGTAAAACACATTGTAAACAATGTTAACCCTTTATTTTTTCAATAAACAAAAGAACTGAAACCCTTTGCGTTGTCTTCTAGACTTGCACACAGTTTTAAAGGAACTTTCCTAGTACAATGTTCCAAACATCTAGCCCTAGATTTTCCGTGGATAGACTTCTCTCATTATCCCATCTTATGTAATCTCAGACACTCTCAATGATGTTGAGATCATAACTTTTTTATCAGTTCTGGTAGTTTGTCCTTCTTTATAATGAAGGTAGCTCTTAATGACCTTGTATGCTTGGAGTTGTCCTGCTGCAGACTAAAAGGGATTGAGCGGGCCAGAAGAATAATGAATGAACGAGAACCACCAACACCCATTTATTTATCCACATCAGAAAGATCAGACATCTCCTCACAGAACATTCAACCCAACTTCTGGTCCAAGCAATGGTCATATCAAGACTCGACTACTGCAATGCTCTTCTCGCTGGACTTCCTGCAAGTGCGGTCAGACCCTTTCAGATGATCCAGAACTCGGCAGCTCGACTGATCTTCAAAGAACCAAGAAGAGCACATGTCACCCCTCTCCTCATCTCTCTCCACTGGCTTCCCATTGAAGCTCGAATCAAGTTCAAATCATTGACGCTGGCATACAGGACAGTCACAGGCTCCGCTCCTTCATACCTCCACGAACTCCTCCAGCTCTACGTCCCCTCCAGACGCCTCCGCTCAGAAAATGGCCAGCGCCTCGTGGTCCCATCTCAGAGCGGCAAAAAATCTCTCACCAGGACCTTCTCCTTCACAGTTCCTGGCTGGTGGAACTCCATTGCCGTCCCATTACGGAAAGCTGAATCTCTCCACGCCTTCAAAAAGCAGCTAAAAACTCTACTCTTTCGAGAGCACTTACTAACTTAACATACTTACTTACTAACTTAACATAAGCACTTGCTTACTAACTAAAAAAAAAAAAACCTCTGAAGCACTGATTTGAATTCCCTCTCTGTACTAGCCCGAATGTGTTCTATGTGTATGTCTACTGATCCATCCACTTTGTACCAAACTGCTTGAGGTTTACTCCCAATGTAAGTCGCTTTGGATAAAAGCGTCTGCTAAATACATAAATGTAAATGTAAATTTTTTAAAAACGTTGCCCATGCTGGAGCTGCCAGTAGGTGGAGTGAGGCAGCTACCTACTGTCTCACCACACAGGGTTTGATCGAGCTGTTCTGCCATTCAGAAACATCCAAGGATGGATGAATGAACACCAGGTTTTGCAGCAAGGTGTCATTTTTTACAGTACGGTATTTTTTTTTGTTTAAATATGTGGGGATGGGATGTTCATATTTGTTTTTCAGCAAAATATTTTACAATTTTAAATGAACACTAATATCCCCAGTTATTTTAACACGTGTAATATTGTTTAATAAAGGTGTTAAATGATCCAAATGATGATCAAACAGCCGGTTCGCATCCCTTCATGGTGGAGAATATCAATGAGACATGATTTGAGGTGATCCCTGCAGCTTCTGTAATCAAAACCAATAAAGCGCAAGCATGCGCTAAACACATCAAACGGTCATCTCGAGTCTTGCTTCTCATTCATTCTCTTTCTCGGTCTATCCGCGGAGCTCTTCCGTCGCGTCGTGCAGAGGCGGAGTCCGTATGAACGACTCCGGTGACGAACACGAACGCGTACGGTGGATCCCCGCCACTCCGACGGCTGCGCGTGGGCACCAGTGAGAGAGTTCCGTATAAAAGTGGCCACATCCTCCTCTGCCTCCGACACACGCTGTCTGTGAGTAAGATACACCGTCTTTCTGGCTCCTCTCCTCCTCCTGGAAGCGTTTTCCCGCAGCACAAATTTCGGCTCTCGTCTATGGTTCTGACTCCAGCTTCCAACATGTCCCGGACCGACGAGGTGCATCGCATAACGGAGAATGTTTATAAGGTGAGTTTTGCGGATGTTACAATTTTGCGATATTTTATTTTATTGATAGTAACTAATTTGTAGCTATTATTCCTGAAAATTTATTGCATCATTTGTTTTTGACTATTTCTGGGACTCAGACAGAAAATGTAAAACCTGTAAACCCTAAACATAATTAGCTGTTATTTTAAATATGGAAAAGCCTATTTGGAAAAGCCTGCCTTCACACTGAGAAGTAGTTGGTTTCAGTGTAGAACCAGTTTAACCAAATAGTTATATCTGACCTGTCATCAATAACTCACTGTGAGTTTCGGGTGTCTTTTTCTCATAGACACAAGAGGTGCATTTGTACTTCCTTCATTTTTGGAAATTGTGAAAGGTTTTATAATAAAAAAAAAATAATGTTGTGTGCTGCTTTGTTTTACTAAGAATTAATTCTTGGTTAGCAGTGGGGCACATTGAGCGTGCTGTGTCCCATCATCATTGAAGCGTCACTAATACACAATGCTCTTGCATACAGGCATGTCTTCACTGATTTTCTCTCCCAATACCTCTGTGCAAGCTCCTGACTCACTGAACTAAACCTGCCGGCTGACCCACAGAAGCTTGTTAGTACAATCCTGCAGACATCTGTTGAAGGAATTGTTTAAAGCTGTTAATTCTAACCCATGGAAGTGATATCCCTGGCTAAGTAAGGAAGAGCACATTTCATTCTAAGAACAGGGAAACTGTGTCCATTATTGGAGATTTGATTAAACCTTTCCTTTTGGAATAAACCAAGACAAAGCTTTTACAGCTCATTGGTTCTTTCTTCTATTAAAGGATTTAAAGTATTTCAAAATCAAAATGTTTTCTCAGAGGTATATACTTTTTGAGTTTATCCGAGTCATCTCTTTGTCCATTGACGCTTTCCACCGACTTCTTTTGTAATGCCGAGGCTCTACTTGGCCTCACTCTGTGATCTTTTGGGGCTGTACACAGAGAGCACTTTTTTGTATCCATGAGGATCTAAAAGCAGGCTAAGTGGGGCTAAAGTGACACTTTTCTCTGATTAGAAATAAAAGTGTGACAACTTTCTGTTGATCGCTGATTGGTCTGTTGTTGAGCCTACTCATTGGACAGAAGGAATTATCAATGCACGCTCTTACAGTGAACGACACAGAAACACTGTTTTGTGCTGTATGCGTGTGGCACTTTTTTATGATGTCACCGAGCAGAACTGTAATGATGTAGCAGAGTGAGGCATTTTCAGCGACATGTCTAAAACAAGATGCTATTGAAAATATTTCTCATACCCATTATAGAAGACTCTGAAAGCAAGGTTCAAGATGGTATAACAGAAAACACGGCTTTATTTAGATGTAAAAACACTGAAAATACTAACAGGTAACAAACTGCTTGGATAGAGAGAGAGACAAAGGGGGAGAGGGAAAGGTGGGGGAAGGGGAAAGAGAGGGGCCTCAAAGAGCCAAGTGGCCTTTTGAAAGTTTAAAGCAGGAAAGAGGGAGAGCGTCTTTCTGCACACGCATTTAAAGAGCCAACCATTCCTATAGTTGTGATATAACTTACTGCTGTAGCTCAGAACAATATAATTTTAAATATAAAAATTAGTAAAAGTTGGGATGTGCCATAACTAAAACCTAACTAAAAATAGTTGAAAAATTATATAAGCTCCACCTCAAGAGGACGGATCAACCAATCACAGCCGAGCTGCATTGAATATAAGACGTTGAGCACAGGGTAATTTTAAACACTGATAGCAGGTATCACAAGGCTTTATTTATTGTTATCTATTTCCAAAACGGAGCTAGATGTCTGCTTTGGGATTTGTGTTGTAGTTCACACAGTTGACGTCCTGTACACCAATAAAAATGTAGTCACTTCAAGCTAACATTAGCATCTGGTAACATCTCTGTCACAACTTCAACTTCATGTAACATGTTTATATTTTCAATTTTTTGAACCAATACATTACATTTAATTGATGTAATCTGCTTGGAATGCCATCTGCAAACTCACATGTAGAACCCAATTATATTACCCACTGTTTTCTTAACTCTCTCATTTGTACCAGGGATCCTTATTTTTAGTCCAAGGGGGATGATGTCCTGCAGATTTTAGCTCCAACCCTAATCAAACACATCTGAAGAAGCTAATTAAGGTCTTACTGGGTATACTAGAAACTCCTAGAGAGATGTGTTGGAGTTAAACTCTGCAGGACACCGGTCCTCTGGGATGACTTAAGTGACCCCTGTGACGGGTTTATCAATCAAGTCTATTTGTTTCCAAATCAGTGCAAAACTTGCATTTTTTTTGCTTTGAAATGAATGTGTGAGTCCATTTCTGAGTTGACAACACGCCTTAAAGGGGTGGAGCTAACGATAGGTTTATGTTATTAGAGTTTCAAGCAGGTGGTGGATATTGAGTACTTTTCAGTGCTGTACTTTACTCAAAAGGTCTTAGTGATGTCAAGGGGCTCTAAGAAATAAAGACAGAGCAGTCGCAGTTGAGGTTGTTGTTATTGTTTCCAGACGAGATTCGCAGTTTTAATCCATGTTGCAAGTAATTCTTCAAATGGGCTAAAATGTGCACGGAACTATTATGGGTACCCTATTATCAGATTGTTGCGTAAACAAACACAGAAGGTGCAAAAGCTTGGGTTAGACTCGTATTGTAGCAGATCTCTTGTAAAACTTGGCTGACAATAGTTTCTCCAACTTGTTTTGTGATTCTGGGGGTGTAGACCCAGCAGATGCTTAGTAATTTCTCAGGACCTTGGGAGTTCAAATCCACCCATCTGCACTTACAAGTGACTCATCTGCCAGGGAGTGTGGGCAGTGTCTCACGGGCCTGTGTGAGTATGTGTGTCAGTTTCTGCATGTGCCTCTGTCTGTGTATGTGGGTAGAGTCTCGCACACCAAACGCTGCTAAAGCGTAGGGGTTGTGCGTGAGTTCAGCCTTGTGTGTGCCCACGGTGAGTAGGACAGTCAGAGCTCAGAGGATGTCATCTGTTGGAGGCTGTTCACCACATACCACACTGCCCACTTCCAGACCACAGGTTCATGGTTAATGCACCATAAACTTTGTACAAAACATTCAACACTTTGGGTACATTATTGTCAAAGATGACTGAGATTATTTCTCTTTCTATTTCGCTGAATCTCTTTTGAAACCAATATTTTAATGATGTTCTTGGCTCGTTTATATCTAAACTGCTGCATGTACTGAAGCAGGGTTTGTACTGAACAGACTACTACATTCATGGAATCTGAGGGACTGGTACAACTGGTAGAGCTACTTTAACATTTAAACATTTTAATATTTGACACTCAAAATTCTGAATGAAAACAAAATTCTTGAAACTAAACTCCTGATAACCATCAAATTTTTTCTTCACTTGTTGGATATCTCCTTTTAAATCAACTTTGGAGTGTTTATAAAGTGTTCAGGGGATTTTTTGGGTGGGGATAGATTTAGTTAAAATCCTGCTGTGAGTTTTGGAAGAGGCCATTTGAATTTTTTTGGCTAAAGCAAAAAGATTTTTTTGACATTGGAATTTTTTGAGTCAGTTCTTAAAATGTTTTAGTTAAAAGCAACTGCTTTAAATTTGCCAAAAGGAGCGAGCCAGTGTTTGGAATAATTTTTAAAACAGCTTTTTATTTTATTTAATTGTTCACAGTTTGTAAATGTGTATTGAAAACAACTTCATAAACTTGAGAATGCAAATCTTTTTCAGTTAAACTCATGCATTCTTTTGAAATTCCATTAATTTTTGTATGGCTTGATCTTAATTTCACTTTCACTTGAATTTTGAACTTAAGCTTATGAATTCAAATGACATTGAGATAGTTTTATTTCCAAACAAAATCATGTTTGTGGATGGTTGCATTTTTACCAGCCACTTATTTCAAGAGATTTCAATACTCCCTTATTTATATTTCAAATTATTTGTATGTATATATCTTTTTTAAACTTGCTCACACACTAATGTTACTGTTAGATAATAGCGATGGGGATGGATGGCATGCATTTATAAGTCTTTGGCCATGAAGTGACGAAGGAAGATGAGTGGCTTGGAGTTCTGTCACATGAGTGAAGGATTTAATATCCTAGGATTTAATATAAATGTGTATTTATTACAATATGTACAATAAAAAGTACAAAAAATGTAGATTGTGACACTTTAATTTTCTCTCTTGTACCAATCTAAGGCATCTGATCAGCCTTAAAGTAATAAAGATGTCATAAATATCTGTCCTAAATAATTTTGTGTGGTAAGCCATCAATAGCAGACAGATGGTAGCTTAACAGCTTGTTGGAGAAAAGCTGTCGGACTGTTTGTTTGTTTTCTTCTGTTTTTTGGTTGTGTGTGATACCTCTGAGGGGAATTAGAATCTGATCAAGGCAAGAGATTAAAAAAAAAACCTGTAAAGGGCAAAATGTACTTACAGATGCCTGCAATATGACAGCATTCAGTTGGTCAGGATTTGTTTATTAACTTGGTTTCTTGATTAGCGAATAATGACCTCTAGTGTTACACTTTATCAGCTTAAATATTGTTTATAAATATCAGCAAACTTTGTATGCCTTGCTTTAATAAGAGAAAGGGGAGAAAGGGCTGAGAGATGACCACAAGCTATGAATGGGTTTAGGTCCCACTCCCACTGTACCACTTGAAGCCAGCAATATTGCCAACATTTAGATGCTTAAAGCCATCTTGAAATGGGAAATATGTGACCTGATGGAACAATGAGCAATTCAAAATTAAAAATAGCTTTTCTTTTAACTTTTCAGAACGTTTGGACAGTCAGAAAAAATTATTAATGAAAAATAAACTTTCTGACATGAACCAGAGTCAAAACTGCCCACCCTACAGAGTTTTGTTTGAAGTGAGAGATCCTGAATTGGACTTACTCAGGTCTTATGATGCAAAAAATAAATTAGTGAAAGTGTAACCTGTAATGTGGCTAATAGTAGGTTATTAGAACTATGCAGGTAGTTGCTTTGCAATAACGTGTACAATATTAGAAAACTAAAGTTATTTGTTATATTTGCAACATTCTCATTCAGTTTCCCTCCAAAAGCTACACCCTCATTAAGAATACATTATACAGAGATGATGGAGTGCATTAAAGCCCCTTGCCCCTCTCTTTCATCTCTCCAAGTTCCCACCAATTCATGAAAGTAGTCATAAAATCAAAGACATGAGGTTAGCAGCACAGGTAAAGGTAATCTCACTCCAGAGGACATTACTATATTGTCTTGCCGTTTTTTTCTCTGCACCAACCTTCATCCTGACTAACTGTGTGACCAAAAGGTAACAGGGTATTAGAAAAGCAGAACGTATTGTGAATGTAGTTAATGACTGATGACTTTAGTCAAGGTTTGGATTAGACGCTAGGGACTACTGAATCCAGTTCCAGATTAGGTTTATCTCTCTCCGCTTGGTTAATACATTCTTATTTGATAGCTCAGATGCTAAGTAGTTTTTTAAAGAGTAGCTTAAGCTTCCCCATGGTTTGAATTGTTCAATCATCTTCAATTGATTCCAAATTTTAACCAGAGAAGAGCTTTATTTCATTACATCTTGTATGCAGATACATCTATTAGTTTTATATATAAAGTCAAGTAGAATGTTTTTTTATATAGCGCTTTTATGCAGATGCTTCATAGAAGGCGGAGCCTAATGTAAATTAGTTCTAGTATGAGCATGTTTTGTGGTCAAGCTGTAAGTTTTTATTGTCAGAGGGCAGAATTAAACGGATATTTAAGGGTCTAATAATGATACCCTGTAGTAGTTAAAGCTGTGGGTCTGTAGTAACCAGATTAAAGCACTGTATTTGAGCCTAGAAGGATGAGAGAGACTGCATTGTTGTGATTAGTAGGTGAGAGGCTTGCCAGCTTTTTCTGATTCTAGTGCTGGGGGTTCAGGTTGGAGTGTTTTTTCTAGCAGCACACCATCAGATTATCGCATCCTCAGTCTTTGTACTTTCGCACAAAAATCACAATGATACACTCTTAGAGGGCAGTAAACAGAGACATCTGTTCAATGTAATGAACTCTTTTTTCCTTTAGAGCTTAATAGCTCTGTATCTCATGGAGAATAAAGGAATTTACAGATGGTTGATGTTGAAATTCATGTCAGTTTTTATGATAAATGCATAGTGCTGTACTGTGAAAAATATAATACTGTGCAAAGGATTTAACAGGTGGGGAAATGCTAAAAACATAGAATGCTTTCAGAAATACAAGTGGTTATTTTTTTGTTGTAAATTTACAAAGTGAGTGAACAAAATAAAATTCTTAAACAAAGCAATATTTGTTTTTTCTGCCTTTTGGTTTCAAACCATCATCAATTCTCATAGGTGCACTTGCAAAAAGTCTGATTTTGCAGGATTGTATATATGTATGATTCTCCAATTAAAGTGTAATTGATCATCATTGAGCCCTGCGATGGACTGGCAACTTGTCCAGGGTATACCCCCACCTCTCGCCTAATGTGCGCTGGAGATAGGCCCATGCAGACCCCCGTAACCCCAAAAAGGGAATAAGCAGGTTGGAAAATGAATGAATGAATGAATGAATGATCGTCATTGACACTAATAGGTTCAAACCTAGTCATTAATTGTAACGTAGATGCAGTGGTCAGCCAAGCAAACAGCAGATTAATGCTTTTTATCACTGTACAGCAGTGCAGTCTGGCCAGAAGTGGTCTTTATGGGAGAGTTGCTCCTCCACTTGGAAACAACTGAAAATGGCAGCAGGTGCTTTGGACTGATGATTCTAAATGTGAAATATTTGTGGGTAGCAGACGGCAGTCAATTCATGAAGGGCTGGAATGTGGTACAATAATGAATGTCTGCAGGCATGGTATAGGTTACTTCAACATTTGGGGCTTTATTTCCCCAAATGAAGTTGGAGATTTGATGAGTAGTAATGGTGATCTCAATCCTGAGAAATACCAGCAGATACATTGTGCAATGCCATCTTCAGCATAAAAATTGAAAAAGTAGTAAATGCCCCACAGTGCCCTAAGATCAAACATCACAGAGTGTGTCTGGGATAACATGCTAAAGGCAAAGGGTGGTCACGCTAAATGTTAGATTGAAGTAGATTTCTATTTTGTTCATTAATGATAATCAATCAATAAAGTGAGAAAGTGGCATCAATGAAGCCGCCATATTTGTAGGGTGACACCACAGTTGGCTTGGTTATCCCTTCAAATGTAATTGTTTTAACGGCATGACATATGATATTGACAATTATAAATATGTACAGTTGTACAAGTAATGTAAAAGTAATTGTTGTTTAAAAATTGATACTTTAGACAAGAAACATAACTAAGTCACTCCTAGTGGAAACGAAGACTGCAAACAAGATGGCCGCAGTGCACGATGTGACGACACCTACCGCGAGAACTGTCTGGTTGCGCATCTAGCACATGCCTTCTAACATGTGACTCGACTGGTACTCTCTCATATGTTCTTTTGCAGAAATGTGTTAATGATAGAATAGAGGTAGTTAATAAATTGCGTAGTTTGGTTTTTGTTTAAAGTTAAAACTAATTTGATATAAGATTCATAACAGATATTGTTGCATCTTTAAATAAAGTTTACTTTTTACACTTTACATAAGTTAATGGTACAGTGGTACCCCGAGATACGAATGCTTCGAGTTACGAAATACGAAAGATCTCGTGGAATTTTTTTTGCTTTAAGATACAAAGAAATATTTGAGATACAAACAATAACAAACATTTCTGCTTTATTTTCTACTTCTTTGTCTCACATCGCGCTGCGCTTCCGCATCCTTGCGGTCCTTTCTCCCTTTGAAGAAAGTGCGCTTCAAGGGGCTGATACGCCTAACTGAAACACTAAATCAGTTTTAAATCGAGCGAAACATTATGTATTGATTACCGATATTGTACTATAACAAATGTTAGAGTCAAGGTGATGTAAAAAAACGTTTATAACGTGGAAAGTGCTGTTCTGTAGTGCAAGTTAGTCCTTCTCCAACGACACATTGTCTCACTCTCAAGGTAAGGTTTCACATTTGTGTACATATTACGTATTTTGCGTGTGTTTTTTATCATTATATTATCATTTATTACATTAACAATGTTTAGATTTAAGGATTGAAGAAATGTTACTTGATTTTTATCCGGTTTTCCATTTTTTATTTACTTATACTGTTGTTTCTGAGAGGCGTTGCACGGATTAGCCATTTTACATATAAAACTTGCTTCGAGATACGAATTGTTGAACATATGAACGTCACCCTGGAACGCATTAATTTCGTATCTCTGGGTACCACTGTACTTTATTTCTGGGAACAACACCTCTACGCTACACATACATTCTCTTCTCTATCTATAACACTTCTTCTCTACATGTATTATCCAGGAAAACCTCAAACACCATAGTGTCAGGTCGCCCTCTACTGGTCGTCAATGTACTAGGACCACAAAACCCAGTATTATTCTATGCAGAAATGAATATGTAAATATGTAATAATTATCGACGATACCACAAGTATTGACAATTTAAAATATTTAGGACCACTGTTTAAATCACAAGGAACATATTCATATTATAGAAGCTAATTTAAAAATTTATTTTTACCTGAAACTTTTGCACATTACTGTATATCAAACCCTACGTAGCGTAGTGTCTTTTTTCATATTTATTTTAAATTAAATGGAAACCTGCTGTAGATGTTGAGTTTTGATGGCATTCTAAAACGTGTTAAATGTTCACCAATTTACGTTCTTTAGTTCAGAAAACATACAAACCAAAATGTTACCCGAACAATTTGAAGTTAATTGTTAACTAAGGCCACCTCTTTTTCCAAACATTTATTTGTTTGCCCTCAAAATTACATCTATGTGGAGTGTTTTTTGTTCGTTTTTTTTTTTTGCGTACAGAGCCCTTATTTAAAACTAAAATGTCATTTTATAGCCATGTTACAAACCACATCGTCAGTTTCAAAATTGTAAAAGGGACACCCTAACAAATTCATTTAATGACTTGAATGAACATTGACATTCACTTAATATCTCATGGAATGATGTTTCAACAGAAAGAAGGAACACTATCAGTATGTCTTCATGAAATGCACTCATTATGCACAAGCACATGCATCTCTGCATCATTTCTATGCCTAAAAATAGATATTTTAATTCTCTATTTCCAATCTGCATTTCTGTGAATGGATTACACTGTTGAGATGGAAGGGAACACTGTGTTCCACCAGTCAGATGTAACAAAATCAAGTCACAGAACACCCCCCTCATGTGACCAAATGGTACAATCCAAATGTGCAGGGAATTGGAATTTTCTGTAGCAGAGTGTAATGCGGGGGAATTCCGACACAACCATATTTGGGCAAGGAAGTCATTCTCTCTCCATCTCACCTCTTCAAGCTCTGTCTGAAGTGGAATACACACAGTGTACTCGAAAGACACACAACCACATAGAGAGGAGCTCATCTGAAATGTAAATTGGGCAGATGAGTATCAGAGAGGCTTGTAGGAGTGAGAGCTGAAAGACATGCAGCATCTGCAGTGGACACAGGAAGCTAGGAGTGCTGAGCAAAAAAAATGTGCTTGCCGTATTGCTGAGATTTGATAGGAAATTTCAGACAGAAATTACTCAATATTGCTATATTCTATAACTATGCAATATTCCAAACATTGAATAATCTGGATTTAGTACACACTAGAACACACGTGTTGGTGATTTTTCATAGAGTGAGTCTATGAAAACCAGAATAAGCTGCATTTTAATCAATGCTTAAGTATGGGTAATATACATGTGTACAGGGAATAAACAACTTCTCAGAAAAATCTGACATTTTTAGTCTAGTTTTAACAGCAGCCTTGGATTTCATGATGCTTTTCTTAGGCCATTATCAACACCATCCAAATGGTTTAATAAGTTTTCACTCTACCTACTTGCAGAAGTTACTATTAATTGAGTTAGTTAGATAGTAGTGTACATTCACTAAATGTGCAGTTCTGTTATAAATGTCATAATGTATTGGTTTTGTGCATGTTTCTAATTCTGCTAAAACCCTTACCATTTCCCCAACCCTTGCCAGTTGGTGGAGCAGGGACCTACCATCTCTTAAGAATAGTCAGATCAAATTGGCATCTGTAGTGGTTGGATGATTTTAATTTTTTTTACCTTGTCCTGTCCCGCTGAAAAGCCATCACATGAGAGAGTACATGCTTTGCTGAGTTGGACAGTTTTACTTTCTCCAGGGGAGTAAAACACTTGGTGTGGTGTTTTCTCCTCTGGATTGGAGCATTGAATGTATGTAAATATTTATTAGTTGTGGTTCCCCCCAGCCAGTTTACATTAGTTGTGTCAGGACAAGACAGCGTTGGACTGAACGGAGGAGTGGATAAGGAATTGGGGAAGGGTGAGGGGGAAAGGTTTACGAGTAAAAAAGAAAATTGGAAAAAAATACAATATAAGTCCTGGTTACAGTTCTCTTTGTCCCATTTGCAGTTCTTACACAACACACATATATACAGAGCATCTACCTAGACAAACCCTGTCCATATGTTATAGTTCATGAAGAACAGTTCTTGCAGTTTGTATATTCCTGCACACATACACACATGTTTAAATATACATACACACACAGCCAATGATTTATGTGGGGTCATAATGACTTTGTACACTTTATAATACAAGTCTGCTACATGCAGATCATATACTGCGGGGTGGACGAACCGCATGCATTGACCTGATCTGCATCGAATGAGTTGGATGATTTTCTAAACTTTTTGTGGCCGCAGCATTTATTGACAGGACAGTCAAGAGGAGAGACAGGAAGCTATGCGCAGAGAGAGTAGGGGCATTACAGGCAAATAAACGTAAAGCTCAGCATTTGAACTTGCAGGAAATGGTCTTGTTTTAAGTATCGACAACATAAAAGTATGGATGTAGTGTCTGTGACGCTGCTCATTGGGTTCTGAGAAAATGCTAAGAAACTAAAATAACCATTCGCTAGCCACAGGAGTATATCACTAGCACATATTAATTGGGGAAAAGGTGCACAGAGGTAGCAAAGATGACTGAAGGTTTAAGAGTCAGAATCAGTGAGCTGAAATGTCTGATTTCTCAACTCAATGGTACTAAAGCTGCTGGACTTGAGCAATACATACAACACATTTCACGGATTCACAGTTACCCGTATGTTTAGGTGTGTGCTTTGTTGAACACAAGGTTGAAAATGGGTATGTTTATGTACCATCACTTGGCACTGAAGCATAGATTATCATTGAACTGAGGAAAACACACCCACACAAGAGTTGATTAAATTCATCAATCTCTTCTAAAGACTGCAGCTGCATTAGTTACACATCACAGAGTTCTGTTGCTGCAAGTTTACATACTGCATGTATCCTGTTCTTATTCCAATGTCCAATGGTCATGATTACAACCCTTCTTGTTCATGCTAAATGTTGAAAACATTTTACAAAGACAAATCCAAAGTGTTTGGGTGAGATCCATGAAATTCCATTACAGTGATGCGAGATCCATTGAATGTTCATCACTATGAAATCTTGCTCATTAATTAAGCCTATTAATTGCATCTCAGTGAACATGCCTGTAATGAAGTGATGAAAAATTTGTTTGCCACTTTCCATTTAGTGTCTGACAAGACAGAACAGATGATAATTAATCCTGGATCTGGCTAAATGTGTAAAAATTGTTGTGTGACTTACAGGGATGGACGGTTCATGTACGAATGATTGACTACAGCACAACTGCAATTGAATCAAAATGAGTGATCCCCAAACAAAAATATAGATTTTTTTGGGTATTTAAAGTGGCTTTGTTGCACAAATTTAATAAGAATAGCTGCCTGAAGAGAGGAACTATATCTTCTTCCGACACAACTTCTCTCCATACAACAACCTGATGCACTTCCTTACTAATACTCTGTAAGTAGTAAGTAGGTGAATGGGATTGTTTTTTTTATCCATTTTAAAAACCATGTTGACTGTGAAATGTTTTTTTTTGGAACTTTTGATTTGTTCATTGTATTTTAATTTGTTTTGTTGTGATTTTTTGCAGGGGTTTGTCATACAATTTTGAACTTACATTTCATAATGAAAATACACTATTTTATAGTCATTTTTAGTCACATGAATAAAATGATTACATAATACAATCTGTATCAATGAAAAAAGGAAAATACTTCAAATATGTTCAAATACTTGGTATCAGACAGAAAAAAAACAATTGGTATTGGATCGAAAAAGAAAACGCTTGATATTGGTTTGAGAAGAAAACACTTGATATCGGATTGAGAAGAAAACACTTGATATTGGATTGAGAAGAAAACACTTGATATCGGATTGAGAAGAAAACACTTGATATCGGGCAGAGAAGAAAACACTTGATATCGGATTGAGAAGAAAACACTGAGAAGAAAACACTTGATATCGGGCAGAGAAGAAAACACTTGATATCGGATTGAGAAGAAAACACTTGATATCAGACCGAGAAGAAAACACTTGATATCGGGCAGAGAAGAAAACACTTGATATCGGATTGAGAAGAAAACACTTGATATCAGACCGAGAAGAAAACACTTGATATCGGGCTGAGAAGAAAACACTTGATATCGGATTGAGAAGAAAACACTTGATATCAGACCGAGAAGAAAACACTTGATATCGGGCAGAGAAGAAAACACTTGATATCGGATTGAGAAGAAAACACTTGATATCAGACCGAGAAGAAAACACTTGATATCGGGCAGAGAAGAAAACACTTGATATCGGATTGAGAAGAAAACACTTGATATCAGACCGAGAAGAAAACACTTGATATCGGGCAGAGAAGAAAACACTTGATATCGGATTGAGAAGAAAACACTTGATATCAGACCGAGAAGAAAACACTTGATATCGGGCAGAGAAGAAAACACTTGATATCGGATTGAGAAGAAAACACTTGATATCAGACCGAGAAGAAAACACTTGATATCGGGCAGAGAAGAAAACACTTGATATCGGATTGAGAAGAAAACACTTGATATCAGACCGAGAAGAAAACACTTGATATCGGGCAGAGAAGAAAACACTTGATATCGGATTGAGAAGAAAACACTTGATATCAGACCGAGAAGAAAACACTTGATATCGGGCCGAGAAGAAAACACTTGATATCGGATTGAGAAGAAAACACTTGATATTGGACTGAGAAGAAAACACTTAATATCGGATTGAGAAGAAAACACTTGATATCGGATAGAGAAGAAAACACTTGATATCGGACTGAGAAGAAAACACTTCATATCGGATTGAGAAGAAAACACTTGATATTGGACTGAAAAGAAAACACTTGATATCGGATTTAGAAGAAAACACTTGATATTGGATTGAGAAGAAAACGCTTGATATCGGACTGAGAAGAAAACGCATGATATCGGACTGAGAAGAAAACACTTAATAACTGATTGAGAAGAAAACACTTAATTACTCATTGAGAAGAAAACACTTGATAGCGGATTGGGAAGAAAACACTTGATATTGGATTGAGAAGAAAACGCTTGATATCAGACTGAAAAGAAAACACTTAGTATTTGATTGAAAATAAAGTGCTTAGTATTGGACCAAAAAGAAAATATTTGGTGTCAGATCCAACCAAGACTCCACAAAGCTTCTTTAGATCTTTGGATGAATATTATTCACAATTTTCTTCTCCTGCACGCCTCTGTAAACTCTCATCTGAAAAGAATGTGGAGCAGTGAGATCCATCATACTTGCATAATTCCTTCCTTGATGAAAACACGCCAGCTGTGCTTGCTTGGCACCAAACTAAGAATGTCTTATATCTTTTCTGTTGGTGTTTACATAGTCTGCTGGCTCTTTTTTCTTCATGAGGATTTTATAATGTAGATTGCTGCTGATTAGACTGCTGTATGGCTGCTTAGACAGGTGATGAATTACATACGAAAAAATTATGGGATGAATGGTGATAGTTAAGATCCAACAAAGTGGTTTAGGGATGATTTTGTTTAGTGTATATGTCATGTCATTTAATACGTGCTCTTAGCAGCAACATGCACAAAACTCAAAATAGTCTGTGTGTCCTCATTTTTTTTAACCTGTTTTCAGTGCAACTGGAGCACAGGGTGTGGCATTTGGGAGATTCCCTAAGACTTTAGTATATTGTTGACCTTAGCTAAAAAAAAACACTTTCAAAAAGTTATTTTATTTTGTCAGAAAAATAGTTTTTTAGTTTGGTGAGTTGAGAAGTATTGGTCTTAGAACAAATTCAAGTGAACATATAGTGCAGAATTTTTCCTGAATGGACCAATAAGGTCTTCTGAGAATAATAAGGTGTCTCCTCAATTAGTACTCTTCGAAGAAAGTACAAGACTTTAAAGGGCATCTCTTTGAGATTGTGAGATTTGGTGAGTCAGGTTCCCAGAAGATCTCCACATATTCTCACACCAATAACAAACGAATCACAAATCTCTGCTGGCAAGATGCCCTCAAAGTCTCACTAATAGAGGGTTGTGAAAAAGCAGGGGGAGTGAATCAGGTCAGGCTCGTTCCTTCTCTCTCTCTCTCTATCCATCTTTTTTGGTAACTTCACAGACATTGCATCTTCATTTGCACAGTTATCACCAACAGCCAGATGTTTTATTGTAACATGGAGTGGAAGCTTAGAAGGAAGGATCCCATTAAACTTCTGGCATTCCTCAGATATTGGTAATGGTGGGTATGACTGATGTGAAGAATAATGCTTTGCTTTTTATGTTGCAGTCCATCATGGAGCAGTTCAACCCTTGCCTGAGGAATTTTGTTGCCATGGGGAAAACGTACGAGAAGGCCCTCTCCAGTGAGTACAAATGTGGCTTCTTCTTCTTTATCACCTTTCGCCAGCCATTCAAGCTCTTGTTTCATTGGTTTATTTTGGAGGATTTGCTTGAGATTTATTTTATGATAAAGTTCAAGAGATTCAGTTCTTTATGTATACAATATAAACTTTTTGTTAAATGTTTGTTATATGTTTGTAAGGAGGATGTTTTTGTTTGTGAAATGAAAGACTTCCTGTTCCTTGTAGTCAGAGAATGTTGCATGCTCTGTATGAATCCCCCTAAAACAGCCCCTGGCATCCACCCAGTTCATGCATGTTGCATCTCCAGAGCATCTTATATATACTGTATGTACGCAGCAAAACTAACTTCTGGTTAAGTGTGTGGAGCTCCACATGTTTTCAAGATGTAGAGAGGACAAGCATAAAGATTTAGCCTTTCTTGGTGCAATGTATGCACTGGGAAGTAATGTAAAATGGAACAGGCTTAAAGTGGGCCAGAGAGAGCTCTGGGAGCGGATGCAGTCCCACAGAGTGAGAGAAAAGGAACAGGAAAGATGTATAATCAGGACAAAAACGTTAAGGCACAGCAATGAGGACAAAATAGGTTCACATTGGCAATAAGTGCCTCAAGTACCAAAGATTGAGGCACGTTCGTTCTGGCATAGAGTTGTAATTAGACTTTAAAAGTTCAGTTTATCTAAACATGAGCCGAGCCTCACTGTTTTGATCAACTGTTTTATAAGCCCAAACTTGACCATCTATCCGCTAAATTCAAGCTCTTTTCACCTCCTCAAATTTTATATTTCTCACATTAATTGAAGTACATCACAAGGATGCACTGAGCAAAATGATAGAAGCCCAAACTCCCAACTGGTCAAGTCCAGATCAGTCAAGCATTGAGGATCTTTTTCTGCTGATCAGATTTCCAAGTTATCAATAACTGAACATTTAAGGCTTCTACACACCAATACGAATTTTCGATCCGCAGTTTTATGCAACATGATGGGTGACAACGGGACATCACACATCTGACCGTATGACTAGTGCCAACGAAAAACAGTTTCGGTTGCCATATCGGATCCGTTTTAATCAGGGAGAACGACCAATTAAAGCTGGCTCTATTGATGATGTGAGTATGACGTAAAATAACCTCTCTGTGGTGCTCACATTTTCATAGCGACTTCACTCAGAAAAAAGGAAAGAAATATCTAATTTCAATTCGGATCAGTGTGTAGAGGCCTTAACAGGGCTCTTTTTATCAAGGTGCCTCAATCTGCTCTTTCTGTTTCATTAGCAACCCAGCTTCTACCAACAACTTAATCATTGTCACTACATTGACATTCTTGGTTACTCTGTTCTTGGGGGATTGGCTACCACCCTATTCTTTAAGTTGAGGGTCCCCTTGAATCTGCTGCTGTTCTCTGTCTTTACATTTCATGGGGCTCATGGAAAGGACAGTGGAATTTAGAACAGGGAATTTCTGCCAGCATTTATAATGACTTTCTTTATCTTAAATATAGTCTACCCAAGATAAATATAAAACCACGGCTCTATGAAACAGAAGGCTCCATCAAATGGAATCCAGTGAAAGTAAGGTGAGGGAGATAATACCAAACTCATCAAGGTTCAGAGACTTTATAGAAGAAGACAAAGAGAGGGAGAGAGAGAGCAAACAACACATTTAATGGCTGGTCATGATTTAACGCGATTATCCTAATCTGTTTACGTTCCAAGGAGTTCTATAGATTAAAAAAAGAATGCACTTATAGAATTATATTCTGCTTAATGGTCAAGTTAATAGGCTTTAGAACAATTAATTGTCTACATTGTTCCTTGAAAGTTACAGATAGTGTTTCAATGAATTGAAATCTTGGGGTTGAAGACATCTACTGCAGACTTATATCACTGTGCAGAGAGCCAAAACATTCTCTCATGATTCCAGACTTCATTTAATATTTTATGAGACTGAAAATACAGGGAAAAGACCAATGCTCTAGAGGGTAGAGTACAAGATTGTGAGCATGTGTGAGAGAGCATGAAGCGTAGATCTTGATAGATAAGTTTAAAAATAGACCCAAGTAGAGTGAGATGTGTGCTTCCTTCCTTGCACTTGAGCCCTGGCTGTTGACTTTGAGGTTAGCGGAATCCATCATGGGGATTTGCCGGAGTTGTAAATATGCCAGGTCCTCCAGGCATCAGAGTGGAAAACCTCCAAAGTGTCCGCTAATGATTCGTGCTGAAGGTTGCCACTGTGAAGTTGAAAGGTGACAATTTCTTTTCAAAGCGAGAAACCGTTGGTGGAACAACTTGGCCATTTGCAGAATAAATGCAATGTGACCCTTTCGACAGAATTTTGTTTTGCACAAACAGCTGCTGGAAGCTTTAAGTAAATCCTCTCTGATGCCTGTATCTTATATGAATTGAGGAATAGGTTGGAATGGTGAAATCTTTTTAAATGCTCCATGTTCAATGAAGTCTTCTATATGCACCGAGCTGGAGAATGGGTTGATCTACTTTGGGATTTTCTATGGTTTTATCTTGTTGCTGATCAATGTTTCCTCTGAGATGTTGGAGAGACTTTCTGCCCTATTTTCTGCCTCTGTAATCCTCTTTCCTTCTGCTACCTCTCTTGTTTCTTTGCCCCCCACCACACAGCGTAACCGCTGGAGCACCAAAGCCCCCAGATTTCCCCCTCTAATCCCTCACAACCAGGGCACACCTTATCCCTGATCCTGGGATTTGCACGGGCACTAGCAAATAAGTCTATACATTCATATGTGACTGGCCTGCTCCCGCTTCCATTTGACATTTTTCATCTTTGACTTGGGATATAGTAAGACATCTGTCTTTTGGATGAGACATCAAACTGATGACTATCTGTGGTCAGGAAAAATCCCAGGATTTTCCTGTGGAAAAAAAGACTAGGGTTGGTACACTGCATCCAGTCTTCAACCTTCATTCTGATTATTAATGCATTTTAATTGACTGTACTAATCACATACAAGCAATAAGCTAGTTTGTGGTGTGTACTGTGATGCACAATTGGTGCTGGATTAAGAGACCCTCCTCAAAGCTGTGGTCCTAAAGCATTATTTCAAATGTAAAGAATTATTACGATCGCTGCTCGTTTTATATTGAATTTGGTGCCAGTTCCGACTAATGCCGAGTTCAGACTGCATGATTATAGCCCCATTTTGATTTGCTGACAGATAATCACAGGCAAACCTGTACATGAGTGACTTTCATACACTGTGAACGATCACAGACACAGACACTGAGAGAATATCTGGATCTGTCAGTGATTCAGACTCATGAAACTTCCTGAAAATACCATTGTGATTACATACAGAATTGGGGGGAGCAGTTACAAAGGTTATATCAATAATGTATCAATAATCAGCTGTATCAATAATGGCTTCTTCTTTGTCTATTTGTTTTTTTTTTGTGTTGTTTCATTTTTAATAACAATCCCAGTCTCATAAGAACTTTGGGCATACTTTGCATACATGGTACAAAGTTGTTGGTGATTCTTCCTATTGTAGTCATGCACTCTCTTGTCGCCCACTGCACTGTGCTGCAAAAATACAGCAGCGACTGAATGCATTTCGGTCTTGCAGATCGAAAAAATCTGTCACACGCCTACTTTAAAAATCATGCATCTGAATTCGGCATGAGAAGCCTTAAGAAGCTAATTTTAACAATCGAAAAAAGCCAGAAACTGGTTTTAACCCTTTTGCTTTATAACCACAGGTTCAAAAAATAGGTTGGAATCATGTGTCAATCAAAATGTATTTGCATAGCACCAAAAACAAACGTCATAGATGCTCTTGGTAACATAGACTTCAATAAAACAAATGAACACACAGATAAAACTACATCCAATACATATACACAATCACATGAAACCCCATTAATCTAAAACAATCATAGCACAAAGTACATGGAACTGCTGGGATCGATTTTTCCAAAACATTGTATTACTCTTAAACAAGCCTAAAAATTGCTGAAAAAGCCTAAAAAGCCTAAGAACTGCTTTTACTTGAAGGTTACAGTCCTGTGTGCCAGTGGTTGGAGGGGGAGGGGGCAAATATACTCTGTCCACCCCAATAGGCACAGAGTGCAACAGCTAATTAGTGGAACAGGTAACCAGTGCAGCGTAAATAATAATTTATTAGATTCCATGAAATAGTTCTTGTTTGACCACGTTAAAACAGAGCTGCAGCATTTTGCATGGCCTATTATCTCGGATGCAGGAACTTATTCAGCCCAAAGCACAACACATTACAATAATCAATGTGCAAACATATTAGTGCATCCATGGCTCTCTCCATAGCCTAGAAAAGTGAGACTTCCCCTAGTTATTGTTGAAAACAAAGCCCTTACTACATGAACTAACTGGTCTCCAATCTGTGAGTTTATTGATTTCCCAAGATTCCTGACTTCTTAGGAGTTATAAACTCATCCTCAGCATTGTCAAGTAGTGAGTTAAAATTGTAAACGATACAGGAAGCTGTCTGCCTAAACTAATTTGAGCTCTCTAACATCTGTCACCATTGGCTAGAGAAACATAGTTTACAGTTCAAACCTGAATGGGCTTTAAGACTTTTATTCTAAATAAAAAACAGTCACTAGTGTCCTGATCCTCAATTAGTCAGGGTTGTCCTCCGGTGGGCGGCATGTGGAGGACTGCTATTGAGGGATTCAGCATTCGAGGGTACAAGGCCATTGTTGGGCCAACCCGGCAATTTGCCTGGAAATCCTCTTCAACGTGGGCGTTAAGGTCCATCTTCTGATCTTGAGAGCCAGTGGTTTCACTGTACCTGTATGTGAGATGCCGAGTCTTCGCAATCTGTTGCCACTGCCTTCGAGGATGAAGCTGGCAGGGAAAGTGACGCTCTCCCTCTGTTCATCCACTCTGCTTTTCCTTAAAAACATGCCCTTTCATGAGGGGCACATGGTATGATTGATTGAACCCCACACCCCAAACACAGAGTCATCTCAGACTTTGTCTATAAGTGAAAAAAAGGTAGACTTTCAAACAGAATTAGACCTAAAACTGAGCCTTGAGGGACGCACCCATCCAACTGCAGAGAAAAGCATCTGATGCTAAAATAGGACTTCAACAAGGAAGCATTGACTTTTTATGGGTGTTATAATGGGTTAAAATAATAAAGTAAATATGTGTATGGGGTGGAGTTATCATATATTAAAAATACTAAATAACATGGACAAAGACGTTGAAATTCTGATCCTGCAACAGATCCCTTATTAACTTGTTGAATTGATCCTAAAGACCACATCAGTTAACTTGAGGAAAGACTTCTTCTGATTATTTGATCCCTTCTGCTTCTTGGCATTTCTCTCTTATCTAAACTATAATGGCCCTCTTGCTGTGAGGCTTTAGAGCCAGCTACTTTTTTTCCCAAGCTGGGGATCTGTCTATATTTAAGAGCAACTGGACTCAGTGACAATCTATTTGATGTGAGTTTTGGTAAAGGTTTTATTTAACTAAAAGAAAATAGTTTTACAATTCATTGCTCACTAGCTCCACCCAACCAGACCTCTGGCCAATCCATCATAGATCATATAGTTAAAGCTTTCCCATCCACCTCTCCTCACCTTTTCAGAGATCCTGCACCTGTGGGTTAAGAGAAGCTTCGGGTTGAACCTTAGCACAACCCTGGTTCTTATTGCCGCCATGCTTCCATGTTTCCAGGTGTGACATTTGCAGCTAAAGGCTACTTCGACGCACTGGTGCGGATGGGAGAGCTGGCCAGCGAGAGTCACGGCTCTAAGGATATTGGTGAGTTATAGACTATAGTAGCAGTGCCCCCTATGGTTGGGAGGGGGGTTGCAAGAGAGAACAACGTATGAAAACACATAGCACATCTTATAACTCAAATAAACCCCATAAACTCTGCAGATTCATTCATCTGCTTTATTGTGAATGGTTGCATAGTGCTCATTATATCCTACTATCTTTTTATTGTGTATCTTTATGAATATTCTTCAAAGTCTGAGAAATATAAGGTGGCTTTATGGGGATCATTAGCTATGAAACAAAATCTAATCTTTATCTTTTCACTTAAAAGAACTGATGGAACAATAAAGGCAGCATTAAGTCAAGCTTTGATTGACACCAGCTACAGAAAAACACAAATTTCTTGTGAGAGAACACAGAATATGACATCATAAAAAAATTAATTAAAAAAATGAAAAAAAAGAAAATGACATCATGACCTCTTAACCTCTACTAAAAGGCACAAATGGTTGGACGAGGTCACCACACTGGAATCTACTTCTAAAAATTACTTTAAAGTTTCTCAAAATTATTTTCTCAGTGTGAGGGTTAACACATGTACAGCTACCATCAAATCCTGATGTGACGAAACAGTGGATTTTGGCAACTGTAGAACACAGACACTTGTCATCTTCATTTAACCATAGATTATTTTACAAACGAGGTTGTTGAAGGAGCATATGGTTCAGTATTTTCTGTGTGTAATCTATAGTTTTTTTCTCTAATGCTCTAGGACTTTTAAAAAATGTAAATCTCCTAAATCAAGAATAAGATCATTCAGAGAACATTACAGAGATTTATGTGGTTTTATCAATGTTATAGTTTGAACAAACTGCTCAACGTGTCTGGAGTCTTCGTTATAACCTTCTGCCATGTCTAGGAGAAACCTTGATAAAAGTTTTTAAAATTGTGATATCCATTTAATTGGACCTCAATGAAAGTGTAAAGGGGATGAGAATTTTTTGTAAATGATTAAATGGTGGATTTTTTTGGTGGAAATGGTGGAATATATGTTTTCTATGGATATACAGGACACTACATTTTATAATAAGTTTTTTTAGTTGTATATTTAGAACTTTTTGTTAAATGTTTAGCAAACCCCATCAATCGTATTATAAATCTATAATTGTATTTCTCCAACATATAACATATTAACTCTGTTAATGAATTTTTCTAATTCTCCTTTACTTAAAAAAAACCCCCACAAAACTAATGATTGCATAACATGGCTGTTAAAAATAAAATGTGCACGTGAGGGTACTTTATGATATGTGCAAATGTCAAGTTATGGTAAGATCCTGATTTACTTCACTCAGTTTATAAATATATACTCAGGCTCAACAGCATATATGTGTGTCCAACTTACATCTAAAGTGTGTGACTAGGGAATTTAAGACTCCTGATAGGATTGACTTTTGAATCCTCGGGTTAATCTTTCATTCTTCTAAGATGATGGTAAAAGCCATCAGAGTTGCAGTACAATTTTAGAAGGCGGCTGGAGGGGAAAAGCTTACTGAAAGACACCAAAGCTGGTCACAGCATGATATGAAATTTTCTTTCTGAGCATAGAAAAAAATATTGCAAGACGAAGCTGGAGCCCTGTGAATGCCTTCGTTTGAGTCCTGCTGTCTCAGCATTATTCATTTGTTGATGAAATAAATACAGAGAGAAAAGCTTTACAACTGGGAAATTTTGCATTCCGATGCTGTGCTTTTAATTATACAATTAAAATGTATGCCATGTTTTAAACCTTGTCATTCCTTTGCATGTGCATGTTTCTCCCTTGGTTTAGTTTGTCTGAGAGTTTCTCACAGTTAGATGCGTAGTATCTGTAAATGCATGTCGTAACAACAAATTGTTTCTGTTCTTTGTCCTGTTTTTGTCTACGTACGTAAAAGTTGCTTCAGGAATAATGACAGTTTTTTTAGAATTGGGTGAAATCGAATTTAAAGTCATACACTGTACAATGTTAGGATGTGGGAAGTGTTCCATTATCCACAAGAACCCAAGTCCTTGGTGCTAAAATTATTTACTTACGGGAGAGCATTAACAAAAGACAGTGAGGGAAATATGTATTTGATATTATGAACATTTGCCTAGAAAGCTTTGTCTAAGAAATGATCCGTGGTGTAGTGGTATGCTTCATTTTACAGTTGGAGACAGACATTTTGATTTCATGAATAAAATATTTGAACGGGTCCAAGTGAACAAAATCGTCACTTCCTGATAAACTGGCCCCAATTCTCAAAAGAAAAATGGAGGTTGCAGTGTTAGGAGAAGGGCTTTCTTCATATTTAATAGCGGACTTGTGTTATAGAACACGTAGATGAAATGCAATGTGTGCAGTTATGTCATCTTGTTGTTGGAGGCGGGTCAAATGCAGCTGGTCAAGAGAGTTCTGGGAGGTGATGATCCCGAACAACTTTGGTTAAGGGATTTTAGAATGACCAAAACCAATTTCAGATGTTGTGCAATGACAGCGGTCCGTTGGTTAGTCCATTAATGCCGCCCCATTGCACCCCAGTCCTGGCGAAAAAACGCATTGCCATTGCACTGGGATTTTGTTAAGCAAATGCGTTTCCTTCTAACTTTCTGCACATTTTTCCATATCGGTATTGTGTGCATATTTTTTTAATCCAGGGTTTTTTTTTCATGCAATATTCCAAAATGCACATAAAAAAGTGAATGTAAATGCAGCTACTGACGGTAATAAAGATAGACAGCGTTAAATAATTAAATGAATCATCTGTTTGTTCAAATAACATATAATAAATAAAATAATTTTTGAGGATTTTTTTTTTTTAGTTTGGTTTAGTTTAGTGAAATGGACATGTTTTAGACTCAAGACGTGTCCCTCCACTACATCACAGTTGTTCTGCTTATTGAAATTACATCGAATGCAGCAGAAATGCACAACCCCACTATGAAAACCAAAAGAAGAAAAGGAAAGCTGCATTACTGAGAGCACACAACATGAGTAAGTTTGTCCTGTAAATGTGTGGGGTACTTACACTCACACTGTAATGGATCATGCAGTGTGGATTCTGGCCAATCCGTCAACAACCGTCAACTTGAAGTTGTGCCAACTTAACCTGCTTTTAGAACCTCATCCAAATGTGTACAAAAAATCACAGAGCCCCGGTGGAAAAACTGAAAATTACATCAAGCTGATTGAAGTCAAAACAGGTTGGAAGAAAAGCGACTTAATTGTATAATGATAGGGACATTACACAAGGCATGAATGGACCAGAAGGCCATCACCAAGCTGTTTGGTTAGAAGGTGACAATAGTTGATATTCAACACAAATTTATCATGTTATGGGGTGATTGAATATTTAAGAGCCAGAATTACATCTGAGGATTTTGTCAGTTAGGACCAAGTGTGAAGCCAAACCGCGCCGAGCGCACCCGTGGCATTGGCTGCAGAATGATTTCAGGCCAATGGGAAAGAGCTCAACTTTAAAAATGATTTCTTCAGAAATGACGTTATTTACACAAATAGATTTAATACTATTTTAAAGTTATCTATACATTGAACAAAGTTCAATAGTTTTTTTTGGCTCAAGTTTATTTTTGGGTGATTCATGATGGCTCAATTTTCTCCTAAAAAAATTTGGCGGGACCATGTGATTGGCAGCTGTGATTGACAGCTGCACAGAATAGAGCCAACGTACTGCTGCTATCACGTCGTGAGAAAGATCATTTATGCTCCCAACAATGATATTGAGAGAAGTCAAATTCTTGTTTATAATGACAAAATAAGTTATATATAACAGGCTGTGTGCATTACCCCAATGGCAGTAGACGGTCTCATGTCGTCGATATTTATTTACAGTCTATAGTTGGGACCAATCACCAAGAAAACAACTGGCAACACACTGCTTTTTTTGTTGTTATTCAGACTTTCACTTTTTAAATAAAGCCAACAATAATGTAATTATTTCAAATTATTTCTTTTAATCTCTGTAAACATAATCAGTAGGTGGTCAAATACTGTTTACCACCAGGGGGGCGGGGGGTACATTTCTCTGTAAATTTCTTCTGCAAACATTGAATATTTTCGGTGTGAAGAATGTATGAGGTGAACAGTATGAGAATATTTTTTTACAGTCCCCGTGCTTTTATTACTTTTGTTTTTTTACTGCTGTTGGATGCTAACATGGGTTACTTCTGCATTCCAGTCTGCTTTTGTAAAGTCCCAGTGCACAACTTATACATGTAAGTTAAAGAAATCTAAAGTCTTCAGCGTATCAGGAACTAAATGTTCTGTTCAGTGATCAGTCTCATTATTCAAATGAATGAGGTGAAGAAAACAAAACGCATGCAGAGCTTTGAAATTGTTGCAAGTCATTTGCTCTGGTGCTGTTGGAAATTTTGTAAAGAATCCCAATTTTCCTCTTCATCACACCCTCAACTCAATAAATGCTGATCCTTCTTCTTGAAGAGAAAAACGCAGAGACTCTTCAATGCAGCAATGTGCATGGCTTCACCCTCTGCCCGTAGTCAGCCCACGCACTGATGCCCGAAGACAGAGAAGAAGCCTAAGCTAAAAATAGATGGAAAACTCGCCTTAAGAGGAGAAGTTCCGCTTGAGAGAGAATGAGAGAGCCAGGGAAACGAGAATGTGACTCGTGCTGTGGATGTGGAGTCCCAAATTGGCTTCTTGGTGATGTCAGTGTTTCCAAAAGCAGCTTCCCCTGTCTGCCTTTTCAATGCCGCACGAGTGTGTGGAATACTAAACAGCTTCCTGTTTCCTTTGCCCAAATAAGGCTATCAGTCGTCATGGTTTGAGATAACAGTAGGCTATCACCTGCTCACATTTGTTCTTTTGGCTTTGCAAGTTGTCCTTCACTTTTTAGACGCATTACAGATAATTACGAGATATTCATTCTTTTGTAGAGAATGAAATGCTTTACCTACCTGAGCAGGATTTTAGTGCAAGCATCAGTCTTTTACTGTTGCATTGCCGCAGCGTAACACTGAGGTATTTGAAGAAATGTGGGAAAACCATGGTTTTAAATTGAACTGTGACGCCTGATGCTACTGGACTCTAGAGCAGTGGAGATATGCTCTCTTAAATCACACTTTTCCAGATTTTGTAATTCAATGGATAAGTCTGGGTTTGTTGTTTGCTAGTAAAATGTGAAGTTTGGTGGAGGGTGATTATGTTTTTCAGGAGCTGTGCTTAGCTTCTTAGTTCCAGTGAAGGGAACTCTGGATGTGTTTGTGTCTAAAGAGATTTTGGGAAATTCATTACTTTTTACTTTGTGGGAAGTTTGGGGGTGGCCTCTTCCTGTTCCAAAATCATACAGGTTTGCAAACCAAGGTCCATAAAGGCATGGCTTAGTGAATGTAGTGTGAAACAACCTTAATGTTCTAAATTAAACCTGGTTTAATGTTTAAATACACATAAAAAGGGCCAAAAAGTCCCTGACAAAAGTATAGATGCTTTTCTATTTTGTTGAAACACCTTCTATTAACTTGACTTTTTAATTTATTATTTGATTTTACAAATGGCCCATATGAAAAGCTTCATACCCTCCAAACGTATATTAAAAATAAATTAGTTTCACAAAAAAAATATCTAATTTAACTAAGACAGAACGGTCACATTTTGGCAAGACAAAAGTTGTTGCCTGTACATAAATTTACTGAAAATACAAAAATGTCAGGAAATTAATTAGTGCTGCTTGAGATCCATCTTTAAAGAGATGGGCCATCATCGTTTTGAAAATTCAAGTATTTGGTTTTTCATCCAAGGTCAAAAAACATTTTAATTATCATTATAATTATTAAAACACATCAGATTTCTAAAACGACTCAGTAATGAATTGTTTTGTGAATCGTTCGAACAAAACTTCTCCTTTATGTGATGCAACCTGCAATGATTGCTGGTTCAAACCATCTGCTCTTATTGGATACTACGTGTCACATGCATCTCCGAAACGGAACATCTAACAACAAAAATTACACTACTGTTATTTGTCATATATTAGTGCATTAAAAGTCAACAATACCGTGTTCAGTATGAACCTGTCGTGATGCAGGGAATTAAGGACTCAGTTGTGGGAGCTGAAGATAAAATGTTGACTTATACAACACAGTGGGCATGCAGAGGAAGTCCCGGCATGCATTAATACATAAACACAAACTAATACATAAGTGATTAGGTTCCTCTCAGTGGTAAATATACAGTTACATTAATGTTTTACCACTTTGCTAATTTCTGTAAGCGTGGCAACATTTTAACTAAAATGTCTGCACATGTGATGAACTGCATGATACCAGTAGCTTGGCACTGAGAGTGGGAGGAGCTTTGTTTTAAAACATGAATGGATGACGCATTGGTTGTAAGAGAGGTGTGACGTCACAGTTTGGAGCAAAACATTCGTTGGAAGAAAGAACTCGTTTCAGCGTCTCAGAGTCGACTCTTCGGATATAAACTTGATACACAGCACTTTCACATTTAAAACTCAAAACATTTGTTTGTCCAGCGAAGAGCTATGTTACACACTCCATAAAAGGTCATTTTTTAAAAATTGATGACATGGGCACTTTAAAATCGTGTACAGCTTCCATGAGTTTTAAGGACATGCGGTTTGGCCGGAATTTATCAAAAAAAGTCATCAGGAATAACAAAGAAAGCAGTCTTGCATGCCTTCCAGAGTTCATCAATATTGGTTGGTTTCGTCTTCCATGCTTCCTCTTTCATCCTTCGCCAGACATGCTCAATGATGTTCATGTCTGGTGATTGGGCTGGTCAATCCTGGATCATCTTGATCTTCTTCGTCTTGAGGAACTTTTATGCGGAGATGGACGTATGCTTTGGAGCACCACCCTGCTGCAGAATTTGGCCTTTATTATGGTTGGCAATATAGGAGGTTGCTAAGTTTTCTTTGAATTTTAGATCCTCCACCCTGTGCGCTCCAGCAGGTCTCCTGCAATATTTGTGGTGACTATGGTGTAATTCAACAGAATAGGTTCCAGCGTCTATCCTTTTAGCAGTCCAAAATTGACTCAATGGCATTTACCAAGCTACAAATATTGAAATACTTTTTGAAAGTTTTGTGTTGCACTGAAACATTATTACAAAAGCTGCTTCTGGTTAAAAAAAAAAAAAGAAAAAAGTTTGATTTGTAAGTTAAATCAGCGGCACATTTTTTTACATAGGGACTGAACATCTAAACTATCTGGAACACCATTAGAATTCAAGTTCAAACATTGGGTTTATGATCTTCTCTTTAAGAACTTCTCTTTCGAAATGACATTAAACAAAAGTTTAGATGGTTTTCTTTGAGCAACTGCACATAAAACTCCTGATCTCTGCAGGAAGTGTTAACACAGTGCCGGTTGCAGTGGTAGTTTCATTTTCACAGCAACCAGGTGAAAGTAGTCTCACAACATGCTTTGAATGTTTCCTCAGCAGCCTGAAAGCCACTCACTCTGTGAAACATCTCACCTTCTTACAGACACAAACAAAGAAAGCTCCTGAAGAATGAATCAGTGCTGATCATTTCTGCTGCAGATGCCTTTGCAAACCACAAAGTTGCTTAGAAACCACATCAGCTTCAGGAGAAATTACTTCTAGTCGTACAGCCGTTTCCCCCTCAAACATGTATGTGTTTGAGTTCCAGCTAATAATGTGTAAATTTTAGATTCAATGTGAACAGATACACTAATCTTGAATGAACAATAATGATCAGGCATTATGCTCCATTTTTCAACTATCAGCGGTTTCTTTTTATTCTGTAGATAAGTAACAGGATAGTGATTCTTTAAATGATATCATCACCAAATCACTAAACATATAATTAAGAAACCAAGAGAATTTACTTTCGGCCTTCTGAAGATCCAAGTGATGCAACATCCTGCATAAAAACTAACTTATGGAATTCCCCCAGTTTTTTAGGAGGGGGTTGGGCTAGGGTAACAGAAATGAGTAAAACACTGGGGACATGACTAAAAGTTATTTTTTTATCTAAGAAAAATATTATTTTAAACAAACATTATTTATGGATTTACATATCAATTAAAAAGAAAGGTTCTTTAAAATAGATCTTAATCATTTTACTTTATAGAGAAGTGTAGCATTAGAGAAAGGGAACAAGCAATAAATTCTAATTTAGAGTGTTTTATGTGGATTTTATCAATATGTATATGTTCTAGCTTAAATTTACAAAAAGATTATTATGAAGTACACTTTGCTTCGTAATACAATTTATTTATGAATCTATTTTATTGCTTATTCATGCATGAGGCAGAAATGGCACCCACTTCTAATGTATCACCAGGGATGCCAGGGAAAAAAGACAGGTTAATAACAAGAAAATAAGATTGAATTGTGACACTGATTATAGTATATGATGTCTGAAAAAAAACAGCTTGATTAATTCCTTTAAAGAATTAATTCCTCTTCTTATGACTAACTGGCCCTTTGTTAAAAATGTCACATTTCTTTCTCCCTATTTGTAAAAAATCACCTGGTAAATGCATACATGTTAATTTAATGTAAACGCTTATGAAAACAAATGATTCACAAAGACAGACAGTTGTGTTATGTGGCTGTGTTATGTCATGTGAACAGCAAAAGAACAGAATTCAGTAACTACGGACCATGACAACGTTGTTATTTGGTATTTAATTGTCAAATCAGCCCTTCACACCTCCTCCCCAGATCAGTGATGCTGCAGAAATCAATCTCCATTATGAGCTTATCAGCGGGTTTCTAATAGTTCTGTATATGGCTTTGTGCCACAAAGTAATGACTACAAGATAATTGCAAAAGCTGGAGGTTTCAAGCTCATTGAGGCTAGAACACATTCAGTTTTGGGTCACTGGTGATTATATTGAAAAGTATGGATCAATTTAACCGTTCTGTTTGCTCTGCCTGTATGGAGGCACAGACATTTGTGAGTGTAGCAGGCAACAAAAAGCTTTGTACTGCAGGAATAGAGCAAAATACTCAACACATCCTACAATTCAGTAAACAGGGCTCTAGCAGCTAAACTTCATGCAAAGTTGTATTTTCTAACATGTTAGTAGAATTTCTTTACTGTACTGTACACTGCAGATTCATTCAGTCTGTGGGTCACCAGGGTCTGCCGGTTCCATCACAGGGCTAAGGGGAATTTAGATTATTCAATTTACCTAACTACATGATTTTTTTTTTATTTGGGGGGGGGGGGGTACCCGGAGGAAACCCACACAAGCACAAGGAGAACATGCAAACTCCTTCCAGGAAGGTCACAGGTGAGCCTTGAACCGGCAACCTTCTAACTGGAAGGCCATAGTGCTACCCACTGCGCTAGGCTTTCTCCGCATTACTTGTCCATACAGCATCTCCTTGTGGAATGTGTGCTGAATAGTTGAACCTACAGCAAGATGGTGTTGTAGGTCTCTTGGAGCTGGTCTGTGGGTTGTCCGTGACTGTTCTCGCCATCTTGTACCTCTGCTTTTCGGAGATTTTTCTTGGTCTGCCACTTGGGGTCCTAACTACAACAGTACCTCTGGTCTTCCAATTGCTCACATTGTTCCTCACAAATGAATCTGTGAGCTTAAATCTCTGAGACCATTTCTGTATCCTTCCTCTAAACCAGGATGTTCAACAATCATTGTTTTTAGCTCATCTGAGAGATTGAGAGGCTCCCATGTTGTCAATGTTTAGAGAAGATGCAAAGAGGAGAAACACTTACAACTGGCCTAAATTTATGCATTAAATTCCATTATATAAATAAGATAAAATACATATCAACTTGAAATAAATAGGACTGATGTGCCCCAGCTGTTTAATTTTTATTTCAAATATAATGTGTAGGTTTCAAAAAGGTGATTAGTTGTGATATATTGGTTTTTAAATGCATAATCTGCAAGGTAATTCAAATTAAAATGTGAGAAAATGTGCGATCGTCTCTCTGTTTCACTTTACAAACCCCAAATCCGTACCATCATTGCCATCTAGTGGTGATTAGAAGGAATAACCTTTGGAAGTATAATACCTGTTACATGGCTTTTGTTTTTCAATAAAAGCAGAATGACAGAAAAAGTGCTTGGAACAATATTCGTGGTTAAGGAGAGATTCTCCTGGGTTTTTTGTACACAAATTTCACATGGTTTTGACTTATTTTGTCTCTACACTTCAGATATTTTTCTTAAAACAAAAATAGGTGTCACAACAAAAATTCTCTAAAAAACGCTCAGGGTCCCAATCTTTGAAGACTTAAACTTTTTCCCTCCTTTAAGTTATTTAACAGTTTTTTAACATGTTGCTTGTTCACTGTTCTCAAATGATCTACTGTGTTTCGATCTATTATTAGCTGATTAGATGCTGCTTTGTTTTTTGGCACTCCATTGGTTTGACCCTAATTGATTTGGCCCTTTAAGAGCAGACAACAATATGTTTAAGTCGTTCAAAGCTGCAGATGTTGTGATCCGTGCTGATTACTGCTAAGCGGATTAGAGCCCTGCCGAGCGCGCCTGAATTTCAGCAGAGTGCTGGGGTCGCAGGAGAGAGCGGTGTGACACAAATGTGCTGGCTCAGGCAGGAAATAAGAGTCTACAGGGTAGATCTTGACACAAGGTGAACTGAGGATAGGGCAGGGTCTGGAGGGGAAGGGTCTCAGGGTTGCACGACAGCACTGATTAATTTGCTAGTTTTGAGAACTTCGTCAACAGCCTAAGATGTGCATTGACTTCCATTTAGACATCCATCAATCTTTGCTTAAGTGACCTAACAAATGATGTCTATATATATATATAGACAGTATTAGCAGAGAATGTATCCCTCGACAGTGTTTGAATTGTGTGGTCATCCCGCATTTATAATCTCTCTGTTCTGAGGGACATTAGTGGTTGGATAGCCTCTTGTGACCTTGTACTGAATCAGCTTCTCAGAAGGCAGGGCTTACGAGGCAGCTTGATTAGAAATGTACTGCAGCAGTTGTCCTGGGTCAGGCTCAGGCATGACCGATTCAAAGACAGCAGGTCAGGCTTTATGAATCTCTCTAGATCATGCTTCGGAAGGATGCTCGATGAAGGATGTGAAGTATCTAGAGGAATGAACTCTTTGAATTGGCAGTTGGATCATGTGCCCCCGAGTTCCCATCCCTGTAAACATTTTCTCGCATCTGTTTGCAGATATGGAGGTAGAGAGAAGTCATACCCATTGGCTGTCACACCAATGCATGTATGCTACAGCGTTTTATATGTCTTTTCGACATGTCAGCGGCTGATGCTGTGCACTGTGTACATCATTATATTAAGCCAGCACTAACATGATTAATACAGACTCTATGCTAGAAGACGAATGGATGAGAGGAAAATGTCATTCCACGACCACATCTATCATAGTTGAAGTGGGCTTTCAAGTGAAGGGAAGTTTTCTTCAAACCATACACAGATCCAGCATTCAGTTTGAGCTTTTAAAACCTTAAAAACAGTAAATGGACAAAGATTGAAATGCATTTGCTTTGAGCTACAGAAAGACTCACAACTAACCAACATCCGTAGCTTGACATTTATATCTAACTGTAATTGCTTTGATGTAGTAGACAGCAGGGTAGGAAAGTGGCTGAACGCAGGGAACTGAGTTTAGGGATTGAATTTTATGGGTAGACAGTGGGAACTGTATATCATACCTCGGATGCGGTAACCAATCAATCCAGTGCAGGGGGAATATTTGAAAATCTGTGTACTTGATTATTTTTCACCCAGCTCACCTGTTTTTTGGAATGAACTGCTGGGTGAAATCTAGCATAACTTCTGTATTTGTACCAAACACTGAAGGTAGTTATTTATTATATTGAAAATAACAATTAAAAACCAGGTTTTTAGTTCAAGACAAGCCTAGATTTTGTGTGGTACCAATAACCAATCAGATTCAAGCGCCAGCTCTCTATTTGCTCTCTAAAAGAAGAAAGACATGCAAGCACAGGGAGAAAATGCAAACTCCTCTCTGGAAGCCTGGCCTCGAACCAGCGACCGACTTTCTTGAAAGACCACAATGCTTCCTTCTGCACCACCATGCTGCACAAGAATAAAGATATGCATGATTATTAATATCACCTTGCTAAAGCACCATTCATTCTCAAACAGATATTAATATCCATGCATTGGATGAATAAAAAAAAACAAAGAATATAGACACTGACAACATGATTAAGAGGCTCAGAACTAAGCTCAATAGCAAACTTTTTTAAAATCTAAAATTAAGCAGCATACTTTAATAGGTGATTATACTATTAATAAAACATTTAATAAAAGGCTTTTCTGTGGCTCAGTCAGTAGACCATTGGTCTGGCAATGCAAGGAACATGGGTTTGAACACCACAGAAAGCAAGAACAAAACAAATGTGGTAATTCCTTCAAATGTAAGTCACTTTGGACAAAATCTACTAGATACACAAATGTAGATGTCACAGGCATCTTAAACACAACTTAATATTCAATAGCCTGAAAGAGAAATAAAGAGGATTAATTGATTAAAAGTAAGCATGAAACATCAGGGCCTGTTTGACAGATTGTGATGAGGCCAACCGTAAATCTGGATCCGGCAATAAGCTGCACCAGCACAGTTCTCTTGTGTGAGCTTGTACTCTTCTCCTAAACCAGAAGGTTGCATGTCCTGAAAATGTATACATCGTCAGAGGAATGAATTCCATTCTTGCATCCCAAACACAAGTTTCAGGCATGCAGAATGAGGAGAAGCAACGTACGCGTCTGTGTTAATGGCAAGAAGATACCGTAGAACAAGGGTCACCAAATTCGGCCTATCTTTCAGAGTTTAGCTCTAACCTCAAGCAAAGGTCACACTAGGTATACTGGAAACTTGCAGACAGATGGTTTGGGGCGAGTCTGAGCTAAACTCTGCAGGAACCCAGCCCTTCAGGACCCCCGGCCTAGAATCACACGATTCAAAAAGCAAGGCCTGATATTGTCTGTAGGACTCACCTTTGAAAAATAAACACACTTTATGAAACTATTCAAAGGAAACAAAATGACATGGGACACAATTTCAAAGGTCACTTGTGTGGCAAGTTCTAGCATTATTTGAATAAATCATATGATTTCATTACAGGCAAAACCTTGAAAGACAAAATGATTTCCATTCCATTTCTTTTTAAAATTCTGTATATTTTACGCCATTGAATCGTTCAATTTTACAATAATATAAACAAAACATTAACTTGCTGGTGCTTATTTACGGTATAACCTGTAGTATAGGACATTATATATTCTTTCTAGCACCTCAGCAGTATTTGTCAATTTATAAAACATAAAACTATAAATCTAACTCTTATCCAGAACAAAGTTTAAAAAAATTGACATGCTTTGGAAGTTTCACCCTCTCCACCATTCTGTTTTTCACTGTGTCTTAAGGTCTACTCTTGCTCCTGCTCAAACTAGGTGTTTTGTTCCTTTGTTTTCAATGCATTGCCTAATCAGAAGAGGCAGCATGTAGGTACCTCAGCACAGATCACACACTACTCGTACGGCTGCATGATTCAGCTCTTCTCTTGTATTTGTCTTCTTTCTACTCTCTTGAAACACAGAGTGATGCACTGGCAGGACACGCTTGTCTGCTAACAGCTCATCAGTTTATTTTTCTTTCAAACATACCTGAACTGTTTCCCTTTCTTGCTTTTTTATTTGGTTTGGTCAGATTCTCCACTTCTTCTCTGTGGTCTTTCATTTGTTTGTTTTTTTAGCAATTGTGTAATGGCTTTTGTGTTCATGGGATACTTTCTTGCACTTGTAGCTTCACTGTTCAGGCATTTTTTTCTTTCATCATTCGTTTTTATCCTTCTCTCTACCTCCTTTTTTCTCGTTTGACTGCATGGAGCTTTGATGGCAGGTGCAAAGGAACGTAAATGGCCATTAGATCACTAATATGAAGACCACTAATCGTTTCTCTCTCTTTCTCAAGGGGATGTGCTTTTTCAGATGGCGGAAGTTCACAGACAGATCCAGATGCAGCTCGAGGACATGGTGAGAGTCATTACCGTGATGATCATATTGCCCATCAGGCTCAATTTTCTCACAACACGACTGAGTGAAATAAGCTCATATCTAAGAGTCTCCATTAACCTCCAGGCTGAGGAAATGGAAGGGAGTGGGTCTCAAAATGTCATATCGACTCACTTGCTTCCGTATATACATGGAAGACAATAGAGCAGTCACATGTGTAAATACAGCACCTCAGACACAGACCAGAGCTTCCTGTGCTGTGTGAAAGCTGCTGAAATACTTCTGAAAGCGATAACAAAGCAGTGAAATCCTGTGGGAAACAGTTACTTATATTTTCTAGTGGTTGACTTTGGTCCAGAAAATCCAACAGTGGTAGTTTTTTAAGGGGAAATCAGATTAACTTATATTTTTAAAGATATGTACACATCTGTACACAGCTCGTCAAAGCCAACATATTGTTATTCGTATTTTTCGTTGGACAAAAAAATTCTAAACGCATGTCCTCCTGGTCCATTCAAGCTACTGCAACCAAACTTTGCCAAGATATCCAAACTGGTCTGACTCGGGTTGCTATGTTTTTTCAGACTGGTACCACTAAAGGAATTCTGGGAAATCGCTGAGAATGCTGGGAACTTTTCCATTCAATTAACATGGGGTCTAACTTTGTGAAACTGTAACTCCAACCGTAACGTCAAGCCATAACTGAAACATCAAACCGTAAAATGTCACCACTCTTAAGGAGGTTATCAGTCTGTGCAATAACATTCCAATCACTGTGCTCTATGAGGGGTAACAAATTTGACAAACATTGACTTCTAATGGCCAATGAAAATAAATGGAAAAGGCAACAGAAATATATTCAAGATTAAAAATCATGGAGAAATGGGGGTTTGTTTATGTTAACTATAATAATACTTGACATATTTATAACTGACAACTTCCTAGCAACCAAACTGTTTACCCTAGCAACCCAATTTACATTTCTCTATCTCAGCTTAGGAAAATCATAGTAACATTGGGTTGATTTATTTCACTCAAAGCGACATGTGGGCAATTATAAAATGTATACCAATGTGCCATATCTCAGCTTTGGAAATTCATAGAGACATGTAGTTTATATTACATTAAGAACATTAAGAACAATACTCCTAACCTGCACTTTTTCAAGCAAACATCAAAGATTGCATGCAGCCATCTAGAAAATGATTAAAATCTATCTATGGGCTTCTAATTCACAGATCCCAACTTGTTACATTGTAATAAGTTGTAACTTGTGGCCATTTTTTCCCACAGAGCAGCGCAGTGGGTTGTGTCCTTTGTGCCTGTATAAAATATGGACGAAGTATCAGTGATGTCACCCATTGGTTTCTGGGAAAGTGAAATGAAGCTAAAAGTGTGCGTCGCGAGCAATTGCCTTCGCGAAAGTGCGCCACTCCCCCGTAATCGAAAGTTACTGTTCAGTTGTTGGGCACCAAGCAGTCATTATTTACTCCCAACAACAAACTGAGCACACAGTCGACATGGGGAGGAGTCAACAAGAACTCATTTTGATTAGAGCTGTGTGTTTGCTTAGCGTTGTAGCTAAACTCTGGAAGACGTTGACCCGCCATTACCAAACTGCCTTAAAGAATCATATGAGAAAATCTAACATTTTTGTTTACTGTGTTTTCCAGCTGAAATCATTCCATAATGAACTCCTGACTGAACTGGAGAAAAAAGTGGAACTGGATGTCCGCTACTTAAATGTAAGTATAACAGTGTAAACAATTTATTGAAAAGTAATCAAAAGTGATTGATCTTTTGACATTTGAGCTACAGGCAGATTTTCAGGGCTTTTTTTATTTCAATTAAAAACATTTTATTACTGTCATCAATGGAGCAGCCTTAATTATAGAGACACGTCACATGCCCCATTGGTGATGTGCTATATACACACAGCTCTATCTTCACTCTTGCTAACATTATCGGTCAAACAAAGCTAAGCCATCGCTGTTTGAAGAAGCAGAGCTTTACACACAGTCATATACTTGGCAACAGCTTAAATAAACCATTTTAAAATACTTCAATAGTTCTAATTACCTGAATGTGTTCAACCTCAAACAGCTGTCCAGTTAGATGAGCATGATGACAGCCGAAAGAACCTGGAAGCCCACATCCAATACCTGGGTGAAGGATGTAACAGTCAGAAAAAACATTTAGTTCTTTATTTCAACCATGTAAAAATCACTATGTCCATTTATTTGGACATCCAATGAACAGTAAGTTTAAAAAAATCCAGTTTCTCAAATTCTGAAATTCGTAAAAAAAAAAATTTCCATGACTTACCTTTGTATTCTTCTGTCATTTTTCACAATATATTACATGAATAGATAATGATAATAAATAATAATTAAAGCTACAAGCAGCAGTCACCTTGCTTGGCCCCTTATAGTCCCCCCTTATTGGCCAGCTTGTTGCTATGACCAATCCTAATTTAAGAGATGTATTCACGCAAAAATGGTTAAAATACCTGAAAATAGAGGAAAATAAAATAATCAAACCCAACAAACACAAAGTGGTCTCCAGGTGGTGCTATGAATGAGTTCATATAATTTCTGTAACTTTGGAAACACTCAATACTTCCTGTGGCCACCTGGTGGTGCTGTAACTGGAAGTTTGTAGATGTGTTCGGACGTGGACTAATAACGTAGTTGGTAAATTTTGGACCAATCAGATATTGTATGGCATATTATAACAACTTCCATATTTTGACAACAGACATATTATAACAACTTCCTGTTTTTGGTGAAATTTAACACTGTCCAAACATAGTTTAAAGTCAATGTTTAATATTTTAAAAAAGTCTAAAAAGCTTAATTTAATTTCCCATCTTTCTTAAGCTTACAATGATGAGGTTTGAAGGTGAACAGATAAAGTCTGTTCTGTACAGTTTTAGAGATTTATTTCAAAATAACAGACTTCCTGTTGAATGGAAATGCAATCAAAATGACTTATTTTGGGTACACTACACATGCGTGCCAAATTTGATTTGCATACGAGAATCTGTTGGCGCACCATAAGCTGAAATGTGTTTAGTGGAGCTATAAAGTCCTTTTACCACTTTCGAACCCCAATCAGATGTAAACTGTCAAAAGTTCTGACGCGTGTGTAAAATTCTGTGACTTTTCAAGCATTTTTATGCCTTGAAAATGCACCAAAAGCTGTGAAGCAATATTACTCGGAGCAATTACAATAGGGTTTTTTACACCTTGAGAACTCAAGAACTAATAATGCCTTTAATTTATATAGCGCTTTTCCAGACACTCCACATACACCCTCTGGCGGTGATAAGCTACCTTGGTAGCCCTCAGCTGCCCTGGGGCTGTCTGACAGAAAGTGGCTGCCATTTCACACCTACAGCATCCTGCCCACCACCAAACACACCCCACCAGTCACACACATCCATACAGGCCCGAGGCCACAGCGACAGAATGGACCTGGTGGGAATCGAACTAACTCCACCACTATGCCATTCCACTGTATCTGTCGCCCCAAGATACTTTATTCAATAAGAATTAGTAACGTAATTCTACCCACCAATCCTTCAGTCTCTTTTAAAAACCGGTTCTCGAGTCTACTGCGTAAAAGCAAGAGAATATATGTCATTCACACCAATGTCTTCCAAAACGCTGATGTCTTCTAATGAAAGAAATCCATTTGAATGCACACAAATTGGCAGTGAATCTGACGTGAGGCTTTGAGGCCCAGAAATAGAGAAATCTTCTCGGAGTCTCAGACAGGCTAGTGTGTAAATGCTTTGCACGGACCCTAAGCATCTTGGCAAGGAATCAAAAGCACATTTATTCAGGTCCTTGCTTCTCACGTTAACCAAAATAATTACCTACTCTCCCACACATAGTAAAGATAGAAAACAAACCCCGTTAAATGTAGCAGAAGGTTTTTGGCACTGAAGACTAGTGGAAACAAAGAGCCATGGTCTGGAAGACAATGAAGCAGAGAAGCAGGGAGCTCTGGAAGGAGGGCAATGAAAGGCCTGATTGGACTCTCTAATTCAAGTTCCCATTAGTACAGAGCACGTGACGACCTTCAGGACTTTTAGAATCTGGGTTAAGCATGTAAAGGCACAGTAAATTCCAAATAAATGTTTATTTCAAATCTCAAAACGCACCATCACTATTCAACATTAACCTTTCTGTCTGAACGGATGCTTCATAAATAACTGAAATTCAAACGTTCCGTCATCTGGCAGGCGGCTCTGAAGAAATATCAGATGGAACACAAAAGTAAAGGCGAGAGTCTGGAGAAGTGCCAGGCTGAACTGAAGAAGCTGCGCAAGAAGAGTCAGGGCAGCAAGAACCCATCCAAATATGGAGACAAGGAGATGCAGGTGAGTCAGCGTTTCCCCATTTTAATGATCATGCGGTAATCAAGAGTCGTGATTTTGGTCAAAACCAACAAAATGCTTCAACTTTGGTCATACAAAAACATCAATTGATCAAGTAGTGGCATTTAGAATGAGATGATGATTGAGAAAAGCTATGAGCCATGCCTTAGGTAGAGCAGAGGGTTGTGGGAAATGAAGTTCGAAATTAAGCATTTCTTAATGCAGTGCCTTCTACAAAGCTTTTGACACTTCCTGTTTCTATGGAATGTTTATGTTACAAATGTTTGAAGAAAAAGTCCAAGGAGCACATCCACCTCACAAACATAAAAAAATTACATTGTTTTATTTATTCAATGTAGAGAAAACAATTAAGTGATGCTTATCGTATTCTTGTGGACAAGTTATCACTTTGAGGCATTTTATTGTTAAGCTGTTGCTTTTTCATGCTTCTGCTTTGCTCTAAATCCACAATCAGACACAGATATTCTAGTCTTGTCTGTTTATGGTGTAATAATCCCACTGTATTTATCTGAAGTGCTTCCACGCAGAGTTGCGCTGCTTTGTGTGGGAGTCATTGTGTGGTGTGTCCTTGTGCTTTTGTTCAATGAGGCCCAGTCATATGGGGTTCAATAGTCGGGATGTGGTTTGTTTTGAACGTCCGCCTCTCACTGCCGCCATCAGCTGGTGTGAGGCCTGGGGGAGGTGGGAGTGTTGTGGGCTGACCCAGGGTCATTTTGAGCCATTAGCTGTAGGTGTTCTGCTTATAATGGTTCATGGGAATGGGCTGTTGCGTAAAGCACTGTGGGCTCTGCTTGCTTGTTAAACACTCTACAGGTGTGTATTGTACAAAGGAAACACAGGAAGAAAGAGGTGTGGGTGTTTCAGATGAATTAAAAGCACCGTATACAGAAAAGATCTTGTTTCAGAAACTTTCTTCAGAAGAGATTATTCTTAAATCCTAGCTCTTTCATTCTGGAGTTCGGAACACTTGGAATTTTTCTTAAAGTTGAACTAGAGATACATTTTCAATCCAGCTTCAATCACTTTAAAAACAGTTGCCATGTGAGTGGAGCCATCTTGGAAGACAAGAGGAGTCGATGACAGAGAAGAAGTTCACCAGGCACACGAATCAATCACATAATTCATTTCAAGAGTCATTTTTTATGCATCTACATTAAACATATGCAAGGCCTACACCGTAACCTCTATGTAGGTGCAGAGCTCTATGCTGGAGCCTGACAATCATCTCCCAGAAAATGTAATGCAGGCCGCAAGCTCTGTGATTGGTCGCTTTGGTTTAAATCACTGATTAATTGATTGATGAAGTGCAGAAATATAACCATTTCGTTTCCAAAATCGACATGAAGTTGGCTATTTTGCAAAAACCTCAATCTAGCCACTTGTACTCATGTCATATGGGATATTAAATTGCAAAGTCTTTTTGATTTTACTAAGCAATGTGTGCACAGTGACCATCAAAAGTTGGAATTATAAACAGGAAGTGGTTGATAAATCAGCCATGCAATGTACGATTGGGTTCAAACTTGCCATGTGCTTTAAGAGTCCATGTCTGCTAGCTCTATATAGCAGCCTACTAGCGCTACCTATTGTCAACATGGAATATACAATTTTCTGTTTTTTAACTGTGCTATTTCTTTTGGAAGCCCATTTATGATAAAAAAAATGGCTCGAAAAAATCCAAATTTTGGCTTAAAATTCTAACATTTTCAGAAAAAACAGTCAAAATGGTGGGATTTAAAGTCAAAATTTTGACGTCTAACATTGCATACGCAAGTGAAATACCACCCTAACCCAAATGAAATGGGGCGTGACATACTATATTAATAATCACTTATTAATATAGTTCTTTACACCTTTCTTACTATTCTGCCTTTTCAAAAATGTCCACTGTGTTCACGTGCATTTGCAATGTAACAGGAAGTTTTTAATTCCAGGTCTTGTACTTTACAAATAAAAGCTTTTTTGGTTGCATTAAAATATGTGCACACTACGTATTTTGACACTTGAATAAACTTAATAGGGATTGGTCCTAGTGTGTATTGTAACAAACTCTTTCCACCGAAAGGAGAAGACACCAGAGGTGTGAAAGCCCTTTGATTGCTGCTTGCAGCTTTATATTTTTAAACCCATCTTTAAACTTTTCCTCTGTTGTGGTTTTTGTCAAAAGAGTCTGGACCAACTCTTGATAGAGCTTTTGAATAACCAAAATACTGTTATGTGACTAGACTGTACGACTACATGAAGTCTAGATTTCCAAACAATGACCCCACCTGTAGCAGCCAAGTTATTACCCTAGCCATACCACTTATGACGTCTGGCCAAAATCTTGTGTGCTGCATTAAAAATGATTTCACATCTGCCAAACGTGGCCCATGTTTGGCCCACATACAGTATACTAGTGCCATGTGAATGCCAGATATGCCAAATGTGGCCCAAAAATTGAGGTTTTGCAAGGTGTTGTTGTTAGCGTACATGAGGCAGAGCTCAACACATATCTGGCTTAAGCAGGTGTGAGAAGTTGTGAAAGCTAAGATTTACCCCAGAGATAAAACAAGGTGTGGATGCTTCCATAGATGCGGTCGCACTCTTGTGAGATTATTTCCATGGCCATTTTCGATGAATGCAATCTTTCCTGGTAATTGCTTTCGTCAATTATTTATACCTAAGTGTGTTCCTTCCACTTAGCAGCACAGTTTGAAGTGTGGTTGAATTTTAGATGTGGAGCTCATGGTCCCTGTTGTGCGTCATGCTGGCTTCTGAAATGCCATGGACTGAAACACTGCAAAACTCACCACACCAATGAACCTTTCAAATACTTAACACAGCGTCACTTTTACAGTGCCCGTTACCATAAAAGAAATGTACATTAAATAAATGCATTTTTACAGATTTTGACCTGAGTAATTTAGTATTTGATTTCATATTTTTGATCATCCGTGGTCTAATTATTATTGTTGGAAGCAAAACATGCTTCATTATTAAAATGTACTTGAACGAGAAGATGGGAGTAAATGGGAAATCAATATGGAGTTGCACATTTATTTATTCATATTTAATAACATAAAAATTCTAAATTAAATATTATTTAGATTGTAAACCATAAAATGTGTCATATTTAAAAAAATAAAGGGCATATTTAATACAACTTCATTTTTTCTGATCCCTATACATCAGATTCCCACAGTTAGAATGGGATTTTTATGACATGTTTTAATATACTAAAGATAACTAAATTCAATGTTTTTGTGAACATTCGTCTATACACCGTTTCACAGAAGGCCACAGGGTCTGATACTGACTCTGTCCTGTACATTGGTCAATAAAAAACTATAAAATAAATATTAACAGTGCATTAAAAATGCATTAACAGAATTAATGAACTCATTTAAATATTATCAATTTTAGAGACTTTAAATCACCAAAGTCCACCCCATTATTCCTTTAGGGATGGTGTCCTGTAGAGAGAAGCTCCACCCCATATCAAACAGACCAGAAGCAGTTAGGGTTTTAGTAGCAGAAACTTCCAGACGGGTGATTGGTGCAAACTAGAACAGGAGTCAGGCTTTTAAAGATTAGGAATTTTCATAACTCCATCCCGATGCTTTGATTTGCCTGGGAAAATTGCAAATGTACCAACAAAGATGATGATTAATGAGGGGTTTTCATAACATTATTAATCTTTCGAGCTCATTTCGCTTTGTTTGTTCTTAAGGAAACATGCAGCAAAGAACAGATGATACCCTTCAATCATATCCCAACTTCTTTTCAGCATGTGTTAAAATGAGGCCATGCAGAGCGCAGGCAGATGGATTTGGAAAGTCATTTAAAGTATGATTTGAGCCTGCAGCATAGTAGGTTTAAACCCATGTTACATAATTTATTCACATGTTTATGTTAATTTTAAAATCAACCTGTGCTTACCTATTCACCCCACAACACTACCGTACACCACGGGATGTACAAATGACACAAATGTATCATGTTCAAAATGCTGACATCTAAAAAGAGAATGCTATATGTAACACTAGAGTTTTCCTGGCTAAAGTTCTTTAACGTTAGAGCTGTGTAAGTTTTCTTGCTACGCTCCAGCGTTCAAACGCAGCATGTGACTTGAATATGAACTGTACATCTAAACGTAGTCTTCATGACTCAGACACTGAAAGAACATTTAATGGAAGAAGAGAAGTCTTGATCTTAAACACAAAGAGCACCCTGCAGTACAGTGCCGTCACTATTATTAAGAGACAACGAGATAAAGTGCATGAACAGAATGAACATGCAGAGGCGGGCAACCACGTCATCTTCAAATATCAAGATACAAACAACTATTGAAATAAAGCTGCCCACGATAGGAGATATCACTTGAGAGCTATTAAGTTCCATCGGGATTGGTTAAAAACAAAGGAAATGTAGATTGTGTACAGGATTTGTACATTGTTTTGAGCAAAGTTCTAATTTTAATGTTCAATCTAGCCATGAGCCGGTATAAGATTCTGACGGTATGATAACCTTGGATAAAAATATCACGGTTTCACAGTATTGTAATTTCTGCTCTACAATGTTACATTAAATGTCTGGGTACGAAAACAACTATTTTTTTTCCCCCAACTGAACACACTATATTTTATACATTTTGTAACATTGAAATCAGGCTAAATAACGAATCGTTTAATAATCAAATAATAAAACCAAAATATGAAATAAAATTGCCAGTAAATTGTCTAAACCTGCAGCTCAACAATAATCAACATAAATAAAAAATTCAAAATCATTTTAAATGTAAAAAAAAATGCAATCACTAATCAAAACAAAAAACACAACCTTTTCTAAAACAAATAAATGTAGTCGTTTTAGCAGCTCAAGATTTTTCTAGACATGCTCATTTTTTTTCACACATTCTTTATTCAATCCAAGTTCATCGTTTGGAGCAGTGAAGTATGAGGATATGTCCGTGTTAAAATGCACATATCGTAGGAACGGTATAACTTTTGTTGTTTTGTTTGCTGAATTTTTAAAACCCCAGTAAACCTTGAAACCAGTTTTCATCCCATAACTAGTTCAATCAATGCTTTGCCTCTTTCTGTTGTATATTAGAGTTAACAACATTTCTTAGCTTAATCTGAGACTTTTGATGCTTATCTACATTTCAGTATAGAGCTGGATGATACTTTGATGAAATTACTTTCTGAGTGCAAAAAAGTAATTTGCATAGAACCCCATTTTAATTGTGCAGAGTATCATTGTTTCGTGACTTTTGGTGCATTTTTAAGTCTGAGGTTCGAAAAATGGGTTTAGTAAATCTGCTTCTAAAGATGGCTTCAAAGCAAACTGAACCAACACTAATATTCCGATCTGAGTGGAAATGAGGGGAGCCAAGGAGATACAAAAGGCATTGATGGCAATATCAACTTTGGTTCAATAAAGGCTTCTTCTCTGTCAAAAATGAAAAAAAAAACTTAGGCAATCCCATTTTTCGTATTAATCCCAGTCATAGGCCTTGATCTTGCACATGTGACTTTTGCATTGCTTTTAAGTGTTGATTGCATGATGTAGTTTGAGGACAACGTCAAAATTGTCTGCGATTGTTGTTTGTGCAGTGTGAATACAACAGCGACTGAATGCTGCACAAGATAGTTGTGTAGTAGGAAAACAGCTGTATCACAACTGCTCTGAAAATCGTGAACTCAGGTTTTGTCAACATGCTGACTAAAATGACATTTTTCTATGAACTCAACAAAGAAAGTAAAAAATCCATTGTTTTAAACCACCTTAGAATGTACATAGTTTTTCAGTTTATTACTAATGTACTGACACAAATACTTAGAGTTATATGCAGGGTTTGCTCACGCTCACAATAAGTGACACATTTTCACACGATGCAATGACCTTCCAAACGCTGCACTAAAAATAGAGCTTCCAGGTGTGTTCATTAGCACTTAGTGGGAAGAACCAGTGTGATCTCTCAATGCAGGTTGAGCAACCTTATCTCTGTGTGTGATTGGCCCATATCCAGTACCTGGAAGGTGTTTGTCCTGGTACGGAGATGTTTTGGCTGGGTTGATAAGTGTGTAGTAGCCTTGGGTTTGTTTGTGTTTCCATGCGAGATGATATTTAAGATCTATGAACGTGTATGGTACAAATATCAAATATGTGAAAAAAACAAACAGATGAATTCTACATCAGCTTTGCTTGCTTGGCAAATCTACGGATCATTGTTGGCATGTGTCTTAGCAAGGCTTTCATTACATCCATGTGAAGCTTTCTTTGCCATTGTATGTGTTTGCTTCACACCAACTTCCTATCCCCCAGTACGTCGAGACCATCAGCAGCAAACAAAACGAGCTGGATAACTACATCTCTGAGAGTTACAAGAATGCCCTGTCAGAAGAGAGACGGAGGTACTGCTTCCTTGTTGACCGCCAATGTGCAGTGGCTAAAACCAGCAACGCCTACCACACCAAGGTAAGAATGACATCCTGTTGGAAAAAAAATGGTTGCAGAAACAATAAAATTAGTCAATTCAGGAAATGGAGTTAAATATTCTTTTAACAACTTTAAACTTTATTTAGTGGGTTGATCTCAACATTACCAACCATTAAAAGACAATTTTACATCCAAAACATAAAGGAAAAAATTTTAAACTTAATATTTTGAAAACCCATTTTCTACATTTGTTCTGTATTTTGAAATTATGTGCATAGTTTTAAACAAATATATATATATTTTTTAATATTCCATCATCGAGTTCTTAATTCATTAGCCATCTGAGGTACACCCCAATTCCACTTCTCGAACCACTGGAGGTTGCCGTTTGAATTTAAAGAAGACTTTTTAAACCTGTCGCACATACACAAACTTTCAAACAGGTTTTGGGACAGTAAACCAGACCAGGACTAATATTAGTCAAAACAACTTTGGGAAACAGCCTTGTAGGCACTGAGTAGATCTGAATGAAGTAACATTCGTGTGTACCAGCATTATTAGTACAGTTCTTCTTAGAATAAAAGATATTGACTCAAAACTTAAAAAAGTTTGTTTGAAAAACCTAGTTTTAAACTGCCGTCTAAACCTAGACAACAATCTAAAAAGAAAATGTCACCCTAAAAAATTCGTTAATGTTGCATTAACCATGCAAGCGAACATGCGCATCCATATATTCTATTTTTTAAAGATTAAACTCATCATATTTATGAGTTTTAAATGATGAAACCTTGAGGCACTTTGAGAAAATAGTTTTTGTCTCATACTTGAATTTTTCTGCAAATCTCAATAGCTTTACATATAAAACTACAAGCCCCATGATGCATCAAAAATTCATCACATCATTAAAAACCACCATTTAAATCATTCTGAAATACTAGTGAAAAATAGCATGTTCTTTAAACTAGGATTTTAGCTGCTTTAGCTAAATTCTGTTTAATCAGTCATAGTTTTACACATGATCAAGTAAATGATTAAATTAATTAAATAACAAAACATATCTTTCAGTTGTTTCTGCAGCCAAATCTCATTTATTCAGTCATTTATTTAATTTCGGTGCTGATCATTCCACCATGCTTGCTCAATGTGCTTCTTGTGTTGGGAAAAGGTTCTGTCACCATTGTTTTTGATCAACAATTGATTACTTTGTCAATGCTATTCATTTGAGAATGCAGTAGTGTTTGCTGATTCTCAACAGATTCCTCTTGTCTCATTTCAATTCCACATATCCTTAGAACAAAGCAACATGTGTGCACACAGATACAAAGAGAGATTCTTTTTGGTTACCTGGCACACAGAAGAGCCATCAGCTCCACAGTGTGCAAGCAATGACTCCTCAGAAGCGCCCACGCTTCAGAGTTAGTGATAGACAGAGTGTTGAGAGCCATGATGGCAAGAGGAAAAGAAACAGGGAGGGCAAGGCAGAGAATGCCCCACTTTTACTAGAACAGACTGTTCAGAAGATCACCGTATGAATTCGGTAATTCTTCTACATGAAAAAAAGTGACGTGTACAAAACTGACCATATGTATGACTCTGTCATTCATGTATCTTATCACCATCGCCCACCGCAGTCATGTAGCATTAGTACTTGCCACTTACTCACTCGTCTACAACAGAGGGCAGAAGGAACAAAGAAGCAATTACTCAAAAGAAAATAAAACATACTACGCATTTAATAAAATGTATTCTCAAAAAGCATTCTTATTAGAAAATAATGAGCCGAGACAATCTAGAATCAGTCCATATTTGGCTATTGAGGTCTAAAGGTACCTCGATCACACCATGAGGAGGTAGCTAACCTGGTCAGACTTTACACTTCAATTTATTTTGCTTCTGGACAACTTTAAATAGAATGAAATGACTTGTACATAAGAGCTTTGCTCCTAAAACACTAAATTAAGTAACATTTACAATGGTTTAATTGATATTTCGCATATGTCTTGTGCAGTATAAATATACCATTTTTTGGTGAAGCATGAGGTATTTATCTGATTACCAGTCATTCAGCCTCAACTGCCTTCATGTGCTCAGTGTGTTCTGGTATTTTGATTGGCTGTCAGCGACAGAGTTTACAAGAAAACGGAAGAGTTCTCATTGATTGGATTGGATTGTAGCCTTGATTCGACAGGGGGAAGTGACCGTTTCTTGTCTGTTTTTGTTTTTATGACAAATGTTGGTAATTTGATTGAATTTTTGGGACATTTAGCAGCTACCTCAACCATTATATCATACAGAAAGTAGGAGTGTTGTATATTATGAATCCTTAAGATCCCAATACACATCATAGAGTTAGAGAGAAATATCACCCAAGATTTTCGGCGTGTGAAAGATTCAATTAATTTTATTTCGAATAATTATAGTTTTTTTTTAATCATATGCATGAAAACCTGAAGATATGACATATTTTGTTTCTTACTTTTTCGACAATGGAAAAAAATGCAGAAGGGGTTAATGCCTTCAACAAAGAACAAGACTGGGGCAATATTAAATGTTCAAAAGGTTTTGAATGACACGCCAGAAAGTAAATGTGAACACATTGTCAGACATTCTGATTTCTAATCAAAATGTCTAATTAAAGCCACGTCAAACGGCTATAGTTAAGGTCTGCGAACTTGTCACTATGCAAATGACATGTCATGCTTTTTTCTCACTTTGTAGCGTTAAAATTAAGTATTAAGTTCAAATTGCCATTGTGACAAGAAGACCAATCCTGGTCTGTGTTACAGTGGTATGCAAAAGTTTGGGCACCCCTGTAAATGTTCATGATTTTCCTTTATAAATCATTGGTTATCTGTATGAGAAGTTTCAGATAAATATATTATATAGGAGAATAATACAGTGATGATTTCTAAATCAAAATCATGAACATTTACAGGGGTGGAATACCACCCTTGTCAATTTTGGCATTAAAAAGCACAAAACTAAAAAAAAAACCCAGTCCACACAGTCAATGCCTTTGCTGAAGCTGGGAAACTTGTCATCAAACTTCTGATTACCACCCATTAGGCCTCAACTGCCCTCATGTGCAGAGTGTGATCTGTTATTTTGATTTGCTGTATGCGTCAGGGTGATGGGGGGGGGGAGTAAACACAGACCGTTTACAAGAAAACAGAGAGTTTATGTAAGAGTTCACGTTGATTGGATTGTAGTTTGCCTCGATCCGACAGGTGGAAGTGACCTTTGTGACATTAAAAATGTATGAAATTTTATTTTATTTTTGGATATTTGTCAGCCACATCAACCATTATATCATATATAAAGTAGGGGTGCAACAATATATTTATGAAATCTAAACATTACAATACATATCGTAGAGTTACAGAAAGATATCATTTAAGAGTTTCCTCTTGTTTTAATGAGGAACAAGAGGAACAACTTCTTCTTTAATGTTTCATGATTCGAAAGTGCAACTTTTATTGCTGCCCCCCAGAGGCTGGATGATATTACACTCTCTTTTACAAATCAAACTAGACCCTGGTGTTTCATTTTCCAGTAAAGTAGATTTGTGAATATTTTACAGTATTTCTTATTTTTTATCGATGTCAAGAAACATTGCATTGTGGGCATATGTGTATTAATTATATTGTGGGAAGTGTGTATTGTTGTGTAACCCCTTTAAACTAGAAATTTAAAATAAAATAAATAGAAAAACCCATTTTTGAGTGGAGAGGACCTTTAAGAAAATATCAAACTACAGTGAAATCTGTCTTGACAGATTGTGGATAAACTGAGTCTGTTTCAGGCACAAGAGCTGCTATGTTTGCTTTTACAGTGGCAGAAAGGCCATGACAGAGTCTGCAGGAGCTCGGACAGGCTGTTTGGTGGTAATTGCTTGGCAAAGGTTGAAATGCACTCATGACTGAGAAAAGAACCAAGGGGGTTCACAAAAGACCGTTCGGACGTGTGTACGCTGAACGGAGGGTTTGGGAATGTATGTTGTTTTTGAGACTTTAAATTGTCTCAAAACATTTTGTGCATTAAATGATGACTGCAGGCACAAGTGTGTAAGAATTCTAAAATTGAATCCAGATCCCAAAATGGCTAATTTTAATGCAAATAAACACATTTGGTTGTAAAATTTGCATCAAGTTTGTATCAAATCAAATTTGCTAGCAATGGTGAAACCCTTTCTTACGTTACATTTATGTTTCTCCATTTGGCAGATGCTTTTATCCGAAGCGACTTACATTAGAAAGAACGAACACATTTTTTGTCAGTTCTTGCTTTCCCTGGAAATTGAACCCACAACCTTTGCGTTTGAACCCACAACACAGCTTTTATAATATATCAGCTGGATTACTGCAGCACACTTTACTTCAGAGTTAGCATGTCTTGTTAGCCACCCCCACCTAGCTCAGAAAACAGATGCACATCTTCTAGTTGAAGGCACAACTTGAATTGGCATTTCTCCATTGGCCACCTGTGCATTTAAAAGCATCTACTCCACCTTTTGTCCCTCCTAAAGTTTCTTCTCAGGAGCTCAGGACAGCAGACCAGGTCCTACAGGAGTCAAAGTCTTTGGAGGTCAAAGCCAGAGCAAATTCTGGAAGGCTCTACCTCTACAACATTTTTCAGAGTAAATATGGCAAAATTAAACCTTTTCAGATTTAAAAATAATGGGACTAAATAATGCTAAATAATTTTAACACCTGCTACTGTAGCTGCTTTTATAGATGCTGGGATAATTAGCCAAGTGCTAATCAATGTAGGAAGCCATGCCTAGACTCTAGAACGTACTTTTGCCAGCATGTCACTATGCAAGTCTGCACTTCCAAGTGAGCTTCCTCCACCTCTCACAACAGTCTTTTGGAATTGTTGACAAGTTAATAATGAAAAAGCAATATTGTGCCTCCAATTCAACCTGCTAACATTAACCCTATAATGCCAATAAACTTATTTGACAAATTTTCATTAAAACTGACATTATTTGTACTATGTTTTCAAGTGTCAGATATTGTCCAAACTATAACTTGAGGCTAAATCTTGGTGGATGCTAGCTTAAATATATGCACAAATGGAAGACCACAGTCTAAGACTACAGTTCTGGTTAAGGCCCCAAGTAGCAGACCAAGAAAAATCTTCAAAAATGCAGAGGTGCACGATGGTGAGAACAACCACGGTTAACAACCACGGTTAAGACCAGCTACAAAGACCTTCGACATCGTCTTACTGGAGATGGTGTCAATGTGCATTGTCCAACTATCAGCACACTTTACACAAGGACATGATTTACGAATGAGTAATGCAGAAAAAGTTCAGTAATACCACACTACACAGAATGATATACAAGTAAGAAAAGTCAATTTCCTTGTCGAAAAGATCTTTAAATTGGATCTTTAATCAGAACTGATTTATGGTCCAAAGATTTAGCTGAGTTTCTAGAGCTCTACATTCTCTATGTTCAGATTTTCGGCTTGTGTAAGTTGACAAAAAATAAGTAAATGGAAGATGAGGAGAATCCTTTTGCCTCATTTTATTACATTCCCTAGCAGCCCATCAAGCGAAGAGCCCCGTCCTCACACCTCAGCTGTTTGGAATCCAACCTTTATTTTGTGGCGGATATCCCTGGTTTGTGTACATGAATGCATCGAAAAGCTTCTCTCATCGGTTATATGAGGTTTATTTAACTCATTCATGGTTTTAATTTGAGCTCTGGTGCTATTTGTTTTTAGGGCAGAGACCTGCTGACGCAGAAGATCCCATTGTGGCAACAAGCATGTGCCGACCCAAATAAACTCCCAGAGCGGGCGATGCTTCTGGCTCAACAGATGGGCTCAGGCAACATCCACCACAACATTCACAAATCCAACCTGACCATCTCAGATCCAATCCCTGGGGCGAAGCCACTTCCTGTCCCACCTGAGCTTGCGGCTCTCATGGGCAACCAACAGACAGTGAGTACAAAACCCAGTTTGATCCGAACCAAACAAATCTGTTTGTCTGCTCTAGTTGTCAATTGTTGGTATTAAAAAAATCCACTCACTTCGAATCTTGCAGAGGATGATGAGTGCAGAGAGTGTGCCTATAGTGAATGGTTCTAGCATGCATGGAGGCGAAGACTACCAACACTGGATGGAAAGCAGAGCAGCACAAGAGAAACCATCCCAGCAGCTCCACAGACAAGGTGGAGAGGCATTCTCCAACACCCTGCCAGTCCGTAAGGTTGCTCCAGTCAAGCCCAAGAACACTCTGGGTAAGTTTATACACCTCATGTTGAATAAAAGTCTCCAAACACGATGTTAGTAAACTGGGCAACCTCTCGTTTACAGTTACTGATAGATACGTTCGTAAATGATTAGCAATTTTAAGTAAACCATGCATAGGGTTTATACATTTATCCTTTATACATGATTTTATCTTAACAATGTACTCAACACTTACCTGCTTTGAAACAAAGTAGTTTGCTCTAGTGATACCTGAAACATCATCTTCTTATGAATTGGAGAGCAAGAACTATAAAAAAAGTCAATTTGAGCGAGTTTCCAAAACTGACAGGAATTAAAATTGAGCACAGTTTCAGGGCTTGTACTTTAACAACTCACAGTAAATGTAGCAGTGTTAATCCAGCACCGTTCAGATCATTTATGGTCCCAATCTATCCGGTGTAGAACAAAGTTGAATTGAGAGTGACAAATATCCACACATAGGGTGTTACACTTCTCCCCCACCAGTCAAATAGGCATCGTTTCCCCTTGAGGCAGAGGTTGTTGTGGGCGGAGTCATGATTTTGGTGCACTTTTATTGTGCACTTTCAGGTGTAAATGTAAAAGCATGTAATTTGGTTTTATTACATTTGGAATGACATTTTACATCACCTTTTGGGGAACGATAGATTGGGATCTTATATGATCTGAGCAGTGTTGGAAAACACGCCATGTCATTTGTAGCACCACATGGAATTTGCAGTTTTCGGCTTTTTTTCAGAAATTTTAAACTGTTTGAAATAAACATTGGGGACCATGACCTGCAAAAGGTTTATTGAAGTGAGTTTAAAAACCAAACAGAAAGCGTATTATTTTATATACATAAAAGGGAATCCTTTTGCAGAAATGACTGGTTCGATGCGGTCTGGAATGAAGGCAATCAGCCTGTGGCACTGCTGAGGTGTTACGGAAGCCCAGGATGCTTCGATAGCAGCCTTAAGCTCCTCCAGAGTGTCTCTCAACTTTCTCTTTACAATATCTCACAGATTCTCTATGGGGTTCAGGTCAGGAGAGTCGGCAGGCCAATTGAGCACAGTAATACCACGGTCAGTGAAATATTTACCACACAGGGTTGGCACTGTGAGCAGGTGCCAGGTCATGCTGAAAAATTAAATCTTCATCTCCATTAAGCTTTTCAGCAGATGGAAGCATGAAGTACCCCAAAATCTCCTGAGAGCTAGCTGCATTGACCCTGCCCTTGATAAAACACAGTGGACCAACACCAGCAGCTAACATGGCCCTCCAGAACTTCACTGTGGGTACTTGACACTGGACTTCAGGCATCTTGGCATTTCCCTCTCCCCAGTCTTCCTCCAGACTCTGGGACCTTGATTTCCGAATGACAAGCAAAATTTGAGCAACAGTCCAGTGCTGCTTCTCTGTAGCCCAGGTCAGGCGCTTCTGCCACTGGTTCAAAAGTGGCTTGACCTGCAGAATGCTGCACCTGTAGCCCATTTCCTTTTGCAGAAATCTTTTGCAGGCTTTTAGAGTTACTTAGTAGATTCAGATGATTAGGTTAATATCTTTTTTAGAGAACCTTGATATGATATACTAATTTTTATTGAGAATTTTGGGTTGTCATGAGCTGTATGCGTTGCCCTGCGATGGACTGACGAACTGTCCAGGGTGTACCCCTACCTCTCCCCCAATGTGCGCTGGAGATAGGCACCGGCAGACCCTATGAACTGGCCACCGAAAGGTGATGGTGCCAAAGGTGAACAAGCTCTTTGATCGCTGCTTGCACCTTTAATTTGTTATGACTTTTTAACCTTGTGAAAAGCTTTATATTAAAGTCTCTACTAAAAGAATAAATATAAATATTAGCTGACACAAAAGAGACATGAATTATCACACAGTGATCAATTCCTTATTGCTTTCTGCTTGTTAAGTAATGTATTACTCTTGTATGAGGCTAGGGGTTAAATTTTTTATTAATATAGACGAATTTCGGACCTTTTCAACTTTATAGTGCCTTGTGTAATAAAGAACATGATTTAAAGAAAGCAGCTTATTAAAGCATGGTGTGCTTTTAATTCATCTGGTATATGTCAGTGGTTTTAAAAGTTAGAATTCCCATTGTCTTAAGTTATTTCATACATAAATACTACAAGACAGCAATCAACAAATGGATTATAAAGGTTTACAATCATTAATGTCGTTTACAAATTCAGTTATCAATCATTTGCTACTGATCTCTAAAAATCACGTGTTTTTGAAAATCTGTCTGCACTGTTATTGAAGCATAACCCCTTTAGGAGCATTGTTTTATCTGAACGTCACTTTGAACTTGTGTAAGTTGCTGAGTCATTTCTGGACACACCTGAGGAGTCTCATCTCCTTGAGAAAGTACTGAATGTTCCTTTAGTGAGTGGACAGTAACAAGGGAAGCACTGCTGGAAATGAAAACAGGACGAAGCAGCTGGGAATAGAGAGGACATCTTTAAAAGTGGCTAGGAAATAGGTGAAGGGTATATATGAGCAGCAGTAACACGCTTTATAGGAAGTGCACAAGAGTAGAATTTTACATATGGTAAATTGGTTTTCAAAACTGAACAATTCTGCACGGATGGCTTATGATTTGTGTTATTATATAAGTAACCGTGTCATGTGTAGTGTCATCAAGCCTTCATTTTGTTATTCGTTTTTTGCATCTTCTCCTAGACCTAGAACTTTGCCAAGATATCCAAACTAGTCTGACTCGGGTTGCTATATCTTTTCGGACTGGTAGAAATCTCAGAAAACTGCTGGGAAATCACTAAGGATGCTGAGAAATGTTCATTGACTTAACATGGGGTCAAAATTTAAAAAACGTAAACAGAGAACCTCATAGAAACATTAAACTGACTACGCTTCTGGAGGTTACCAATCTAAGCAATAATATACCCTACATTGTACAAAAGTATTTAAACCCCATGGTCAATAGGGCTTTTAATGGCCATTGAGAATGACCGGGAAATGGTAACCAAAAATTATTCAAGAAAAAATATCATAAAGAAATGGGGTTTTTTTATGTTACTAACAACTTAATTTTTATGACATTACTGGCAGCTCCCTAGCAACCATACTGATTACCCTCACAACAGAGCTCAACTCCTCTCAGCTTTGGTAAATAATGTAAAGATGGGGTTTGGTTTATAGAATGTTCTGTTATAAAAAGAACCGTTTATTGTGTCACTGACCCCTCCAAAGCAACCAGACTATTTACCTTAGCAACCAATTTGGAATATCTCTATCTCAGATTTGGAAAATCACAGAGACATGGAGGTTGGTGTACTTTACTCATAGTGACATGGGGAACAATATATTATGTCGCGGATTCCTCCATAGCAACTAAACGTTTTACCCTAGCAACTAAATCAGTAGATCTATATCTCATCTTCATAAAATGCTAGGAACTTAGGACTTGGTGTATACCACTCATAGTGAGAATGGGACCCTTAATCAGACTTCAACAGCACTTTCACAAGATAACATCAAAGTTTGTGTCCATCTAGTTATACAGTTCATCTATCTTTTGGGAGCAACTCAATTAGAGCATCTCAAATGACCCAAATCTTGAATTTTATCTTGTTTTGTGAATACTGCCATTCATTTGCTCATTGTTCACATATCTCTGACCCCAGCGGAGACCCAGACGCTCCCTAGGTCAAGTTCAATGGCTGCTGGACTAGAGAGAAATGGACGCATGCGTGTGCAGGCTCTTTTTTCCCATGCCGCTGGCGACAACAGTACACTCCTCAGCTTCACAGAAGGAGACATCATCACTCTCCTGGTGCCGGAAGCCAGAGATGGCTGGCACTATGGGGAAAATGAGAAGAACAGAATGTAAGAATCATGTGGTTTCAACACAGTTTGTCTATGTAAGTGACGATTCTGCTGCAGATTTCATAATGCTAATGTCTTCTCAGGAGAGGCTGGTTCCCATTCTCGTACACCTGTGTGATTTCTGAACCAGACAGCAATAAACTCCATGTCAGGTGAGTTTGTCTGAATATTAACACATTTTCTAAAGCCTTTTCAAGGTCTAAACACCAATTTATAATATACTGACCGAAGTTGGGATTCAGTTAGAGTGCTGAATTCAATAGCTGACAAACACCTTGTTATTGAGAAAGCTGTGCCCCTGCATAAAAAAACATTAACGCTGGCATGATGAATCACACTTGACCTTGTTTACTTCATTAATTCAAGCACATGTGCAGTCTTGTTGTGCTCAGTTCAGTGATGCATGTTACTCCAGAGGAAAATTATTATCTTAGTAACCTTTCCACTTCCTGAAAAATGACTAGTTTTCACTGACATATCAGCGTTTGACATTTGAACATTCCAGCATCAAATCCATTTTTGCATATTTCACACTTGTTCTGATTTTAGTAGTTTCCCAATAGAATAAAAAACTACAGTTTAGTAAAAAAAAATGTTTACAATTAGTAAAAAAATGCACATTTTCTTTGAACATTTCCCAAGTTGTCAGGGATTCTGTGTGCTTGCAATTAACCTGCAGACCCCAAGGAAAGAACCAACCAATCAGATCACTCAGGCAATCCATCTCCCTCAGTTTAACGAATCTGTCCAAATTGGATAAAAACCAAATTGGATGATTAACCTAAATTAACCCAGTTAAGCATTTGAATCACACTTTAAGCTGAGGATTAGTACCTTGCAACACAACTAGTAAAATAACCTGCACTGCCATCATGGCAAAGAGGTAAGAGATTTGTTTGCTCTCGAGAGAAAGAATTGTTAGTGCTTATAAAAAGGGAGAAGCATCCAAATGTTTTCAAATTTTCAAAACCCAAGAATTGATGTCTCAACAAAGATAGAAGTCACTAGAGCCCCACACAGAAATGTACTGCGAGGTGTCCGTCCAAGATAGACTTCTGAAGAGACACCCCCAAGCCAGAATGAAGCTTGCTAGGGGCAACTTAAGCAAAGGTCATGCACACTAGATCCTTTTGGCTTTTGGCACATAGAGATCTCTCCTGTGGTTGGACAAAGTCCTCACAGTGAAACATGGTGGTGGTAGAGTAAAGCTGTGGGGACGTTTCTGTGCATTTGGTAGTAGGAATCTCATCAATACAGAAGGATATTTGAAAAAGGAAGACTATACAAACCTTTTGAAATACAACCTCAGACAGACTGCAAGAAAGCTTGGTTTAGGTTGACAATTTGTTTTCCGGCATGATAATGACCCAAAGCTTGAACAAACACCTCCAAATGAGCAAAGTGAGTAAACCTGACTAACCTGCACAAAACCCAGACTTGAGTCCAGTAGAAAGACATACATGATTACACACAACATGTTGAACCTGCATCAAAAAATAGTAATGGGCTGAGAAATGATCAAAGTCGAGAAACAAAGCAATTGTCTATATACCAATAATAGAGAGCACAAACATGAAGTATTCAAGCAGTAGTAGTCAAATAGCAGAGCTCTTATAGTGGAGGTGTGAGGAAGCAGGACAATGAACCGAAACACAGAACCAATAAGAAAGGGATATTTGAAGTAGAGAAAGTGATGTGGTGTCACCAGAACGAAATCGACAACATCAGTGCACTACAACGCACAGATCTAAACGTAACTCATACAACACGACTACGGTTTGTAGTACTACAAGCTCTTAAATGTTACTCAGCTGTCTTAAAACTCACTCAAGAACAATGTTTATGGTTAATATAAACCTCATACTTCCTAAGTGCTGGCACAGTGATTATCAGAAACAAGAGAGGTGAACAGGTATGGTACGCTCAGTTGCTGTTTGGAAATAAAGCTGCCAATGTCATCCTTTAATCTACATGAGAGGTTTAACAGATGAGTAAAAGATGAGCCAGAGAGTAACTGAGATTTAAGGAAGTTAACAGCACTATTGTTAACCCCACAAAATGGGACCCCTCATGGTTGCGACAGACATGCTTTAGTGCCCTGCTGGAGTTTCTAACAGTGCTCCTAATATTCCTTCTTGCACTACTGGCTTGTGGCCATACTTCGACCCTCTCGACATCTCATGGTGTACTAGGCTGCCTTATAGTGCCTTTTCCTTTCTATGCTGGGAAACATCAGACCTTCTTGTACACTCTGCCAGAACATCAGCCAGAAAGGATGAGGACAAGTGAATTTGTTAAAACATATCTGTTTTTGCATATATTTGCATTCACTGGCAGTATTCTATTATATGTCTCATCAGTCTCTGTAAAATCGTTGTTTTTTTTTTGTTTTGTTTTTTTACATGTTTGATGTTTGTCTACCTGAAATATACCAAAATATTACGTCTCTGAGGAGGTTGAATTCAAATGCACCCCAAAAAGTTTTGTGATTTGTGTGCATTTTGGGACATTTGAAGCAGTGCTTTATAAAAAGAACATAAGAAAAATTTCAGCACAGATTGAAAATTACCCTCCTTGATGATTCTACTGTGAAATACTGTGTGTAATGCTTGCTGTGAAATATACAGGTTTCATTTTCTGAACACATAGATTTCTAGATTTCCCAGAGCCATTTAGCTTTTCAACCTATAAAACCCAAAGAAAAGCCATTGGGATTGAAGACCTTGGCAATTAGGTGTGAACTAGATGCTTTCGTTACGTAAACAAGACAATTACTCGTGCACCACAGGTGTGTTTCACATAAGCTTAGGCTATGTCCACGCTTTAATGACTCTACCAAACCAATAGATGGCAGTTGATTCATTAAAAAATGGTTATTTAACACTGCGTGAGCAAAAACACAAGCGCATGTGATCAAAAAGTAAACATGCTCTTGTATTCGCGAAGATGCTGCAAATCCACAATAGGGAAAAAAAAGCATGAAAGTCCTCACTTGAGGTGCCATTACTCTGTCTGCTGTCAACACAGTAGTGACACAGCGTGACAACAACAACAACAACAACAACAAATACACCCCGATACATACTACTCTGGTTACCAAAGTGGGAAGCTTATCAAAAAAGATTCACCTTGGCCAGTGTTTACAAAAATGCATAAAAACGGTGCTGCATGACAGGGTATTTTTTATTTGCAAAAAAATAACCAGGTATTTGTGGACAGGGCCTAAGGGACAGATCAACTCGCTTCGTTTTTGGTTCTTCGTTGCTGAGATTTTTGCATAAAATTGTACAAAATAAAACAATAAAAAACATGTTTATAAAGAAAGATTAAAATGACCGAGCTGCTTCAAGGAAACATGTTTCACTCCTTAAGGAGGGATCAACATACGCGTCTTTTTCCTTTGTTTCTGAGACTCCAGTATCCCCTCCTCTGTATGTCTGAAATATCTTCCTAAATGAAAAGATACAACTAAAACAGAAAAATGTCATGCACTTCAGATGGAAGTAAATCTCTGCTAAGGTGCACAAACAAAAAAGTTATATTCATCTTTATGTTTAATGGGTTGAAAAGTTTCTTTGTTCTTTATACTCTTTCTGTATGCCCTTTCTGTATACGGCTCATCTTGCTTTTTGTCTTTATTTTGAACCTGTTGTCAGTTCCATTTACACAATGGATTCACAGCTAGTATTGCTTGCTCACTGTACTGGTTGATATCATTGTAATGATTATCTGTAATATTTTTCTGCACCCTGTAACAATAGAAATAAGCCTAAAATCTTAATCCTCGTTCACCAACAGTGTTTTTTGTGTTGGTAGTTTGCAACATGGACGGAGCAGCAGCACAGGAAATCTTTTGGAGAGAGACATGGTATTGCCATCACCTGACTACGGGACTCACACGCGCTTCACCCAGCAGCAAGGCACAACGCACACCCGACAAAGACCCTACAGCGTGGCCGGGCACGGGTTATCTCATGTGAGCAGCCGCACACCGCCACACCCTCACCTGTTTTCTTGAACCATCCCAAGGCTACATTTATCACATATCATACTCATTTATCAGACATGTTGAAATACAGGATGGTTGTTTGATTAGAGGATATTCAGTGATGCAGATAGAGGACGTTCCAGGACAGATTGAGAGGATTGTTTGCTTTTTTAATTATCTGAGCTCATAAAAAAGGCCTGTTCAGTTTGATTAAATGTCCCATTTTTTGATTTATGAATGGATAGACCAAAAGTGAGGAAGACAACAACACTGAGAGATTTTCAATTCAAAATTAAATTAGGATCACATTTGCTGCCAATGTCGTAAATCTGATGCTGGCGAAATGAACAGCATAACCAGTGAAACAGAAGATATAGACAATAGCCATAGAAACTGATGCAATGTTAAATCAAGGTTTGCTTCATAATTCTAATTACTAACATTAAAATAAGTTTTGGGGAACTCTGGGTCACAAGTGGTGACTAATATAACATTAATTAGTACTAATATTTAGTAAATGATTATCAATGTAAACTTTATTTCTATAGCACCTTTCTACAGCCAGGTGCTGGTACAAAATACAATTCAGAAGAAAAAGTCTTCAAGGATCAAAAAGAATGATCAAATATAAAAGCTTTGAGTGCTGGGGAAAATTAATTTGTTGATGTTCTCAGCCAATCAGGGGTTGATTTATTAATGTATGATTTTTCCACTTCTCAAAGGAATATGTGCAGGTTGTAACAAATAAAGTTAGGAATAAAATGTTTTTTTTTTCCTAACAGACATAAAAAGCATTAAGACTTGCATAACTCTAAACCAAGATCAGAGTTTTAAATCTTAAATAGTAAACAGTTTGATGTAAAACAGTGACTTTTCGATTGATTTAGTCCAACACAGAACATTAGAATTAAAAGCTTTCAAGTGCATCTTTTAAACAATTAATTCATTTTCTTAAAAAATGTTTGTAAACCTTTTGGAATGACATTCATTTCTGAATAAATTTGTCATGAAATGGGATGTGATCTAAGTCAGTTGTCTAAAAATGAATGAATGAAAATTTCAAAAACACTGTGAGGTTTTCTTGGATTTTTTTGTGTTTTTTTTTATGCAGCTTATGTTTGTCAATACATCTGACTTAGATGAAGATCAAATCAAATGGTATGACAGATTTATTCTGAAAATGATGCAATTCCAAATTTTCTCGCCAGGCAAAGCTCTTGAAGAGATATTGGTATATTTTATTTTGCATGTTCTTCACATGACTGGAAACAGATTCAGAAGTAGGGCTTCGTTACGTAACCCATCCACGATGCCAGCATCAAAATCATGACCTCAGTGTCCGGTCTTTAAAGCAATCAAGACTGATTTTCACAGCCGAAAAAGACATGCCTGATTGTCACAAATGTCACTGAGCAGCTGCTCCTCCCGTTGCTCATCTTTCAATGGACTCAATGACCTCGATTTCATTTCTTGTTAAAATGATAGTTTAGCTAGATTCTCATTATTACTGATGCTTCTTGTACTTCTACTGCCATCTGCTGGGACTAAATATAATCTCTATTCCTTCACAGCAGGGGATGGAGGGGTATGAATCTCGATTCCCCGTGAGGTAAGAGCCAACACGTATAGAACACCAACTTTTGAAACACATTTTAGTATTTTTCATCATTTTCCTTGATTTGATTTGCCTTCACTGGTTTTGTTTGAGTTTTAAGTGCCACATTACTATTTTAAGTCCATGGTGATTACGGCAAGCAAACCAGCTCTTGTTTGCTTGAATGCAGCTGGAGCAGAGGGACATAGCTGAGGTTTCTGAAGGTCTAGCCCAGAGAGAAGGTGGGCAGGTGACTGAACAGGGCACCCAAACCCATGTTAAACAAGCTCATTGTTTAAATGGGTTTTAAAACCTATGATTTAGATGGTCATTTATGGTCATTTCCCACAGATGAGACGCACGATTATTTCTACTTTTTCAAACTCAATGGTCAGACAGCACTGCAGCTACCTTTGAAACATCTCATCTATGGGAAGAAAACCATCCCGAGCTTTTTCCAAATTCGTAGCATCCCAATAATAGACGATAAGAAGGTTTGAATGTTTTGTTTTTTCCATTTACGTTTCCATTTCATTCTTGATTTTCCTGTCCATTCGTGTCTGTCTTCCTACATAGCATTTAACGATTCCCGCTTTCATTTGTTCCCCAAATTTCCGTTTGCAATCAATAGCTAAAATAGTTTTACTAAACATTGTTTCATTTAAAAATTAAAAACAGAATATTGTGAACAAATTATATTTTCCGAAAGTGAAACCCATATATTACATAGATTCATAACACACATAGACAAATATTTCAAGCCTCAATAACTTGATATTTGGATGACCATGGCTTGCAGATCATGAAAACCAAAGGTCACCATTAACCAGCTCACCCTCCTTGTGTAAGGAGTCAGTTGCTGGCCTACTCACTCATCACAACCACAAAAAGAAATAAACATTTGAGATATTTACATATACAAGAGTTTCACTTTTTGAAATGAGACATTTTAAATGTTTTTCACAATATTCTGTTTTTAGAATTTAATACCCACTCACCCACCCACCCACCCCCCGAAAACACACATTAACAGATTTTACTTCCGTGATGGAGGACTGGATTTTGACTAAAGAATTTTTTTTTTTTGGCATTTGATGCACACATCTGGGTGGATCTGAAGCCCATTGTGTTTTAACATGCATTTGCAGTTTAGAGCTGTAACATTTGAAGGATAATTCAACTAAAAGTGAGAATTGTCATCAATATCAAATATTAAAACAAACATCAAATAATTGTGTGTTCTCTTAATACAGTGACACTTCATTAAAATCACACTTCCTACAGCATTTACTTGAAAGAGTGCTGTATAAAAGTGAAGATTCATGACATAACACAAGGACAAATCCTCTTGAGTACAGAATTCTACATATCCATGTGAGAGAAACAACCAAATGAAATCTCAAACTACATCCAACTAACATCAGGCGTGATTTTAACTTTGGTTTTCTTCACAAAAGATTAAGATATTTCAAAACAATGCTTGTTAGTGATCCTTTAGTAATTTGTTGTTAAAATGATAACATTTTTAATAACATTTCAATATCAAACTAATAGCATCAAAGTCAAAATTAAACAATAGGTCTAGAACATTAGAAGAAAAAGTTTATTGCACTTAATTATCCATTTCCTCTGACTTTGCCAGGTCCTGTAAGTTCCCATTAAACTGCAGAGGATGACAATTTTCATGTAAAGTTGAATAATCCCTCGATCATCAGCGCTCTATGCTCTTTGTGCTTCTATGTGTCTGTGTCCAAAGCCAACCTGGCAGCATCTCCCTTTCTTTGCTCCACAGTGCCGAGGGCAAATTGATTTCAACAGTGTGAGAGGACAGACAGACAGACAGAGACCACCTCACTCTGCCCAAACACCCCAGTCTTCCTTTCTTACCCCCTTCACTTCACCTCAGAGGAAGAGGATCCGTCCCTTCCGTCCATCTCTTTCCTTCATTTTTGCAAGCTGGAAGAACCTCATTGGAGTATCCTGCTCACACTCATATCATGAGGATGATGAACATATTTCAATAAACGCGTGGAACTGTCTGTATGTATCTCTTGCCTGTCTCACATCCATGTACAGCACATCACGAATGTATAAAATGCATTGCTTCTCCCATGCAGCGGAACATCATTTCCCTTTATTTTGACCCGTGACCTGTTCTTTAAATGGAACACAACACAGTTTTTTGTACAGTAAGAGTCAAATATCTTCCAGCATTGTCGTCTGGTTACATGTAGCTTTAAAAAAATTATTTCATTCAAAAATGTAACTTTTGCAGGCATCCATTTGTTTTCCACGGGTTCTTCTTGGAAAAATCAAAAAGTTAACTTTGAAGGAACGGTCTACTTTTTTATCCTCCATATCCCCCAGAACGTATTAAGCTACGGTGGTTAGCATAGCTTAGCATAAATAAATTAATCCAATGAAACCAGTAGCATTTTAGTGTAAAATTCTAAAAAGAGTTTCCATATTAACGCCACATTTTCCAGATTTAAATGATATTAAGATTTCTTCAGTCAAATTTAGCTCCTAACTATTTCAAACATCAACAAATGAAATTTTGCCTTTTTCAAAAGAGTTCAGTTTTAGATATGTTTAAACAGAATGAATCTGACACACTACTGTTCACAGATCACATTCGATGATTTATGTTCATGATGCAGCCCCATCACCAGATCTGTGGCATATATTTTTACAATACTCCACACACAGCTCTTGAAAGAGATTTCAGAATAGCATGAGCCCACCCCCGACACTATTTTTACAGCATTTTAGTGTGCTGTTTTTCCTGAGTGTGGAGACAAACCTAAAAGCACTCCCTCATACAAATCCACAAAACATCTACATAGGGAAATCAGCAGTAGCTAAGGACCAGTTAAAGGACAGAAGAGCTGTTTTAATAGGTTAAAAGGGCGTGATATTGTAATCTACGTTACAATGTCCAGCAACCTTTGCATTGTTGTGTGTGCTTAACAAACACATTTGGAATTTGATTATTGTTAAACAAGTTTCGGGAGGAGCTCATGCAACACCTAATCGTGCTTGCTAGATATCCATTTATGAACCATCAGATCATTAGAAAACATTCCTCCACCCCTTCACCTCACTGTTTATAATGGAAGGGGGTTGCTTCAGAGACCTCCTTTGGACAGCTTGCCTGGTATGCATTTTTAGATGCTACTACTGCTTGTGAAAATAGCAACACATTTCACTTCAGTTTGCAACAAACTTTTGATAAACACCCTAAGCAACAAGACAAAGTGATTCTGGAGAATCTGATCTCATCTTGAAGCTGCTTATCAAAGCTTTTGCAAGGAGGACATTTCAAGCCGAGATTCCACCATCCCCCATACTCCCCCTTTTGGATGGTTACAGATTAATTTCCCCCCACTATATACAATTGAGCCAAAATTATTTCCTTATAAATTATGTTATTTAGACAAACTATAATTATGATTTTCGATAGTTAAATATGCTCAAAGTATATTTTTTATTTTATTTTTTGGGGTGGTGTGAGAGGGAGACTGAAGGCGGAGCTCTGAAACCATGACCCCACCCTCAATCAGGAAGGTGGGTGTGCTGCACCCTCTGTCTGTTATTGCCATGCTCTAATCAAGAACGCAGTGGCCTCAAATGACTCAATGGCAGGGAGGAGTCACGTCGTCCATCTTTGTTCACACCCATTTTTTATATGAACACTTGATCCTCAAACTTGGGTTAAATGTTGCAACAATTCATGCACAAAAGAAAGGAAACCAGTAGCACATAGATATCCACCCCACCCCCCATAAGAGATGCCTGAAAAGTTTAACAAGTATTAAATCCAAAAACACGTGTTCAGCTCATCCAATCACATCCCCTTCTCCAATCACCATACTGAATGAGTCGAGTCTAAATAATTAACGTGATCCAGTGCCTTGTAAATAGCATTTAATATTTGTACATAATACAATAATCAAATGTTGTTGAACTTAAAAAAAAAATCTTTTGACATTCATTTTGTAACGCTTTGTTTACAATATCCATGTACTGATATATTTGAATTATTTAGCATTAACCAATTTCGATAAGAACTCATTTTTGTTGAGGTTTCCGTTAAAAATGGTTATGAATACGTTATCTCTAACTTTAGAGAAACCGAATGTGTGCACACCTGTCCTCTGTTTTGAACATTTACATGAAAATATTGCACAATTAAATAAAAGGCACTTTCATGAATGACTCTCACTTGTTTTTACACTGAAGATCCTGCCAGGTGCTCTGTGTTTGTCTTTCCTCTATAGTGTTTTTGTATCTGTGCTCTGTGTGTAACTAAACCACAGTCCTGCTCTAGCTCTGCCAACACTTCCATCTCTTTTTTGATGAATTTAGAGACAAACGCAGTAAACCAACAACTGGAAGCCAGTGCCAGTGTTTCGTCTTTCTGCACTAAAGCGAATTCTGCCAAGATCAGACAACCCACCTCTTTTCATGCTAGAAATGCCACTTTTGAAAGGAAAACGACAATACAATAACTGTACAGCATCTAAAATTGAATATGCATGTTTTTACTTATTGACCAACAGTGTAATGTTGCTCAATAACCAAATGTCTTTCTACTCATAAAAAGACGAATAAAAAAATTCTTCACAGTAAAATGATTCTGTTTTTTCCTATTCATCTCAACGCATGTAATACACAGAATGAGACTGTTTTGGTTTATTTGTCTCTAAATTGATCTCTAGTGTGTTGTTCAACTCATCGTCTGCAGCACATAATTCCAGTTCAATTTCATTCAGCACTAAAAAGTTTTAAATACCAGGCAAATGAAGACCTTGGAAAGTGGTAATGTGGTTTAAAGTCACAAAATGATAAACATTAAACAGCAGGTTTATAAAGGAGTTACAGGGTCTGTTTTTTATCCCCTTCACTACAAAGTTGTACAAATGTATTAACTGTTTAACCTATCACAGCTTTGTTTCATGATAAGGCAATCTGAGGATTGCTCTAATTTTTCAGAATGGTCCCCGAGTTTGAGAACTTTTGAGTGAGTAAACTCCAGTCAAATATACATTTATTTAAAATCTGACAGTGCATGCTGCTGCATGTTCCAATCCATTTCAATCCGCAATAATGTTTACCATTTGTATTTCAGTGAGTTTGCCTATATCTGTGTATTAGTGCTGGGTAAATACTGAATTTTCAATCACACTGCAGCATCTCATCACAGGCAGTCCACATTTGAGGAAACTAGTTAAAAAGAAAAGTAGGTTTGACAACAAACAATTATTTTCATCTTTATTGAGAATTGACAAAACACACATAATAATTAATTATTTACATTTTTTTGTAATACGTGAGTTTAGTTTGATGACTTGCACTGAATTGAATCATTGGAACAGTTGTGTGTGACCTGAATCAATGGTAATAGAGTGATTTTTATGGGAGCAATTGAGCTTTAATCCAAATAATCAATAAAAATTTGCAGACGGTCCCTAAGCGATTCCATGTCAGCGGGTTGCTCATAGACGGTAATGTGTTTCTGCGAATGCCGAGGGAAACTTGTTTTGATAAAAAACGTTTTGTAGTTTGTCCGCTACATAACACAGATTAAAAATAGGTATTATTTGTTTACTAAGAACATTCTGGTCTCGAGCTATTGAGCAGAGAAAACCGAATCCGTGAATCTGCAGCTAACTTTACTGAACTGTGACGGGATGGATGATCGGCTGAAATTATTTCAATTTCACGCAGCAATCGACCGGAGGATCGACGTAATGAGCACCCCTGGCCTAAAGTATTCATAGACAAAAAATTTGCCTTGGACGCAAATAAATTAATTAAAATGTATTTTTTTCTGCCCTGTAACTAACTAAATAATTTGAAACTTATTTTTATTGTCTTGGGGCTGAACCTAATATGGCCAATGAGAAATGATTTGTTCCACATGGGTTGTGACTTAACCAACCAATGACAGAGACACTCACATCAGTTAAGCCCGCCTCCATGTGAGGAAAGTGGCAAAAGTCGAAATCTGCACTGAAACTGGAAAATGTTATAAAGCATAAAAAAAAAACATTTTTGCGTGGACAAGAACAGTAAAAATCAGTTTAAAAATATTTATTTACTTTAAAAGCAGTAAAAATTGTCGGTTCGAGGCTCGCTGGTGACCTTCCTGGAAGGAGTTTGCATGATCTCCTTGTGCTTGCGTGGGTTTCCTCTGGGTACTCCGGTTTCCCCCACAATCCCAAAAACATGCGGTTATGTTAATTGAATAATCTAAATTCCCTTTAGGTGTGAATTTTTGAGTGAATGTTGCCCTGCGATGGATTGGCGACCTGTCCAATGTGTAGCTCGGCCTCTCGCCCAGTGTGCGCTGGAGATCCCATGACTGAAAGGGATAAAGTGGGGATGAAAATGAATGAATGAATGAAGATTTTTTTTTTCATAAAGACTCATGAAATCTCATGCCGTAGTGCTATAGATTTTTTTCACCATACACTATGAGCAGTCATTATTTATTAGATGTCTTCAACATTTCAGGGAAAAAGGGCAAACTAAATAATGATAAACTCAAAAATAAAATGGCAAGATCACTAGATGGCGCTAAGATTGGGAATGAATATTGTTCTGTTAAAAATCTCATCACAAATGTACTGTTACTGCTGTTCAGTCAAAGTATCATAACACACACAGTAAGTTTGATACCAATCGGACATTGTATGGTTGAGTTAAAACTACTTCCTGTCTATGGTGAAAGTCAGAGTATGGAGATGGCGAGGTACTGTGCAGATACTGTGGTGTCAAGCCGTAGTTCCAATCCTTTTCACTGCACCAGTGGAGATGCCACAGCTTCTGGTGAGTTGTGCTGGGGTAGCAGGAGCTAATTAGATAATGCCTCTCGTATTTAGATACTTGTTATAAGAGTGAAATGGAAAGTCAACTCAACCTCAATAGTATTGACAACACAAACTTCGAAACAATATTTCCTAAACAGTTTGAGGTTAGAAAACATAGATCAGAATATATAAAACAGCATAGAAAACAATTATGAGAAAAAAAGGTACAGCAATAGATTCTGAAGAGCCTGAAGCATTAAAACAGCACTGTTTTAAAGTGCAGAAAAATTAAATAATGGCTGTCTGAAGGAAGGCATTTTCCACAGAAATCCACAGATAGAGAAAATGCAATAGAGGTGAGTGAAGCTGAGTAATGTATCATCACCATTTCTCATTTTAATGGAGATGCTTAAAAGATACAGAAATGTAAATATTGTAAAAAATAGCACAATGATCATCTGAGGGTGGAGTGGGAAGCAATCAGAAGGTTCGGGTCAGAATGTTCTCACTCTACTTTCATGGGTTTCTGCTGAGTAATCCGGTTTCCCCACAAGACTAGACATCAGGTTAATTCTCTAAGGAGTGACTGTGTGTGTTGTCTTGTGATGGACTGGGACCTGTCCAGAGTGGACCCCAAAAGATAAGAAGCGGCTAAAGAAAATGAGTAAATGATCATGTTGATATTCTAATTTCGAAAATTAAAAGTTGGGTTGAGGGGGAATACAATAATACACATCTTGCTATAAGAGCCACTCTATAAATGCCCCTATTGACAGTAAATGCCATGATGTAAAAGGTAAGGATTTTAGTCAAGTTTAAAAGTAGGTTTTTCCCCTATCCATGTGATAAAATTACAGGTTAAATGTATTTTACACAATAATGCAAATTTATGTTTTGCCTGAAACCATTCGTGAGAGTGGTGATGGATATTTATAATCTGCAATCATTCAGATTGTGAGTTTTAAAAGGGTCATGAGTGGAGAAATCACCCAAAAGTGGATTTTTTTATATACACAGTGCTCAGCATAGTGCACACCAATACATTGGTCAGAAAACCTTTAGTTTCCTTTCAGAATCAACATTTTCTATCGGTACTATACCACAAAATACTCCGACAAATGTGGGCCATTGATTGCAAACAAGATTTGCTTATATGCCCAACAAACAAAACATTGATTTTCCTAAAAAATTCATTCAAACCCATGTTGCAAAAATGAGTACACCCTTACAATTATAGCCTGAAAAATTATTATTATTTTTTTTACCGTGTCTTGTCCTGCTCAAAAGCCATTACATGGGAGAGTAAATGTTTTGCTGAGTTGGACAGTTTTGCTATCTCCAGGGGAGTAAAACACCTGGTGTGGTGTTTTCCCCTCTGGATTGGAGCATTGAATGTATGTAAATATTTATTAGTTGTGTTTCCCACAGATCATTTTACATTAGTGGCATCAGGACAAGGTGGCATTGGACTGAAAGGGGGAGTGGAAAGGGATTGGGGAAGGTGAGGGGGAAAGGTTCAGTAGTTAAAAAGAAAATTGGAGAAATACCTACCTGAACATACCATATAAGTCCTGGTTACAGTACCTTTTGTTCCATTTGTAGTTCTTATGTAACACACATATATACAGAACATCCATCTAGAGAAACCATATCCATTTGTTATAGTTCATGCAGAACAGTTCTTGCAGTTTGTACATTCCTACACACCTCCAAACATATACAAACATGTTTAGGTGGGGTCATAATGGTGTTGTACAGTTTATAATACTGTATTATAAACTGTACAACGCCTGAAAAATTCTAATTAACTGACAGTTTACCATAAAAGAGCATTACTTAATTTCCTTTTTCATGCTGCCACCAATGGCTCCCCATGGAAGAGAAAATCACAAAATTTGAGAAAGGAAATCATTTCTTTACACAAAAAGGCGAGGGCTACAAGAAGATCAGCTACTCTTTACAAATCAGTCAAAATTCTGTCGCAAAAAGAGATCCACCATTTTAAGAACGATCCTCTCTGTAGCACCATCCTACAGAGATGCCCAGACCTTACAGTTAACATCTCGACAAGAGCGTCTTCTGATGAGAAGGGTTGGAGAAAATTGCCTGCAGTTAGCTGAATCAGTAAAAAACTAAACTGGAATCACTTTTTCCAGTGACACATTACGGCGCACACTGCAGAGGAATGGCATTCTTAGGTATTGGCCACCAAGGAAACCTCTCCTAAAGCCCATGCAGAATTTGCTTGGGCCCATGCTGAAAAAGATGAAGACTGCTGTGACTCTGGAGAGAAGAGACCTGTTCAAAAAGATCACTGTTTTTTTTTAATCTATGGTTTTAAAACTGTATGGCGTAGAAAAAAGCATGGTGCCTGCAGTGAAACATGGTGGAAGTGTCATTATTTGGGGCTGCATGAGTGCTGCTGGTGTTGAGCTGCATTTCATCCATGGCAGCATGAACTCAACAATGTACTGCTCTATGGTGAAGGAGAAGATGCTGCCATCACTCCGTGCACTTTTCCAACAGGACAATGACCCAAAACACACATCTGAAGTTAGTGTTGCTCTTCTGAAGTAGAAAAGGGTGAAGGTGATTGAATGTCTCCTGATCTGAACCCAATCAAACACTTGTGGGGAATTTGGAAGCAACAAGTTGAGCTTCACTCTCCATCCAGTTTCTTCAAGAGGTTATTCTTAAAGAATGGAGAACGATAGATGCTGCAATATGTCGCCAACTTGTTCTTTCCATGCCTAGAAGACAAACAAAATTCTAGATGCAGTAGTTTTTTGTGGGGTGTATTCATTTTTGCTTCAACTGGATTTTGTGATTCAATTTTGATGATTAACCTTAACTTACTGTTATGGAGTTAAATAAGTGTTCAATAAAAACTCAGCCTAGTGAAAGGTTTGAAAATGTTGCTTTTTAAAAGGCATGTTTTTATGCAGAGTACTGTTAGAGCTAATGGAACATTAAAGCAAAGTTTTCCGGACTCGCAATTGTTTGTCGTTAGAAAAAAAACTGCTTTTATTAGCGTCAATGATGAAGTTACAGATACATGTAACTTGTGGACAATGGACCATTCCTAGTAGTGACACACTATACAAACATCTCTAAAACAGCTCGAGCGTTTAACACCAGAGAGATCAGACACCTCCTTACAGAACATTCAACTCCACTTCTAGTCCAAGCACTTGTCATATCAAGACTTGACTACTGCTTTTTTTCGCTGGAGTTCCTTCCTGTGCAGTCAGACCCCTTCAAATGATACAGAACTCAGCAGCTTGACCCCCAAAATAGTCCTATGTCCCCTCCAGATGCCTCCGTTCAGGAACTGAAAAGCGTCTAGTGGTCCCATCTCAGAGCGGTTAGGGTTAAAATCTCTCACCAGGACTTTCTCCGTCACAGTTCCTGGCTGGTAGAATTCCCAATCCGGAAAGCTGATTCTCTTTCAACCTTTAGAAAGTAACTAAAAACTCTACTCTTTTGAGAACACTTACTAGCCTACTTAATTACCGTAATAATGACAAAAAAAAAAAAAACTCTGAAGCAATGAACGTATTCTCTGCTTATTCTCTTATTATCAGCTGAAACATCTTATGTTTATTCCCGAACTGTAAATGTAACATTTAAAAAAAATGAACAAAGGGATTAAATGGTGTGTAACAGATAAACATCTGAGGGAGAAAGCCTGTGTATGGAAGAGCTCATCAGCATTTTAGTTCTGGAGTGCTGATTGGTTTATTCTTAGTATGTTATTAATGTGATTTTTTTTTTCAACTTTGCTTGAGGTAAAGTTCATTTGTGATCAGTTGTGTTTCACTACCTGCAATTGTAATGTATTACTTTCAATAGATTTCAATGTTCTCTTGTTTATATTTCAAATAACTCATATTTGTGCACTTTTTAAACAAGGCTGAATCCAGTTTCTTATTTGTAACTTCTTATCGACACAGTTCCAACTTAAAACAATGCCCACTACTATCTTTTTATGAGCATTTCCCCCAAATGTGCTCTGCATATGTGTGGAATGAAAGCCCAGCAAACACCCAAAAAACTGCCTCTGATGTTGATGATGAATCTTGACTGAGCTCTATTTTCTTTGGTCTGGTGTCAAAAATGTTATATGTTTGTTAAAATGTAAATCATTGGCCACTCAGAAACTACCATTTCGTTTTGTTTTTAAAATGTAAAAAATTGCAATATACATGTTGTTTGACATGCATGAGCTGTATGAAGTTGAAAACGTTTTTGAACCCTTTAAAAATTATGATTTTCACTAATTGTTTTTAAAATGAATGCTGGAGGATTAAATAATTTATGATTCACCATGAACAGCTTGCAATGATACATGTCTATTTTAATATTCTAAAGTTTACCTTTTCTCTTATAGAATGAAGGATGCTCTCCAGTTCACCACATTTGCTCTGAAATCTCATCAAAGACAAAGCAAGCAGAAATCAAAGCTCATCATATCAGAGGACCCTGGATCTCGACTCCTTCGTTAAGATTCCACCACATTGTGTCCTGTGGATCTTAATCCCCAGTGGATTCAAAAGACTGTACAGAAGCTTATCTCACAGCTAACTCTTAGACAGAGAATTCCCGCTCTCTTTTGATACTGCTATGGTAGTCGAGGTCATTAAACATCTATAGTTTTCAACGATTACCGACAGATTGTAATCTTTTTATATACAGAGTACCTTTTTAATATAGAAGGCGGTTTGAAGAAACTATGTACAATATAGTGTTTCTATAGTACAACATAGAGATTTACTTAAGAAGTCAATTATTTAGACACACCTTTTCTGTAGATCGTTTGTCTTTTTGAAATAATGTACAAAAAAGCGAAACAGCTCTAAACAAGTTTCTACAATCACATGTCTTTTGCTTCGGACAATTATAAACACATCTCCTCCTAGACCTACATCCGTTAAACTTTGCAAACTTGACCAAACTGGTCACCCGGTTTTATATATATTCAAGCTGGTCCCACTAAAGAAATTCTGCCAATTTCCATTGACTTAACATGGGGTCAATTTTGTAAAACTCTTACTCAAACTGAGAACCTCAGAGACACTTTAAACAGACCACACTTATGGAGGACATCAGTCTGTGCAGGAAATTACCAAACACGGTGCAAACGTATTTACTTTTAGTAAATATAGATCATTGACATACAATTGACAATAAAAATAAATGGGAAAGGGCAACGAAAATATTTTCAAATAAATGTTAACAGCGAATAATTAACTTTAATGTGCTAGTAGCCACATTTTCTGAACCCTATCTTGACTGAGGTAAACGATAGAGACATGGGAATTGGTTTATATTACTTATTGTGATAATGGCAGCATTATAGCATATAACTGACCCCTCCATACCAACCAATTTGCCAGAACCATAGCTCAGATTCGGCAAATCATAAAGATATGAGGGTTGATTTGTATTACTCATGGTGACACATCGTACATTGTTCTCTGTCATTGACCCCTGCATAGCAACCAGGCAATTTACCATAGCAACCAAATTTGCAAATAGGTATCGCAGCTTAAAAACAAACATGGGAGTTGGTTTATGCTACTCATAGTGGCATTATGAATTACTTTACAAGCCTACATCAAAGTTTGTGTATAAACTTTAGCCAGCTAGTGTTGATTACTGCTTTTCCACCAATCCTGTCAGAGATACTGAGCCATTGTTGGGGGTTTTGCCTTTTCTCTGCAATATATCTCATCTCAAACTAAGTTTAGGTCAGTGAACATGGTAATCAAGCCATCCTGTGCTGCACTCAATAGTTCCATATCTTGGTAAAAAAAAAAACACTGGATGGGCACATTGCATGGTTCAAAAAACACAAACTGGGTTGGATGCCATGTTACTGCAAGATACTGTGGTTTCAATGTGAATAAAGCCAAAACAGTATGTATACCTCCTTTGTGCACTTGCTTGATTGCAAGAATTATCACATTATTCTAGGTCATGTTGTTTATATAATAAACTTCTGGAGGACCTTAGAGGACTAGCCAATCACCTATCCGCTATCATATCACCTATTTCTATCATATATAAGTGCATTCCTGTCAGAGTACTGCTCAAGCTGTCCCACTTCCACCCCTGTAACGCAACATAAAATATTTTTCAATTGTTCAAAAATTCTTCCGCAGAGATCATTCCCAAAATCCATTGAATTAGCGAATAAGGTAAAATGTATATTTCTCCTTCATACAACAGATAATCATATCCTTGTAACTTTTCTGCATATTTAAATCCAAAATGAAAGTCTCATCAGGTTTACTTAATAAAATCTCATGGCTCTTTAGTGGGTTGGGGGGTAGAACAGGTGACTTCTTATTTGGACAGCTAGCTTGGTACACTAACCTTGACTTGGCACACATGCTTGGAATTCTAGGTAGGTTTGTGTAAGTGAACCTCGTTAATTGAGTCAAACAATGACATTGGCATCGCTAGTGCCCTGCTCTACAAACTGAGCCAGAGGAAAGCCAGGAAACTGCCCCTCGTCTTCACATCTCTTCTCAATGCCTTAAAGATGGAACAGACACTTATTTTTTTACTGGTTTCTTCCGTATTTCATATATAGACAGTGGATGAAATCAGGGTTTGGATGATTTCTATTTGCTGCTTTACCGTAGTAATGTTTTCCAAGCAATTTGGCCATGGAGGCTTGGTTAGCGCAAATACTCCTCAGTTGATGTAGACATCTATTTGCATTTAGTTTTTTTTATACCAAAGAAAAAATAAAAACTTTGGTTTTCTCAGAAGGTGGCATCCAAGTTTTGCCCTTCCAAGATAGCTATAGCTGGTAATGCCGGACAGAAACACAAAGATCCTTAATCAGAAATCTGTGGGTGACTTTGCACACTCTGCCCATTTTATGTACAGTTAATGGTATGAACTCTTTAAGCCTTTAAAAATAAGGTCCTGAAAGTGCATTTCTCAAAAAGATAAGGTAAACGAAGTGTAGCTTTGTGTAATCTTGCAAAGATGAGTTCTGATATGACAGGAAATAACTACAATATGCGACACAAGGTTTTGTCGCTTGTGTACAATTTGATCTGTAGTGTCACTGAAATAAATTACTAATTAAGATTAGTATTCTAACATTCATAGCTTGGTAAAGTCTATTGAGTCCATTTTTTGCATAGACACAAGTGTTGTCGCATCGTCATATGAGCTTCATCTGTGATTGATACTGGATCAGTTAGGTGTCAGGTGTGGATAAAAAAATAAAACCCAGTGCACTAGATCAACTTCACATCTACTGAATCAAGGCCTGTGCAAACATACCTAAGATTCAGCCTGAGACTAAAGTGTTAATTATCAAGAGGCTAAAGACCAGATCCACTGGGAATGTGGCAGACACCTTCAGTATGTCTCAGCGTCAACTACAGAGGTTAAAAAGAAGATTTGAAGAAACTGGAGACAATTTTGACAAGCCCAGACCCGGCAAGACAAATGCGTGAGAAGATTGTTTGTTGCCTCAAAAATTCAAGACCAGCTCATTTTCTACTGCAGCACAGCTCCACCCGACCTGGTCACCCAAAGACCCTGTCTCAATCAAAACAGTTTGTCGGATTCTGTCTTGAAATGGCCAGATCAGTGCCCAGAAGCCAGCACTAAACAAATGACAATTCAAAAAACGTGTGGCATTTGCCAAGGCCCACAGTCTGCTAAAAGGGTCGATGGTGGAAAGAAATTTGTTGGCGGAAAAATCATGGTCTTGGGGTTACGTCCAGTATGGGGCTGTGTGAGAGATCTGCAGGGTGGAAGTAGTGGTAGTCGAAAATACCAAGAAATCTTTGCTACCTCTTATATTCCCAACCAAAATTGAGGTCACATTCTGCAAAAGGATGGTGCTCCAGGATTGGCCAGTCACCAGACATCAAAATCATTGAGCATGTCTGGGGTAGGATGATAAAGGAAGCATGGAAACCAACAAATATTGATGAACTCTGGGAGGCATGTAAGACTGCTTTTTTTACTATTCCTGATGACTTCATCAAAAAATTGAATGAATCACGGCCAAACCACATGGATGCAGTCCCTTAATGTTATGAAGTCATACAAGAAATTGCATTTGGATCTCACAGCACCACTACTTCATTTTCCTGCTTTTCCCTTCGGGGCCACAGGGGTCTGTTGATGTCTATCTCCAGCTCACTTTGGGCAACAGGTCGCCAGTCCATCACAGGGCAGCACACAAATATACACCTAAAGGGGAATTTAGATTATTGATTTAACCTTACCGCATGTTTTTTGGGATTGTGGGGGAAACCGGAGAACCTGGAGGAAACCCACGCAAGTGTAACAGGTATAAAACCTGTTATATATAAATATAGTAAATATATACCCTGTAAATATAGAATTACACAGAAAGTTCTGTATTTAAAGTTTCATTGGTTCGTTGAAGTGGGTGCCTCCCCCTTTAAGAGTGTACCATTTTCGTTTTGGGGAAATTCCCATCTTCCCGCCTCCTCTGCCCTTTTGGCAATGGCCATCGGTGCGAGAGGTAGGTGTTTCCTGAGCACCAACATCTTTTTATTTGTTTTGTTATAGCCACCTATATAATGATCTTATTTCTTTGTGTAAATAGAGAACCGAGAGGAGATATTTGAGGACGAATGCTGTGTTTTTGTGTCTTCCCATGTCAGGAATAAACGGAGGTGAAGACCATTAGTGTTCGACGGGTTCACTTTTAAAGAGAGAAATCACAACGCAGATACACCGGTTACACAAGCACAGAGAGAACATGCAAACTCCTTCCAGGAAGGTCACAATTTACCAACATATGTTTGTATTTGCTGTAATTCTGTTCTATTTCTGTATAAGTGACAAATCTTTTGCCGACTAAATTTGACATGTCTGTTTTGGTTAAAATAAACATTTTTTTTCATTACCTCATTTATTTTATTGCATTAAACATAATTTGGGAGACTATTAATAAAACCAACTGTAAATTTTACTATTTATAAAACCATTTTATAAAACCAATCCACTGTATGTAAGATATATGTACTATGCAACAGCTGCAGTGTCAGCAACCAGCACATTTTTCTTCAGGAAATTCTCAATTTATCATTTATTTTTGACCAAGAAAATAAAAAGCAGAAAAGTTAAACAGAACAGTTTTATTTTTCGCACATTTGTTAACACATCTGAGGAACAGACTATTCCTTAAAATCTAACCCATCGTAGAGGATGAAATGTCAGAGAATCTTTCATTCTGAATTGGAAAACAAACATGATGAGGCACAATCCTCCACAGCATTTCATCACCATAGAACACCCCTTTTCACCTGAGTGTCCGTTTAACTTTCCAGTAGTTTAAACATTGAATCCAATACAAAAATAGTACAGACAGTAGTCTAGTTGGATCTAAGCTAGACGATTACATAGAATAAATGCCTTCGCAGGCAGACACATAGAACATATTGATAGTAGCACATCAAGATGTATGCTTGGTTGGACACTGAAGTGTTCAAGACCAGTAGTACTGCATTCATCCATCCATCCGTACTGTACACTGTTCGGTGACTTTTTCTTTCATTCTATCCCAAGCAAGAAGAAAAAGGGATATTGTACGTTCATTTTGTTTGGAATTTGAATTCTCCATCAAATATTTTTGACTCAAGAGTCCTAAAAAGCAGTTTACACATAGTTCATAATTCAAGGAAAATGTGGTTCATAATCACCGTTTGAATGGGATTGACACCATTATCAAAATATAAACCTGGGTCTATGTTCTAAATACCCCAGGCATGCCTCACTCAAAATATCCCATGATTACGTCACATGATTCATGAAGATTTACCCATTATATGTATGTTCAATAAACTCTTCCAGATTAACAGTTTTCTACCTACCTTAATATTTTCAAATGTTTATAATTTCTTTAAGATGCAGATATTCAGTGCCAAATATGATTTCTGCTTTGAACACGAAAAAAGTCACAACCGTGCACAAGTTAACCTGATTAAAAGCACAGAAACGTTGGAATAAATAAATAATAAAATAAAGAAAAACACTCACATCAGAGGAGAATAATATTTCCAGTGAGATTATTGATAAAATCCTAAAGTGAGTTCTGAATGCAGTGCTACTCTCCGGCAGGTGACAAACACAAGGCAGCTGTGTGTTGTGAATTTCACCTTACTCACAAAAAAAACCATTTAAAAACTAAAAAGATTAAAAAGACTTTTTACCATATTAAATGAGATTTTGCTATTCCAACAGATTTGTGCAACTAAAGGGTCAGCATATATACAGTGTGGTCAATAAGTATTTAATGCACCTGTGATTTTGCAAGTTTTCCTATTGAAGGGGTCTAGAATTTTCGGCATAGCTGCATTTCTAGCACTAGAGGCAGAATTTAAAAAGAAAAATAGATTTTTTGTAGTTGTAAATTACTGGGTCAAATACATATTTCATAACTCGCTTATCCGTCACATTTCTGACCCTCAAAGATCTTTGCTTTTATAATAAAATAGATTCTAATGTAGTAGCACCTGTTATCTATCATAAAGACACCCCACAATTAGTCAGTTGTCTAAGTAGCAACATTCACAAAGCAGGAAAGGTCTACAGCTAGTTGTCTAGCAGGTTGGTGAAAAAAAATGGAATATGGAAGAGGCTAATGATGACAGTCCTCTGAGAGCTCTCCTTGTGGGGTATCAGAGTTGCTAAGAATGCTAAAGAATCAGCTCAAAAATACACTAGAGGAGATGAAGTCAATGTCGTGAAGAGAGCTGGGACGAATGTTTCCAAGATGACTATCAGTAGTACAGTTTAAAATCAAATTGGCAGGGACCATTTGGATGATCCAGAGGACTCATGGGAGAAAGCTCTGTGATCAGATGAGACCAAAATGAAAATTTGTGGTTATAACTTAATGAGGGGAATCCTCCCAATAATAGCATACCTACAGTGAAGAATGGGGCTAGGAGCATCATGCTCTGGGGTTTTTTTCCTGCACAGGGGACAGGACGAGCATTAAAGATGGTTAGGGGGTGGGTCTTCCAAAATGACAATGACTGGAAAACCAAGGAGTATTATAGCATTGTTTTAACTCAAGTGATCAAAAGCTTATTTGAAAAATTAATTTACAAATACATATTTAATCTCCTATTTAGAGTAAGTCTCTCACACCTAAATTCTGGTCACCTTCATGATTTTTAGTAGGTGGATTTCTTAATTCACAGGTGTATCAAATTCTTTTTGAAAGCAGGCATTTTGAATGTTTGCATGTTTTTAAAATGAACATGGAAAAATATGTGATTTATTACATTGTATAAAGTTTGTATTTCAATTCTAAACACAATAAAATGTTTAAAAACACTGTTGTGTGCGATTTGTGGATTCCTTACAATGCTTTGTTATCATGTTCAAAGATGGTGAGCCCAGATCAATCTGATGGGGTAGCAAAGTCTTTAAGATACCCGAACAAACAATAATACACCATTATTTCACAATTAAACAAAAAAAGTAAATCTCCAGGGTTTTATACATAACAACATTTGATGCAGTGATTACATCTTTAAAACTTTCCAAAAATACAGTCTCTGTTGTAAACAGTCTGAGATGATTTCCCTGTAGGTTCATATCAGTGAGATCCATCCAGAGTTCACTTACAGCATTATATGCTTGACTTTAGTGTTGCGTTGTGTTTTAGTTATCCTTTTTAAAAATGGCCATTCTGAAGTGTTCAATGTCAAGAGGCACTGTCTTTGTGGGGATCCAGAAGCAATTGAATCCCTCCTCTTCCTGTAATCATCTCATGTTGGAAAGGAAATAAAACCTAAAAAATGGGACGAATCACTCCTTTTCTCCATCTTCACTGCTCCCTTAAAAGATAGAGAAACAAAGGACGTTACACAATTTGTTGCCATTTGTAAAAGAAAGGAGAGTAAGAAGTATTGACCAACTGCAGAGCTGCCCACAGAAAAGAAATCCATCGTCTTTTGCTGCTATGCAACATCTCAGTCACAGTGCAAGTACAGAGTACAAAAACAAAACTGTAAAGCGCAGTAAAATGCCTTTTTGGAAGATGATAACCAGTTTGTCTCTATTGTTTAAACACAAATTCTGGTATCTGCGACACAATGAGCCACACTTAATGTATTTCCCAAATCTGCTGGGCAGAGAGTACAGGCAAATTTGAGCAGGTACCCTGTAGCATAAATCCTCCAGACTTTTAAAATGAGAATAGGTAAGAAATGTACTCTCACTAGAAGAGTGCAGTACTGCATATCAAATATGAATAAAGTATGTTTCATGACAATATAAGTTTCCACAGGGCTTTATGACACAATTATGTATATACTGTCTGTAAAGTGAACCCAAGTCATTACAATGTTTACAATTCTTTTACAAAGAATTAGTGTTTTCTATTCATCATAGTGTTTTCTGTTGAGCACAGCAGTGTTCAGCTGGCTCTTAAAAATGTCTATTCATTTGATGGTTTGTGTGTGTTGTTTGAAAGCAAAATACCATTTTGAAAAGGAATATGATATAAAAGCATTACCTTCAATGAAAAAACCACATAAATCAATTAAAACAAGACAGAGATACAGTGAAGGAAGTTGTTCCCTTTTAGATAAAATGTAAACAGTTAGAGACAGAATAGGAAAGTTGTTAACTGATTTTGCACATATATGAGAGAAATGAGCATTACACCCACTGTCAAACAGCGTGGTTTTTGGCTCTTAAGTGTGATTTGGGGGCTAGATCAGATTCCAAAATCAAAGTTCTCCAAGAACATCAATGATCAGAATTTCAATGACCATGAAAACAATCAGTGATTAATTTGTTCACGAGTGGGTCCTGAAATACCAAAGGGAGCCAAAGGGAGAATTAATGGACTGTGTTGAGAATGTCTAGCTATTATGAAATCTTGTGATTGTATTTCAATTCACATAAAATGGTTTATAAAGCAAATTTGGGGAAAAACAATCTGAAAAGGACTGAACTGAACACAACTGAAACATGTATTAATCACTCCTAACCAATGCGCAACAAAAAGCTGTAAACAGCTCACCTTACTATCTCTAGGCCCCACCTTCACCTGTTGTCCTGTCCTCCTCAAGGAGGTTCTTGCAGTCGGTTAAGAATTAGAACAGCGATATATGACCTGAATTTGGTGGTAATAGATGGATTTATAAAGAAGCTATTGGGCTTTAATAAAAAAAATCGATACTTTCAAATATATATATATATATATATATATATATATATATATATATATATATATATATATATATATATATATATATATATATATATATATATATATATATATATAGATATGTTCCATTTTTCCCAAATTGGGTTTGTAAGCACAGTCTGCAAGTGAGCAGTGGTGTGTGGCTTAATTTAGTTGATAATGGAGCTTTGTAGAGTGAAGGTATTACCCATTTTCTGGTAAAAACTTTGCAATCCTGTCTTATTCTGCTGCTCATAGACGGGAATTTATTTCATCAAACGCAGAGGAAGACATGGTTTGACAAAAAAAAAGAGTTGTTTGCTTGAACGCTACATAACACAATTAAGCAGTAGGCTAACGTTAGCTAGATTGTTATTCTGTTTATTTCCTAAATGCCACCCAAATTCTTCACGTCATCCCCTATCACTTTTCCCCATCTTTTATGTATTTCTGATCAAATTCCATTAAAATTAGATAACCTCTCACTTTATGTAGATATTAGACAGAGTTTATTTACAGATTTTCATTTGAAATTAAGCACAGAGACCAGTGAGACCAATTCAAAGAGTGTTCATTATCTCAACTAGCCGTGTTAGTCGTCAACAAAAACACAATAACCACTGTCAAATCTGGAGGTGCCAATCTGAAGGGGACAGGACAACTGCACTAAAGAGGATTATAACTAAGCTTTGTCCAGTCTATTTTTGGCTAAAAATGTTTGGCTATTTCCTGTCAGGCTCCTGAGATTGAGTTGAGGAAATGTTTTCCGGCATAACATTGACCTAAACACAGTGTCATACCCTGATTTCCCCATGTCTAGTTTTACTCTCTGCGTCTCCTTTTTTTCCGTGTGTCTTGTCCTTCGTTGCACATGCATGTGCGTTCTGTTATAATTTTCTGCAGTTGTCCCTCGTTCACTTTTCCAGCTATCCCTGTTCAGTGTCTCTATTTATTTCCCTATGGCTTTTGTCTCTGCCCGGGATTATACTGATCATACAGCATTGTAACGGAACGCTAGCTCCTTATTTGGTATCGGCTCCATTTATGCTTAAATTCTAAGTGCCATTCCAGATGTGTTACTCTGGTTTCTCTTATTTTGTGTATCTGGTCTGATGTTGCGTTTTTGTTAGCTTTAGCTGGTTCCTGAGTTATGTGTTATGTGAGGTTTTGCCCTATTATGGGTATTTTAAATAAAAGGACCTGCTGTACTGAGCAATTGAGTTCTGCCCCTTTTCTATCACCACGAGCCCAGCACGTAACACAGAGGCAAACCACATCAAGGCCTGGACAAGTTTGTCCGAGTTGCTAATCTGAGTTGCCAGATTAAAAATATTTTGCCAATTATAACATGTCCATGGAGACCATGGAGAATTTTGGCTATTTCACCAAGGATGAAGTCACATTTTTGAAGGGATTTAATACTAATTTGACCCAAAGTACAAATTAGTTTTGTAACTTATTCACATTATTTCACAGAATAGTAGACGTATGGTTACTACATTTGTTAATGTGTGAAAGCTTTGATGCCAGCATTGCCACTGTGTACAAGAAAGGGCACAAATTTGGTTAAAGAGTAAATGCATGATTTCTTACCTCCAGCGGAATCCATATCTGAATCAGAGACATGGGTGATGGAGAAACGTGAGACAATTGATGGAGAAACGCTAAAACGAGAGACCTGGGTCATGGTTTTAGAGTTACTACTCAGAAGGTTTGTTTTTGGGGTGTCAGGAGGAGACCTCTTGGTAGACGTGGGAAGGGGCAACAATGGGAAATCATCTTCCCATTCAAACCCTGCACCACCTGACATGGCAGACAAAGCAGAAGATCAAGCTTTGCATGAGTGATAAAAAGAGACACGTGTAATTGTTCGGTCTACAGAAAACAAAAGGACTCTTACTTTCTTCTGAGATGTTTCCATCAGAGGAATCATCAGAAACATTGACCCTTTCCTGTTGGGTGTGCACTTCACCATCTGGATTTGCATTGCTTGACTCTCCACCCAAAGGAAAACCTTGGTCTGCCAGCTCTCTGGTTGGACTGTCCTGGAGGGGTCCACCGATAGTTTGATTAAACTCATAAACAATTCAAATGCAGTTCAATGACATATCTAAGGAAATCAGGGTTGAAATTACCTGGTCAAACAAATACACGGTAACATCATCGAAGAAGGAGACCACCTTCTTTTGGGTCTCAGTTTCATCAGACAGTGAGTCACTGACCAGCGATGGCATCTTAAGAAGACTTCTGAGTTTGTGTGAATCACTGCAGTCACTAACAATGATGGGTACAATCAAGACCTCATCTTCGCTCTCTTCACTCTGCTCTTGGATACTATAAGTGCGCAGCTCCTCATCAGATTCATCGCTGTCCTCAGAGTAAATATCTTCCTCATCTGCTTCCTCACCATCTGTGGGAGGCACTCTTCCTTCAAGAGGAGGGGGAGGAGACCCAGAACGCACGCAGCTTCTTTTACGCCCTCCTCCATCACAGTCCTTACTCTTGGATTCCAGCACCTCATGTGTGGGAGACCCAAATACTGACATATCTGTTTTGGGCTGTAGTTTATCTTTGGACAAAATTGAATCTTTACCCTGTTCATAGCCATCGTTTGGAGAGAACTCGGCATTGGTGTTTGCACCTTCACCTTTCAAAACCACTTGCGCAGAAGACACAATATCTTCAGTTCCAAATGGTTCAATATTTTCTTCTGGCATGGAATTGGAAACAAGCAACGGGTCTGAGTCAGATCTGTTAGATGGCAAAGATTTATTTGAAAGATCAAGATTCTCATTATTTTTTGTAGAAGTTTCGGGAAGTTCTGCAGATACACTATAGACTGTGCCACAAAGAGACAAGTGCTCATTCCTCTTTGATTGAAAGATTGCATCATCGCCTTCTCCAGGATTTGTTTCACACTCCATTGAGGATCCAAAAAGATGTTCCTCGCAATTTGTCTCTATCTCTGAATGAAGTGCTTTGATTGTATCTGCACTGTCCTCCTGGCATTCTTTTTGATCGTCGAGTTCATTGACGTCCTCTTCACTTTCCTTATCCTTTCCAGCATCATAGTCAGAGAAGTAAGCTGAATCTCTATATGGTGTTTTATCACTTAGTGCCTTCAGCTCTCCACCACTGCATTCTGTTTCAACGGCTATTGGTGCATCCATATTAACATCTAGTTCGTCATTCATTTCAAACTCTTGTCCTTTGCTATCAAAGCTAATCTCAGAGGTTATCTTTCCCAAAGGTTGGACATAAGCCTTGGAATCCTGTAGCTCATGATGTTCCTTAAGGACAAACTCTGGGGATTCATTATTTTCCGTGTCATAGCCACTGTCCACAGTTTTGGGAGAACATGATGGATGGGTGGAGGCAGGACTGAGTGTCTCACTGGAGCAGGCTGTGGATGGTATGTCAATAGAGTCCATGGAGTCTGGAGTACCAACCTGTTTTTGTAATGACTTGAATGCTGGACTGCTATAGTCAACAGTTTCCACTTCTACTGTGAAATCACCAAAAATACCAGAGGTTACATCTGTAATGTCATCATCACTGCAGTCATCTATCTCCACAAGGCTAATACTAGAATTCCCATGGTCCACACCACTGTCAGTTGTTTTAGTCATCTCTGACTCTGGCTCTGGCTTGGCTTCTTCCATGGGGAAAATCTCCAAATGTTGATTAATTGTAGAAATATTCATTTCAAGATCAGGAGTTTTTTCTTGCTTCAAGTTTTTCAACCCTACTGCCATATCCACATAATGCTCTGACATGTCAAACTGTTTGGCTCCTTCTCTTGAACATTCTATTTTGGACACTATATGTCCAGCAGACAAAGATGCTTGATCAAGAAGCTGGTCTTTTTTGGAGATTGTTGTGGTTTTCCCAGGAACACAGTCAATCATGAAGCAGTTCCTCACGAGTGTTCCTGTTAGAGGGTCTACAAAATGAGAACTGCTCAAAGCCTGACAACATGGCACAGGATAAACTTCCGCCTCTCTAGGTTCATGGCACATGTGTATATATGAGCTGCACTCAGGTGAAGGAGTTGAAGGTATGTGTCTACCGTGGACCAAGCAAGTGTTGCTTTTGACGGGTGCTTCTAGATAGTCAACAGGTTTGGCAATATGGTAGGCCAGGTTCTGCTGGTCTGGCCATGAATCTTCAACATCAGTCATTGGCATGGTGTAGTGAAAATCTGCATATGAATCCTGGGTACAAGACCCTTGCCTTTGACTTAATCTCCTTTGGTTTGTACTTGATTGATTGCTATCGGTCCAGCTTTGCCTGCACCTCTCCATAAATATGTCCTCCTCTTCATCAGAATCACAATCTTGTCCTACAAATATGGTGCCACCTGTTGCGATGTCACTACAAACTGAATGACTACCTGGCATAGTCTTCCTCAAAGAGCCCATCATATCATAATATCCTCCTGCAATATTCTTTCCGATAATGGAACCCTGTATTGTTTCCAAGTAAGGATCTCCAAAGTCTTGCTGTGGACTTCCAAGGGATGGTGAGATGCATAAAGGGTCCTCTAGCTCGCCAAGAGCCTGTCTTAGGTTACGAGAACCCCAGCTCTCTCGTGGAGAATTTGTTGTTGAGTCGTGCATTACATAGTGGCTCATGATTCTGGGAGGAGATGGTTCATAGTAATAACCCCCATCCCTGTCTTTATATGACACATAGTGACCAGACTCCCATGCCCTGAGGGGGCTTCCATGGCCCAAAAGAGGTTCCATAGTTAGCGATATAGCAGGACTGGAGTCAGAATCATAGGCACTGCTTTTGTGAATATCTGCTGACCAGTAAATATCTGATTTAGGTTCTGATGGACAGTTCATACGCTCAACAGAGTCTCCACTACCAGTCAGAAAGCTTCTATTATTAAACTCTGGACTATAAGAACACATGGTGAAGTTCATATCAATATTGCTGTGTACAGGCTCCTCAATGCGGATGTAGTACTCGTTACCCACTGATGGACTATGAGCACTTAGGACAGGCACCACCCCAGGGGTATGAAGTTGCTTAGACTCAAAATATGAAGGAGAAACTCCAAGGGCAAGCCCATCAACAGGACAACCCCCCACTATTCCTCCTGGAGGGTAGTAGACCTCTTGACACAGGGGATTGCCCTGACCCAAAGTACCTATTGCAGAAGATGAACGGTAGTGCTGTTCTGCTCTTGCTTGCTCCCATTTGTATTCAAAGTTGAGGCCGTGACTGGTTTCTGTAACTGTTAAGATATCATCTCCAGATTCTGAATGGTAGCCATCTCCATTCGGGAACTGCTCCAGTAACGGGAATGATGATGTGGTAGATGATAGTGGCATGTCAAGTGCAATGGCACCAGCTCCATGGAGATCAGAAAGGTATGTGTTTGGCCTCATAGAGTTCCAGCGTCTCTCAAAGTCTTCTTCTGCTTCACTGGCTCCTTTGGCACATAAGTAACTAAGCAGCAGATGGACTTCTTCTGCGTTAGGCCTTTGGTCAGGCTGAAGCCAACAAAATTGCATTACTTCATACCTGAGGGCACAAACATGTTTAATGTCAGTAAAAACTTTATTCATAAGATTATTCATGACTTTTTACACTGAAGGTTCTCAGCAATGGCATCAAACCAAAGGTCTTTTTTTGCCATTGAACCCTTAATTCCTTTTGTATGAACCCTTAATTCATACCATAGGCAACAGAGTGTCTCAATGCCATTCATTTAAAAAAATAAAGTTCCAATAACAAGAGACGACATTTGAAAGCACACTGAGCATCATGACTGCCAACAATCTGGCATCAGTGACATGGACCTCAAAATGAAGGCAAAAAGCCCACAAGGGCTCAGCATTTCTTGGAACTCATTTGTTGTCAACTGTTCACATGCTTATATTAAGTAAGAAAGCAAAGTAAGAAACCCACCAGCGGTCAGCAAGAGGGTATTTGAGAAGTGGTTTGGGCAGCTTCAATTGTTGCTCCTTTACAGCGTAGCTCAGAACTTGCCGGTCCGAGTAATGGCGGAATGGCTGATTCCCCAATTCAAACAGTTCCCAGATGGTTACACCGAGAGACCTAAGTGAAGTAAAGAATTCTTAGAAGTAATATTACAACATTAAAGAGTAATTAGGAACCAAACCACCCTAATGGAGGGGCTTCTGATCCTATCATATCATCTCGATGTTATGGCCATTATCAATACCTTTCAACTGAATTCATAAGCCAGCCAATGCCTACTACTGATAACTGTTAATAGGTGCAGTGAGTCAGATAACTCTAATGTGAATATTAATGTGGGCATCAATTAGAGGTGTTATTGAAATTGACTGATTTCATAAGATTTCCTAAGTAAACTTTTGCACACTACTGCACTAACCCCACCTGTGGCTAACATGAATGGGACATTCGAGTTGTTATCATGCGTTTCCAAAGGTTATGATCATCTGAGCCAGGTGTCTAAAGGTACTAACCAGATGTTGCTTTCCTTGGTTTGATCCACTATCAGCAGGTTGCCATGAACCTCATCCACCAGTTCAGGGGCGATCCAGCGTAAAGGAATACAAGTCTGGTCTGGGGTGATAAAGTAGTCATCCTGGGAAAAAACCATGGACTTAATGAAAAGCACTGAAGCCAAAGAAATTTAAATCTAAATTGTAATCTACATGCCTTGTATTTATTTTGCGATAGCCCATAATCACCAATCTTGACATTTATATCTGATGTTAGCAGGCAATTTCTTAAAGCCAGGTCACTGCAGAGAAAAAGCAACATCAATGGTTCAATATATAAATGATCAGTAAATTGAAAAAAATACAGTCCCTGACAAAAGTCTTGTCACTTATGTTTTTTGTAGAAACACCTGCTTTTTAGTGGTGTAACGGTTCACGGTATGTATTGAACCTTTTCGGTACGGCCTGTTCGGTTCGGTACACTTGCGTACCGTTTCGGTATTTTTATTAAATGATATAAATCTATTATTAGCGCGATATTAAGCGCAGCAGATCAATTGAGATCATTGAGTGACGAGCACAAGCAAGAGTAGGAAAATGGCATGGCAAAAGTGAAAGGGAAGCCAGAGCTTGAAGACCCTCTCACCTCACTACGGTCTCCTGTTTGGGAACACTTTGGCTTCTCTGTTAAAATACATAACGGGGATAGACGAGTGGATAAATTTAAAGTTGTATGCCGACATTGTTCCACGGAGATCGGGCAGGCAACACATCAACATTTTCTACTGCTGGAGATAGTCACTGCAACCAGATCTATGCTCTCTTCAGAAAATGTGGATAGGTAATCTATCCTAACTAGTTGCAGTATTTCATTTTTTATTTAAAAAAATGTGTTTTTCTTAATAAAGAGTGCAATTTATTTTAAATATCACCCAAATGTGTTACTTTTATTTATTTTATGCAAGAATTCTACTGTGTATTGGCAGCTTTTCAAAATAAAGAATATGTAAGTTCTTATTGTTTTGTACCGAACCGAATGAACCGAACCGAACTCTCCAAGACACTGTACCGAACCGAATACGATTTTAGCGTACCGTTACACCCCTACTGCTTTTCATTATTAATTAATCCATTGGTTTTACAAATTTATATAAAATGTTGAAACCCACCCAAATGATGTTTAATGCACTGAAATAAAGTTGTTTCACTGAAAAAATGTATAGTTTACCCAGACAGAAAGTTCAAAAATTGTCAAGACAAAAGTTTTGTCACCTATAAAGGAATAGAACACATATACAGCAAAAATATGTCAGTAAATGAAGCAGTGGTGCTGTGACATCAAAGTTTAATATCTCGTATGACTTCCATAAGCTTGAAGGACTGCATCTATGCGGCTTGGTAAGAAATCATACAATTAATTGATGAAGTCATAAGAAATAGCAAAGAAAGTAGTCTTGCATGCCTCCCAAAGTTCATCAATATTTTTTTGTTTCGTCTTTTTTTTATGTTATCCTTCGCCAGACATGCTCAATGATGTTCATATCTGGTGAATGGGCTGGCCAATTCTGGAGCATCTTGATCTATTTGGCTTGTGAAATTTTGATGTGGAGAGAGAAGTATGTGATGGAACACCATCCTGCTGCAAGAATATAAGAGGTAGCAATGATTTCTTTACACCTGCCGATCCCACACCCCCCCCCCCCCCATCTGGATGTGGCCCAAGACCATGACTTTTCCAGCACAAAACTTCAATCTCGGATCCATTTGGTCTCCAGTAGATCTCCCCTAATATTTGCGGTGACTTCCACGTTTGCAGCATCTATCCTTTAGGCAGGCTGTGGGCCTTGGCAAATGCCACAAAGTTTTTGTTAGTGCTGGCATTTAGGACTGGCGTCTGGGCACTGATTCGACCGTGGAGGCCATTTTGAGACAGAATCAGAAAAAACTGTTCTGGTTGATACAGAGACTTCAGGTGACCAGGTTTCGTGGAGCTCTGCTGTAGTGGAAAATGCCCTGGCATTGGAAAAACTGGCAACAAACGTCCTCTAGAGCGTTTGTTTCTGATGGGGCTTGTCAAAAATGTCTCTAGTCTGTTAAAATCTTTTTTTAATCTCTGTACTTTACGCTGAGTCCAATTGAAGGTGTGCAGAGGACATCAGCTTTGGATCTGGTCTTCATAATCAACACTTTAGTCTCAGGGTGAATCTTAGGAATGTTTGCAGAGGTCTTGCTCCAGTTGTTGTGAAGGTCTAGTGCACCAGGGTTCTTTCTATATACACCAGATACCCAACTGATCCATTATTACAGGTCTCAGGTGAAGCTCAAATGACAAAGGCATAAGACTTACGTCTTGGCAAAAATTGACACAGTGGGCTTTACCAAGCTGTGAATATTAGAATGCTTGACAGTTTTTGTTTGATACCAGACCTATATTAAAACCTGGCTGCTTTCATGATTTCCTGAATGCAGAGCCAAAGGAGTAACCACTACTAATGTATCTAAGTGTGCAAGTTTACTATATAAAGCTAGCATTAACATACTCCAAATAATGTTTAAAGAATTATACAAGGTTTACAAGAAATATGGGCACAGGATGGAAGGGTTCTAAAAAGACAGGAAATAAGAGACCATTTAAAGAGTATGTATTTATTCTAAATGCTATTAATGTGTTAAAATCTTCGATTTCATCATCCAAATAATCTTTAAAAATATGTTTAAGCCGTAAAGGTGGTTGCATTTACATGCCCAGTAGTGAGTATAAATATTGATTCCATTAGCCTAATGATTTATGTATAATCCTAGTTCGTAACATGAAAAATTTTGTTGAACTCCGTTTTGAATCAGAAAGAAATGTCCAATAATCTGCCTCCACTTATTATTGCACATATCCAATCCTGCACAAACATGCACTTACACCGTATCAGAGATTTAGTGATTGAGGTTGCTTGAAGATTTGAAGTGACCTCCAGCAACAAAATCACTGATGCTGGAGTGCAATAAAAACACTCAAGCAGCACCAGGAGATTGTTGCAGGAAGAACCACTAAGAAGGCCGGTCATACTGCAGACATTCACAGTCGTTGTGACCGTTTTTGAGAAGGACAATGAATATTGTCTGTTATGAAAAGAAAAATTCAGTATGAAACATTGATTTACCTGTGGATGAAGTTGTTTTTGTGAAGGTGCAGCAGGCCTGAAGTGATCTCACATGCCATCCTCTGGAGCAGTAAGGGGTCGGGGCTCATCGTATCAGCTGCCTGACAACTGCGGAGGTAGCCTTTAACATCCCCCTATCAACAACAAAAACCAGGAAACACATGCAGAAGCAGAGAATTGAAGTGCTGATATTTGTATGTTTAAAACAGCCACTGGGGGGAGATATGTAGCAAGACATTTAGCTTTTACTGCATTTGAGTAGACAGTACAATCCCACGCATTACATGTGAAGTCATTGCTGTATATCTTTATTTCTAAATAACTTATGACTTATTGTGAGATAACACCACAAAATATTGAAACAGACACATTGAAACAGAGAGAAATTAACATTACACTGACCAGTGGGCAAAACTCCATGACCACTAAGTAGGGTGTAACCTCTGTGCACTGAGCAAGACATTGCACCAGAGATGGATGCTGGAGAGTCCTGAAATAAATTGAATGTTGAGCTTCAGAACAAAATTCACTAAAATACACCATATCTAATAAATTTAACAACTATTTTAAGCACAAATTATTTACCCTTACCCTTTCATAGAAAAAATTTCCTATAGGGAAAACTGAGCAATAAAGAGCTATATATATACTGCTAATTAACAGCCAGACTCCTTCTGAATCTTCCGTCAAATGCCAATTTCTGGCAAAATCACTATGTCCAATGAAAGCTGGTCACCTGGTAAGCTGTAGGAATCACACTAGTGTCCAAACCAGAAAAACGTGGTTCAACAATTTTCCAAATTAAAAACAGCCACTTTCCTGCTTGTTTTGCCACTAAATCTCAGTCTTTGTGAAAAAGTGACATGTCACTCTTAATTAAGACACTCTTAATTTCCCTTGCTATATATTTAGGGTCGCTGTCACACTAGAGAAACCACCCTTTATCTTTTTTTATTACTGAGAGAATGAAGTTACCCAAAATCTTGCCTCCCTCCTTGCCAAAATTTGTTGCAGTTGTCCCTTAGCAGAAAAATCTTTCAAACATTCTTGGACGTGCTACTTGACAATGATTTGTATTGTGTAACTAATGGTAACCTTTGAGACAGTGGTCCAAGCTCTTTCGGTCTATGAGCAGCTAGATCTAGTCTGCTCCATCTTCTTTCTCTTTCTCAGGATCAGCAAGTCTGAGGAAGATTGTCTGTCAATTCTCCAATGTCTGATTTCTCCAATTTTCTAACATGTGCTCTATTCAATGGAAATTGTTACCTATTACCCTGTAGCGAGGTCTACAATTTTACGATTCCAGATTATAAAAGCTGATCTTTGATCTGGAGAAATGTTTGACCTAAAATCACTATTATTATCATTTTATTCCAGATATAATGTGTAGGTTCAATCTGAATGGGGATCAATGAGGAAAAAGCCAATTATATCCGAATTTGCCCTTTTGAAAAAAAAAAAAAAACAAAACACAATTGAGCCGTTAAGACTGTCATGGCTATATCAGATAGTGGTCAAATATGGGCAAAAAAAACAGATTTGGTCTGCAGTATGAGCGTGGCCTAAATGTAAAGCCCTCTGGTTTAAATGAAAGCTGCTACTTTCACTAAATTCATTACCTTTCATTTTATGTCTTGAAGTGTATAAGTGTATAATTGACCCCTGCTTGTTTACCGATAAGGCCGTGCCTCTTCCAGGAAATGCATCTGCTCCTGCACACTGGCGCTGGCCTTAAGTTCCTTCACCACCACCTGGGTGCTGCTGAGACCCGAATGAACCTCCCCCAACAACACCTAAGAGCAACACATACGACACACGTATAGAAAAACACACAGACACGAGGGGAAAAACCCGACAAACATGGGCATAAAGAATGGGAAAACAGAAAATACACACAAATACACATTTACAGACATTGGGACAAAGAGATGGGGCACAAATAAACCCAAAAGGATCAAATAAAATCCACAAAACATGCTCGAAAGGAAATGCAGAAGAATGAAAGGACACAAAACAATGATAAACATGCGCCACAGAGACACATACAGACGGACATACCCATTGAATGGAAAGTTGGGGAAGTGTGTTTGTGTATTTTTATGTGTGTTACAAGAGACAAAGAAGTAGAGAGAAAAAAAAGAGAATGAGAATGAAAGAGGAGTAGTTCTTTCAGCTTCAAAGCCACAAAGAGATATCACATCCTTGTAGAGAACAGTCAAGACACCAGTTTCACATCAAAGCTTGAATATTATGGAGGCGAGACCACGGTAAAACAGTGCGAGTGTGCTGTCAGATATGAGACTGAGGTATAGAGTGAAGCCTTTGATCCAGAGCAGAATGGTATATGCTTAGATTCCAATGACGTGTGCATAGATACACGATAAAAAACTACCATAGACTTACCTTGCCAAACCAGCCATGTCCAATCTCCTTAATGTAAAGCAAACTGTGACGGCCAAGATCCGTTGATCTCAGGAGCTGAACTAAATGATGCAGAGAAAGGAAAAGCAGAAGCAGACATGAGTTATCATAAAGAAATTCAGAAGATGTAATACATAGAAATATAGCCGCAAGCATCAGGGTTTAATCGCTTTGAGGCTGCCGTCACTTTTAGGCTGAAGTCCTGACTGCCGGATCATGTGATCCCACACTACCGGTTCACGTCACCTGGCACTCGCAACTAACCCTAGTTAGGGGGTTAACCTGGACTGCTTGGTGACATGCTTGGTGGGATCACATGATCGGGCAGTCAGGTCCACCGAATCATGTGAGCCGGACCTGCCACCTCCTGCCAGCCAGTTTAAGATTGAACCCATACTGTAAATAACCTCACATAGTTTATTGCCGTTGTTTTTTTTCCATTTTTTTTCCATTTTTGTGCAAGTCTTTGTGTAATAAACCATGTATTACCCACGTAACAAAACTTTTTTTAACTATAGCGCCACCATATGGTCAAAAATCATAATTTTTTATGTGTTATGGCAACAATCTTTCACACCATAGCCCTGAAATTGGTGAGGGTAGCACATTTCGTTCAGCAGTTGTCGTGCTTTAGTAAAACAAGCTACAGCTACTTAAGACATTTTGGAGCTTCCTTTAGACAGAGTTAAATTTGTAACTTTTTAATAATTATTGATCATTTGTGCGGGCGGCACGGTTGTGCAGTGGGCAGCACTGTGGCCTTCCAGTTAGAAGGTTAGAAGGAGTTTGAATGAGTTTGCATGTTCTCCCCCGGCATGCGTGGGTTTCCTCCGGGTACTCCGGTTTCTCCCACAATCCCAAAAACATGTGGTTAGGTTAATTTAATTGCATCAATGGTTCCCCCCACCCAGACGCTGCTGAGAAGCCATCTGAAGATTTGTGTGAATTACGGCTTACAAAATGATACATTGCAGCACATTGAAACGGATGCAAATAGAGAATCTGGATATTCTCCTATGCTATTGCAATGTCTGCAGTGAGGAGTACTTGGATTTTCAAGCCCAATCAGGAATCTGCAGGTAGTTATACATCATAATTATTCTGTTCAATCAGAAAATAATCTTAGCTCCGATCAAATAATCTTGGGGATTCTCTTGAAAATGGGCCATTAGGGATGTCGATTCTTCTGATTTTAGCCTTGCTGAATTCCTGACAATAACCAACACCCTTTTCACAATCACATCACACTTCCATTTGGTTGGTAATGTGTGTATTTCCACATGCGCCTTAAATCAAGAATTACGTTTTTATTCTGCAGTAGTCCAGTCAGAGGAAGATGTACTCTCACACGCATGCAATCAAGCTGTGGAATTCATGGATTGCCAATCAATGAATGCTGCCGTTTAAACTGAGAAAATAGAGTAGAACGCAGTACAGATGAAAACTTGATCTTCTGGCTCGGGTAAAGCACCATTTGTATTGAGGTTAATCTGAAAGACTGATTAAAAAACAAATGGAGTACATTGGAAATCGCGCACATGCATACTGATCAGTAGGTGAAACGAGCAGCCAATCAAAACTTCTGTTGCAGTGCGGATATCGCCACCCGCTGTCAGATATTGAAAATGGGTAAAAATCGTACTGCTCACAACTTTAGCATATATTAGTACATGTGAGGAAGTATTTACTTAATCAAAAGAAGCAGCTACTGCAAAATACGCCTCACTTTGACCAATCCACATCGTAATGTTCAATCACATGACAATCATGGCAGCACGCAGGCAGTAAACACATCTTCAGTTTTTTTTTTTATATAAATTAATAATTTCAATGAACCTGTGCTTGTTGAATAGCACCATGTTAAAAAGAGGAGAACGCAGACGCTGGAAAAACACATGTGATCTCCTGCTGCTCACCAAAAAGAAATCTGGCTGTAGAGCAACTTTCTGTGCAACACCAGATGAGTTCATCTTTCGTTCTTTCAAGAATATTTATATTATTTGAACGAATGTTTGGCATTTTGGGAGAAAACTACAGCGGCCCAATAGCGCAGGGTGAAAATTTGCCAGAGTTTACTAATAAACAAATTACTTGGCTAAAAAAATCTACAACGCATGGATATTAAAACACTAACATGGAAAAAGTGACAATGATTAGACAAATGGAGCTTTGTCTCCAACAACACATTTTTTTTAATAATATTTAAAATTTAATTAGTCCAACAAACCTAGACGACAATATGTTATATCTCTTGCATGTACAGGTCCTTCTCAAATAATTTGCATATTTTGATAAAGTTCATTATTTTGTGTAATATACTGATAATCTTTAGAAGTTCGTATATTTCAGATTCATTTACCCACAACTGAAGTAGTTTAAGCCTTTTATTGTTTTAATATTGATGATTTTGTTAGGGGCAACCTTCCCAAGATGGTGAAAGGGAAGGGTTAAATGAACTCAGATGCACACACACAATAGAGCCACACTCGTTTAATAAATAAAAACGAACAAACAAACACAAACCCCCGTGATAGGGCAAAACCTTACATAAAAAAAACCTGTAGCAGAATTAAACTCTAAATTCAAAAACAAAACAGGAAAAAACTTAACACAAAAGGCAATCAACAATTGCTAACCGGCTGGCTGCTGGGGAATAAATACAAAAATACAACTTCAAAACTTGAGCAATGCAACCCAAGATTTCAGACTTTCGTAAGTTTTCTTTAAGGCATTTTAAAAGTGTTAAAATACTGCAATTCTAAATGAGGAGTTCCAAAACACAATAAGCGTCATTCTAAAAAAAGGATTTTTTTCCAACTCTGAAATCCGTTTTTGTTTTTTTCTCAAACTGCAATAATTCCATTAAACCAAGCGCAGCACAAAGAATACGAGGAGCTGGAAGATGTTCAGTTGGAAACATGCCTCTGTCAGATTTGAATTGTTTTGTAATCATTCCATTTCAAGCTGATCACACTCAATAAAGTCCTGCGGAGATGTCCCAAAATCGCCAGCAGGTGAAAGAATGCGGATTCACTTGATCCGGCAGCGGATAGCTGTTCCAAGTGTGTGGGTTTTGACACTGTTTAACCGATCTATTCTAAAACCAGCCCCATGATTCAATATCAATGTTGTATATCATTGTATAGGTTCATAAAAAAAAAAAAAAACTTTATATTGATGCCTTGGATTTATTGCGTTTTGTGAAAAAGGGCCATGGAAAGATAACAAAACCAATTTCGTTCTAAAGAAAACACATTTTTACCCAAATAAATCAAAATGGAGTTGAGATTAATCCTTAATTAATTCTTAATTCTAAAAAAAAAGTAGCTCACAAACCCATTGCTATTCAAGGAAAATGTACTTGAAATTACAATGCTATGGAAATAACTATCGCTCAAGGATCGACAAAGGATCAGTTCTGACCTAATATTTCACAATAAAACAAAATTGTAAAGATTAAAAAACAAGCCGTTCTAACACATGTTTGAATTGTAAAATATAAATGAGAAAAATACTGTTAAAATATTTCAGAAATAGTTCCATCACACACCTTCGGTAAACAACTGAACAATAGCCAAACCGAAGCTTCCTCGAGATTCTCGTCAGAGACATAAATCATCCTCCAACCATCCTCTCCGAAAGACCAGTGCAAAATGAGCCAGAATCTAACTCAAAATCTGCGTCTGACCTATCAAACCACTTGAAAGGCGTTTTTCCCAAGGAATGTCTGATGTCTGCTGTAGTTGGGAGCAATTGGAAGGCGGTTTTCAGCATCATTCATCTTCTCGTCTCTTCGTGTATCTCTCCATCATCTCAAAAGACTCTATTTAGTTCAAGGCCACAAACAAACAGTGTATTGTAAGTGTGCATGACCTGATGTCTCACTCTCTGCACATTTAATGCAGCAGCCATATTTAACACCCATGCCGTGTTGTAGAGACTGTCCGTTCCCTCTGCCCTCTCTCACTACTGGGAGAATCGGGGTCTTTGTCATGCCGGCAGTGCTTTTTGGTACCATTGAGAGGATGGAAACACTGATGCTATTATTCTTGAGGTTTCCAACAACTCATTTTCACAGAAAGCACTCTAGTGAGCACCATCAGAAATGTTTGTTGTGGGTGATGCTAGAGCTTTTAGCCGAAGAAGAACGCACCCTCTCGCTCTCCACTCGCATGAATAAAATCAAAGATCGTTTATTGGACTGTGAAAGTAAATTGAAAATTTGGCAAAAAAAAGTTTGCATGTTTCAACGCCCTTGTGTTTTTTTTACGGTATATCACACCAACCGATACCTTAACTCTTCACATAAAGTTTCCGGTGGCAAGAAACGAGGAAGTGTACACTCAAAAAAAAAGTTGTTGGATGAACTTAATTAAATTAAGGTAAATTTTTCCACGAAATTATATTATGTGCATCCAATTAAACTTAATTTGTAGAATGGATTAATTTTATTCTTGTTGCGTGAATTAATTTTGTTTAGGACTTTTGAACAAAAATAATTTATTTCAGTCCTAAAAAAATATCTTTTGCAATGCCCAATAAAAACATTTTTGTCAGGTTAACTAGATTTAATCTTTCTATGCCTACAACATAAAATAATGCTATATTAAAAAGAGTTCATTTAGTCACGCCTACTATATATAACAATGCCATTTCAATTACATACATTTTTGTCCTGCCAACTAAATAAAATTTACAACAGCAAAATAATTTCTTCCAAGTTGACCAAGTTAGAGACGGTTACTTAAATAACAAACTACTTTTACATATTTAGCATGCCCATAGAAATTACTTATGCAGGTCTACATGTGACATGCAATGCTATAACAAATTACAAGTTGCTACAAGTAACACTTAACTATGAGAAATGACAAATTTACAAAAAGAATCTGACACCTGCTTAGTGAAATAACTGTAAACATGTTTAATTAAACTTCAAAGACACATCCTGATCAGAAGTTGTTTACATGTAAACATGTTTAATTGAATATAAGTAGCATTCAACCTAAACTGTTACAAAGACAAAAAAGTCCAGTTTATAAAAGTGAAAAATTTGTAAACATGTTTAAATGAACATAAGTAACATTCAACCTAAACAAAACAAAAAAAATGTCCTCTTCAGAACAATGTGGACTTAATTCTGAGACAGCTTAAGCATTTAAACAAAGAGCTACAAACCACATGTGAATGTGATTCACCTGTGAATCACCTCTGAAAAATCAATCTGCACCCGACCCTCTGTTGATGACGCATATCCGGTTAAGACGAACGAAAAAATATTATGTAGACTCAATTAAAAAAAAATGTGTAAACCTGCTTTTGTTAAAATTGTGTTGACTTAATTTAATAAAATTAAGCTGGGACTACTTTTTTCAAGAATTATGTTGAGTGGCCTCATTTAAATTAAGTTAGCTGAACAATGCGCAAGAATCGTTTTTTTGAGTGTAGGTAAACAACGTTATGGCTTTTATAAAAAACCTGGAACGACTGCAAAGATATTTAATCGTTCATGTTGAAAATAACTGATGGACTGGATTGTGGTCAAGTGAATTCTCAATCTTAATCACACGGTCGCCCTTCTGTTATTTGACATTGATGTAAAAAAAATATTTTAATAAAGGATTAAAGAAAATGAATGCTGTTCGTTATAAAACACTGGATAAACAAAAATCACAATAGTTGACAATTCGTTAATAATCCATTTATTAAAATTCTAAAAACAATGATTTTTTTAAGTATTCATAGCATGTTTTTAGTGCAATGTTTTTAGTTGATATGGAGATTTATTCACCAATTTTGGAGAAATTCAGGTTTGAGATTTTCAAAAATGAATAAAGAATCAAAATGTGAATTTTGTGGCATTTCAGACATCTGATGTATTATAGTGCCTATTCTCGCCAAATTTGTTGAGACATTAGTGTTGCAATTTGCAGAAATAGAATTGGAAAAAGTAATAAAAAATGTAATTTGAATATTAGAGTGGCTTTTTTAACATCTTATTAGCCATTTTCACCATAAAAAAAAGAAATTAGTGGCAATTTGGAAAAATGTAGGTTCTAAAATTAAAAATTATATTAAAACAATTACAATATTAGAAAATGTTTAACTTAAATAGAATGTTGATAACCAGTGCGCTGTGTTTGATCAGCATTTTCAAGTGTTTTTCTGTACCTAGATATATTACTTAGTTTTTTTTCCATGATGTATTATTGATAACAACATTCTGTCACAAACATTCCGGAAATATTATATATGAAGACATTTTCACTATCTTTATTGTCTATGAATGAGCGAATGAAAATAATATTTTTTTCAGAGTTTTTGTTATGGCTCATCACAGAAATTCTAGATTAGAGGCACAGAATAGATCTGGAGTTTTTCCAGGTAGAAGGTTGTCGGTTCAAGGCTCACCGGTGACCTTCCTGGAAGGAGTTTGCATGTTCTCCCCATGCTTGCGTGGATTTCTTCCGGGTACTTCGGTTTCCCCCACAATCTTTAAAACATGTGGTTAGGTTAATTGAATAATCTAAATTCCCCTTAGGTGTGAATGTATGAGTGGATGTTGCCCTACAATGGACTGGTGAACTGTCCAGGGTGTACCCACAACTCTCGCCCAATGTGCGCTGGAGATAGGCACCGACAGACCCCTGTGACCCCAAAAGGGAATAAGTGGGATGGAAAATGAATGAATGATCTGGAGTTTGGTTGTAAATTGAGCTTCGAGACTTGACTGATGAGTTCTATGAGGGGGTTCTGATTACAAAAAAGATTCTTATTTTTCTATGTCTTAAAAACGATATACAGAGGTATGCAAAAGGGCACCCCTGTATATTTCCATGATTTTCCTTCAAAAAACATTGGTTTGTCTGGATAAGAAATGTCAGTTAAATATATTATATATGATAAAAAATAGAGTGCTATTTTGAAGTGAAATAAAGTTAATATAATGTAAACAAGAATTAAGTAAATTAGGCATGTGTATAAATGTAGGCACCCATATCGTTTTAATCATTTCAATACCGTTAACACTTATTATTAGAACTCAAAAATTAATTTCACCTCCATACACAAGTGAATTTAATCATGAGAAAGTATTTAAAGGAGGCCAATTGTGTTTCTCTCCTGCTTATTGTTTAAAGAGTGGCAACACGTGAGCCTCAAAAACTCTCAGATGAGCTGAAAACAAAGATAGTTGAACAACTTGCTTTAGGGGAAGAACACAGAAAACTGTCTCAGAGATTTAAGCTCTCAGTTTCAACTATGGGGAACATTGTGAGGAATTGGAAGACCAGACAAGACCAATTTGATTTGCACTTAAAATATACATATTACATTTACATTTATGTATTTAGCAGACGCTTTTATGCAAAGCAACTTACATTGGGAGTAAACATCAAGCAGTTTGGTACAAAGTGGATTGATCAGAAGACATACACATAGAACACTTTCAAGCTAGTACAGAAAATGAATTCAAATCAGTGCTTTAGAGGTTTTTTTTTTTTATTAAGTTAATTTAGTAAGTGCTCTCGAAAGATGATTAACACCCGCCAAAAGGCCGCCTGAAACTAGCTGAAAAGAGTGTTAATTGCTCGCCTAGGCTAATCAAAGGGTACTTTAACCTGAGCGTGCAGCGAGCGCTAGAGCTTAACAATAGTAGTCAAAGACAGACGCTATGTTAGTTCAGGTAAAAGTCTGTGCTGTTTAAAAGCACAGTGCTCTGTAAATACGTCAGTGACAGTTAAGATAAACAGAAAGAAGACGAAGTACCTCGAGACTGAAGTTCTTTAGTGTGCATCTTTGAATGCGCAAAACTAGCGTGCGTAGTCAGGTGATCTCCGCGTCCTCGATGTAAACAAATCTGCTAACTCCAACAAAATGACTGCAGCCTCTGACTTAAGTACAGTTATATATATATAGATCCAGAAATACCTATTTTTCACTTGTAATTAGTGAAAATGCCTTGTTTCACTAATTATTACACTATTGAAATAACTTGCTTGATCAAAAAAGATTTTAACTACTTTTACAAGTTTTTTTCTTGTTCCAATAGTGGTGTTTTTATCAGTACTTAAATTATGTAAAAATCAACTTTTCTGACAACTCTAGCATCTTTTAGTGCTGTTTCCTCATCAAAAACATGCCTCAAGATTTATTTTGAATCTTTCATGCATGTTTGTGTAATCCTGTATTGCTTTTTTGTGAGCTATAAACGGCTTAATGTTCCTTGCAACTTCCATAGTTCTTACCTCTGCCCACTGAGCAATCAGGTTAATCACTAGTGCAGCTCATTTCTATGCAGATCAAGTGTGCTGCCTGACCTGGAAGTGAGACCAGGTGACCCGGTCTGAAGAACAATGCAGAGAAAGTGTGTTTTCTGTCGATTCTAATGTAATAAGAATTAGGGTTCGGCGAAATGAACCAGCAACAATGTCCAAGATGAAACATCGCAATCGTCCACCAACTTAGATTTGGTAACAGACCCAAGTTACCTAGAGCATTGCTGCCGAATATATGGTGACGCAGCAATATTAGCTGTTATGCAAACCAAGCCAGCATTGCACAAAACACCTGAATTGGTTAATAATGTCAACAAAACACCACTGGAAAGAATAAACACATTCCCGATTTCAAATTACAATACTTCTGTGAAATGAATCTAAACTTTGTTCAATAACAGTGCTCGTTAGCATATACAGGCAACAAACTACATGAAGCGCATTGTTTTTGTACACATTTATGGTTGATTCATCAGCTTGCAGAGTGATGAGACTTACATAGAACTCTTTGATGCACTTTGGACTTTATTTATGACCCTTTCCAGCCTGGGTGACACACAGAAAACTCTTAATTCTCATTTGAACAAGACGTTTTTTAACGATTAAGAAAGAAAGTTACTAACGGTGCAGTGATAGTATAGAGGTCCCTATAATGGCATAATATGGCCCCTTTAAATTTGATTTCTTAAAACAACATCCTTAATAATCTTTGAAATAAGAATATTTTGACTTTTTTATTTTAGGATTTTTGTTCAGTGGCAAAATTAAAAGCTTGTTTTTGCAAAGTTTATTAATTCTAGCAATGACCAGAATAATTTGAATGATTTTTTTTTTATCTCAAGACAAGTCATATTTACTGAAAAATAGGGTAAATCTATACCTTATAGTTCTAAACTTAATTATTCTTAACATAAGAAAATGTCAGTAAATATATGTAGATTTGGGCTCAGTGTTCGGTGTATGGATAACCAAACTGAATGACTGCTGCTTAGTTATGCCCAAACTACTATGAGCAGACCCAAAGAACTCAGAATAGATTCCTAAACATTTAAAAGGGTGTGCAGAGTGTTTTGTATGTTCAGATGTGCATATGTGTGTGTGTTTCTGGGGGTGAGTTTATGAGCACAGCTGTGTTTGGGTGGATACTGCACACCAGAGGGCAATCCATGATCGGTTTGGCTGAAACTGTGCGAACTGACCACTTATAAACATAACAATTCACTTCTGTCTTCTGGAGAAGGGAAAAACATCTAGTTTCATTTGGCTGAAACTGTGCGAACTGGCCACTTATAAACATAACAATTCACTTCTGTCTTCTGGAGAAGGGAAAAACATCTAGTTTCATACAAACTGTGATTGAGAAAGTCTGCCTCAACCTCATCATCAATAACCATTGACCATCTCTCTAACCATTAACCAATCAATAATTTTGTGGGTGAATCTGACAGTTTGCAAACCAGTACATGCCTCCCAGCAAATTAAATGTGAGTGCCTTAGAAGTTGGATGGGAAAAACCACAACTTCTTGACCTCTAACCTTCACCAACCACACTGCATTAGCTGACATTATTGTCAGCGAGTTTATACAAAGGAAGTTGTTGCTATGGGGATTGCAGAGAGCACATACACACTCAGATTCCTCTGATTCCAAAGAACGCTTGTGTAGGCTTGCAGAGGTGGCATTATGCAACAGGCAGATGTTTGTGTCAACTGAGGCAGAATGTAAGAAAGAGAGCTAGAAAACAAAGCCGCTGGACGCAGCGATCAAAGGGTTCTCACACCTCAGAAGCCATCGCCCAATGGGCATACTGTGCGCCAATCCCCAATAATGAAAACCAGAACATAAAATGTTATGGCCAGCTAATGGGTATACTGCTGTATAGATGTGTTCATACATGGACCAGTAATAAAAGGGGTGGACTACCTCCTGCTTCAAGGCGAAATTTCAGGTTCACCAAACCACCAAGCCCTCATCATTCAACAAAATAAAAAAAATCTCCACAATAGACCGTTGCTGAGGATTTTAGATTAGACTGACTGAGTTTCAAGGCGATCAAGTAAAATCTATAAGAGGAGTTTGTTATAATATGAGGAGACATAGAAATGTCATACATTTTACTAGAAAATGTAAAATAACTTCCTGTGGTTTTTGGAAACTTGGCCCCAATTTACTTTTTTGAAGGTCTTGGTCCATTAAATAAGGGTTCCAAATTTCAAACATGTCCGTCAAACACACTCTGTAATAGCAGCAGTAAACAGCAGAAAATCTATGTTTCTAAATAGATCAGGTATTGCATGGCTGAGTTATTAACAACTTCCTGTTTATGGCCAAATTAAGACTTTTGCGGCCGCCATGAGCACATCGTTTTAAAAAGTCACAAAAGCCTTGCAATTTAACATCCCATATGCCTTAAGATAAGACTAATGAAGTTTGGAGATGAATAGATAAAATCTCTAAGAGGAGATTGGTATAGTATGAAATAGGACGAAAGTAGCCATTTTTTCTAAAATAACCGACTACATTTAAGTCTTGGTAGTCTTCACATATGTGGCGCTAAAAACCATTTTGTCACATCTACTTTGAACCCCCATCAGACGTCAGTTATCACCAGTTCTGATGTGTGTGCAAATTCTGTGACTTTTCAAGCATATTTAGAGTACATTGGGTGCTTGAGCTTAATACATTTTTGTTTGTATTTTAAAAGAATTATCCCATTAAAATAAAACATACAGAAGACATCGGACCTGATTCTTTTGGAAACGTATAAAAATATCACACAAAATACAATATAAAACCAAACACACTTTATATCTCCAATTCTATGAATTTTGAATTTTAGGATTCGGAGCTACCCGCTGACTCCACCCCTTTCCTGTCATATAGAAGTTGTCCACTGAGTAAACCTTTTTTTTTGTCTTTATTCTAAACAAACAGTATATCAGGGGGGGGGGGGTGGAGATTAACAGATACATTTTGATTAGGGAACATGTAAATTTCCCATCTGAGGTAGCCCTTTTAATTAACTAGTCTTAAAATGACAACTTTGATTAAACTTAACATATCTGTTTCAGTTTGGCTCAATAAGTTGCAGGGCCAGTTGTTATTATTTAATAAGCACTGTTCTAATGTCAGTTGTACCACTGTTTTATGCTGGGATTTGTGTTGCGGAAGAAATTCTGTCCCAATAGAGAAGAGTAGATGGAAGCAGGGCGTTGTTCTCTTTTCAATCATACACTGGAGAACTAGTGGGTTGGAAGCTTGGCTGGACAGATTAACAGTTTCCTCTGGAAAATAAGCTGTGTCCAGTGAGTCTCATAAGGGGATTGCACAAGTTTAGAGAGAACGGACATCCTTACATTCCACATTAGCTATCACATCTGGTTCTTCTCACACAGAAAGCACATTTGTTGTAATGAAACCATTTCAACAGATGTGGACCCACCAGATCGGCCAGGTTGTTTGGCGACGGGCAGAGAGACCTTGGTGAGAGGCAAGACATAGACATCAGGACCGTTGAGAGTAGGTGAAACTGGTGTGGAAATGTCCACTGGATAATCCTCTCCCTCTGCATTCTCAAACTCCTGAGGAAGCAACAAAAAACACTGGAGTCAGCAAACGATAAAAACAGTGTACACCACAGTGAAGGGGAGCATCTGGGTAGAAAAAAGAGTGACATATGTTTCTCTGATTATTAAGAGGACCCTTCAATTTAATGTGTGAATTTAATATAAAATTATCAAATTAGGTGTAGATATCACTGACTATGAGTGTTCTGTTACTTCTTAACTTGTTTTTTTTTTTTTACATTTTGTGGCACTCAAACACCTACATACATATATGAATGTTTTTTTTTACTTTGGCTAATTGCACAAGGCTCGAACCAAAGTAATTTTGTTCAACGAACCTGAATGAATTTGAAAGTAAAATTACAAAATATTTTCAAAAACTTCTATAAAAACCTGCAACATGTGTTTATCACAAATATATTGCTATTTATTTTCATCTTCATCAATTTATTTGCATGCGCTAGGTATATAAATGAATCCAGCTAAATGGTAGGAGAAAGCACCAGAGCCCTATATGGTATTTCTTTGGATCCAAGAAATAGAAGATATGAGGACATGTTCTGAAAGGGAAAAGTCCCCAAAAATCTCAACATACATTTACAGAGCTTGCATAGGGATGTTAATAAAGACTTTCTTGCTAAGATTCTTGAATATACCTTCTATTGCAGAACTTGTCAGTCTTAATATTGTCACACATTCTGTTTTTTGATTACTTTGGGTAATCGCATAAGACTAGAATTTTTATATAAACTTCTCTAAAAACCTGCAACGTGTTATCACAGATATATTGCTCTTTTCTTTCATCTTCGTAAATTTATTTGCATGTCCTTTGTATTGAAATGAACCCAGTTGAACAGCTGATGTAAGGAGAAAGCGGCAGAGCCCTATATGGGATTTCTTTGGATACAAGAGTACATGTATTTTGCTGGAGGCTAGAAGATATGAGGATGAACCCCACTAGTCTCAAAACATATTTACGAAGCTAGCATAGGGATGCTAATAAAGATTTTCTTCTAATGATTCTTATTAGTAGCTCCCCCAGCAGAACTTTTTGATTTCAATATTGTAAACTTTAATATTGTAAAACTCATAACTGTTTCCCAATATTTTAATCTGCTTATTTAAGTAGAGCATTATTTCCTAACAAAAATTATAAATGCATCCCCAACACCCCAATCCATTTTTCCATATTTACTATTTAGGGGTCATTTGTAAGCTGAGTTTCTGTGGAGAATGATAATAGTTGTGTGCAGAAAAGGTGATCTGGCAATCACTTTTGGATTTTTCCGTTCACAACTCCCTCCATTCTTATTGTATCAAATGGCAATTCATGAATGGTTTCTTTGTTTTGATGTTCAACTGTTCAAATGAGCTGTTCCTCTCATCACTGACGGGGTGAACAGTGTGAGACCAGAAGAATTGGCAGGATCTAGAAATCGGAAATGCTCCTCCAGATGCCTTACAGCATTCTGTGAAAGCGAGTGCAGAGACGCCGATAACTGGAAAACAGTGACCCCTAGGCCTTGCACATACTTTAAAGCACAAGCAAATGGACATAAGGCATATATACACAAACACTCAACATCCCCTAGAGGTCTCTTGGTCAACATCTTCACACGCTCCTTACGGCTGCCATATGACCCACTGCTGATCTCTCCAGTGCATAAAAGTGTAACAGCAAACAGTAACTTCATACACACAGTGCTGGGATTCCCAATCCGATATGGTGGGACTCATGGCTAAGTCAGTCACAGGATAAAATTCCTAGAAGCAGAATTGCACACGCTTCCTTATTTTTAGGAACAACCTTTATTGTAATTTTAATTCTAGGTTTATTACAAAGAACATTCCAAATGCAAACAGGTTTTTGTTACACTGCATATTTTTCCAGTTTTGCCACTTCCAAAAGAACAGGAAGATCTGAAAAGTTTATCATATTCTCTACTCATCACCAGGACTAACTGCACTTGTATAAAAACACACTCAATTGATCCCTCAAACCTCTCCACTATGAGCAAGAACCAAGAATTGACACCAGGAACAAAACTGTAGACCTGCACAAGGTTGGAATTGTCAGATCCTGCAGTAATACCTCATAGCTGTCACCTGTGTATAATACTTAAGTCATTTGTCAATCATCATCGGTGTATCCATCCACTAAATTAACTTCATCTCCTAGAAACCAGGATCTCCAGGAGTTTGGTCGGCCATGTCATCTTTGTGTTTTCTCTGTCTCTTACTCTACGTCTCTTATGTACCATTGCTCCATGAACTTACCTGAACTTCCAAAGAGGGCTACAGTTGGTGCGGGATCGCCATCATCAGTGGACTAGACGCTGTTCTTCTATGTTGCCTGCCTGGTGGTGATTACCATCTCCATTACTTACCTGGTTCCCGTCTGTTCCTCCTGATGACACCGTATAGACACCAGAGACACCAGCCTGATAAAAGCCAAGTATGGTCCCTTTAGCCCCTTTAGCGCTGGTTATCAATAAACCATTCGAACTCTCTGTTGGTATTCCTCTCTGAAATGCACCATCACAGGAAACGTGACAGGAATGGCGATATAAAACAGCTTTGTGCGAAGGTAACAAGGACACCAGAAGAATCTAGAAATTTAGGATACAGAATTTGGACATTGGCCTCGAAATGCAAGCCAGCATTCTATGAATGCGAGTGCAGATATGCAGATAGAAACACAGAGAAAGAAACAACTCTTGTTGCAAATATTAAAAAGTACAGGAAATAAAACCTGTGGCTCCATGTGTTCGAAATGATGGATCTTGAATGCTTTCCATTGTCATACAAACAAAGTTTAGTTGAACAGAAGTGAGTGGTTTATACTTAAGTTACAAATACATTGGAATTTTAGCAATTGCAAAGTGAGTTTAGTGAGTTCCCATCTTACCGTGCTGCTAATGTGATCAGGTTACTAAGAACCTATCATCCATGATCCTTAAATCCAAAGCTCTTCATAAAGCATCTCTGCAGAGCCCAGATGATTCCTGGACCTGATATCAGAGATTGACCCATATCACCAAATAACAGAAAAACTAAGTCTTGAGAATTGATTGTGACTCTCCAGATAGAAGGCTCACACAAATACAACACATCCTCAGCTTGAGAAAGAGTGTCTGAGTTAGAAAGAGAGAGACGGGGAGGGGCAGTTCCTGTGTTCTTCCCTTGTGAATGTGGATGACCATTGCTTGAGAAAAGCAGAGAAGCTTCCACAAAAATGTAAGGCTGTAAAAAAAACTCAGGGAAAGGCATTCTAACATTCTGTGCTTATGACATAACTCTTTTTTTCTTCATACTTCCTTCCACGCGCTCACATGTGCACGACAGGCGTTTGCTCAATCCATCTGCAAAAGTGAGCTCTGCAGACAGATTATTGTTTATAAGAGGGGGATTTTTATTTCTTTATGACAAACGCCAACTTTTTAATGAGGGTGAGAAAACAAACATTCGTGACTAAACACAGATTTTCATATTTTAGTTTTTTTTTTTGTGAGTATTACCACCATAGAAACGCCACTCTAGTAATGAGGCTTGTTAAGGCAAGGCCAGAGAAACACCTGCCACAAATATGAAAGTCTCCGCACTGGTGCATAAGTTCATCCAAGTAAAACTGTTATTAATATCTTATATAATACATCTATTTAGAGTAAATATTCATGTAAACTTTATAAAGAATGCATTACACTTTAATTGCGTGAGGTTCCAGTGCTCTTGGATGTATCAAACTGAACACGAGTGATTGAAAGACGAGCAGGGAGCATACAGAGGGAATGACAGCACCCTCCGTGAAATCAATAATCCAGTGATTTATAGTGTCAGAGCAAGATCTTATCTGATATAATGTCATTACACAACTACAGCATTGGCTGCTGTGAAAAACCCTTCTTACTTTAAACCAAAATATAGCAAATTATTTGTTTCTACGTGTGATCAATTATTTTCAATTATGAATATGCTTCAAATATCATGCCTGAAATAATGTTTTGTGTAGTTGTGACTCTTAAATTTCCAAATATATGTATGTTCTATTAGACGTTAGATTTTTCTATCAATTTGCTGCACCGATATCTTAAATTGTCATTTGGTGTGATGTGAAATCCATATTTTCCTGAACTTCCTCAAACATTTTAATCATGACTTCTTTGTTTTTTTTTTTTCCTAAATCATCATGCAAAGGAGGGCTTCGCTGCATCTTTCAAAATGTCTTCAATAAATTCTCTTAAAGCTTATGACCAAATGTACTTGATAACCAATTTCCTTCTGTTCTATTGATCTGTATTAAGCAGTGATATGCGGTGAGAGGAGGCACGTGAGGCCGTGCAAAATAACAACAAAAAAATAAACTAATGTTTTATTTTGATTGCTGAATTTCACATTTACCGGCATTTGCTGAGGCTACTCACTGCTCGGGAAAAAGTCTACAGGAAAAAGCTTATTTTTAAAAAGTACAAGTTCAAAGTTGTACACAGTTCAATAGTCTTTTTTCGTTTCTTTTGGTGTCCTCCATGATCGCTCAATTTTCCCCTGCGTGCACAAGTGGTAAGCAAAAGTTTGGGCACCCTGGAAATTGACTTTCCTTTATAAACCATTGGTTGTCTGAATAAGACATTTCAATTCCATATATTATATATGAGACAAACACAGAAATATTTGAGAAGTGAAATTAAGTTTTTAGGATTAGTGAAAGGTGTGTAAGGATTGTTTTAACAAAATTAGACATGTGCATAATTTTACGCACCACAAAAGAAAAATTAACTCAATATTTTGCCGATCCTTTATTTGCAGAAATAACAGCTTCTACACCTGTTTTTAAGCTTCCAATTAGAGTCTGGATTCTGGTGGAGCCATCTCCAGTTCAATCAGGTTTGATGGTTTCTGAGCATAAACAGCCTACTATTTAAATCACAAATTTTCAAAAATATTCAGGTCTCGCTACTGAGATTTTCTCCCTAGACCATGATGTATTTTTCAGCTCATCTGAGACATGTTTTGAGGTTCCCATGTTGCTACTAGAAGATCCTAAGAGGAGAAATACATTCTGATTGGATTCGGCTGTATATGAAGGTCAAGGTTCCTCTCTAAACCTCTCTAATATATAGTGCTTATGTTACTGAAATCCATAAATGACAAGGATACGAAAGTTTTATCCACTTTCTTTAAGTAATTCTTTGTCCATTTCTTTGTCCATTATCCATAAATCATATAAACTTTATTTCACTTCTCAAATATCACTGGCTTTCCTGTGGCTCAGTTGGTAGAGCATTGCGCTAGCTATGCAAAGGTTGTGTGTTCTAATCCCAGGGAAAGCAATAACTGACAGAAAAAAAAATGTGTTCATTCAAATGTAAGTCGCTTTGGATAAAAGCATCTGCCAAATGCATAAATGTAATGTAATGTTTGTCTCCTATATAATATATGGAACTGAAATCTCTTATCCAGACAACCAATGGTTTATAAAGAAACATTTTTAAATGTCACAGGGGTCCCCAAACTTTTTCATAACAGGAAACTGCTAGAGATGTATTATTTTTGTTTGTGTTAGCTGGAACTTTATGATCGGAACTATTTTGCATTGTCTGCTGATAAATTGCAGTTAGTGTCACTTCCTATTGTGCATCAGGAGGAAATGTGGGAATGTTTGGAGCATGGGAGATGTTTGATGTTTCATCATTGATGAAAAAAGGCAAGTTTGATTAAAAACACTGCAGGATGGGAACCTCTCAAGGGCAAACGCTGATTGGATCTGAAATGAATCACCACTGTGAAATCTTAGTCATGGACTCCAAAACTACTCCAGAATAACACTTACAATTAATGTTTCCCTGAGCTGCCTGGTGTTTCTCCCAAATGTTTCCATCATTAGTTAAGGCCAGCACAAGACAAACACGAGAAACGAGCTCTTATAATGAAACTCGAATGCTTATTTAAAGTATCACTTCACCTTAAAGCCAATGTTTCCTCGTTTACAGCACAGGCAAGCCAGCATGAGGAAGACGAAGGTGAAGAGTCCAGAAAAAGACACAGCCACCACAGCCAGAGAGGACGACCAGGACAGCTCACTTAGAGGAGCGCCATCTGCCGGAAGATAAAACATTAGAAAAAAAAATCTATGACTTTCCCACAGACATCCATTTTTGTTGAAATTCCGCAATCAGTAAAAGTGCACTTTCTGACAAAGTAAGTGGTCACATTTAAATTTGTATGTTAGTTGAGATTTATTCTTAATTGTTTAAAAAAAAACCACACCCTCTTAAGCCCTGAGGCCTATTTTCCGAAAATCCTATACTTTTACTTTTTAAGGCATTTCTCAGCTTTTACAAGGCCTAAACTGCAAATCTTGGTATCAAAATGAAGGTTCTTGGGGAGTGGTGTGGATGAGTTAATTTGACAGTCAAGAACACTGGGTAAGAGTAATTGATGTTGGAATGGCCAAAAAATGAACTCCGCCTAAAAAAAAAACACATGTTTCCTCCAATATCTCCTTATTTTACTTATAACGAAGCAAATAAACACAATCAATTGTAACCACTACATGTCAAGAACATCTGTAGCAAGTTTGGTGTTCATACTACAAGAAACTAATATTCTGTAAAGGTTTTGATTGAACAAAGTTCAGGCGTAATCCATGTTGGCACAGTTTGGCACAATTTGGCACAATAATTGAAATATGGAAAAAATCTTGTCCAAAGCTTCAGCTACGTTCATAGTCTTGTTTTCTTGCTTATGGGACATGATTTCAGCAAAAAAAAACTCCTAAAGAAACGCTGTAAAAGGGGGGTAGAAGCTCATTTACGCCATCTTGCTGCGCTTTTGGGAACCTTTCATTCACAAACGCTTTCGACGTCGAGCTTCTGCTTGTCCCTACCCCCCGACCATCTGTCCAATCCGGGAGCTCTATATATCGCTGGAAAGCTCTGATTCTATGGAAACCAATCAGCTCAACCATTTTGAGACTGACGGGATCGCCGACGAATCACACGACGCGCAGCGTGGAGAGACCACCTCTTACGCACGGGGAGTCATTCCATATTTGGTGACGTAATGACGCCACAGAGCTACAGAAATAATCCAAAATGGCGTTTGCGCGAAGCTATCGACCGGACATAACAACAAACAGACTTTTATCGCTATGGAAATAACTTTTTGTTGAAAAAACGGCAAAGGTAAGACAAGATTTACATGCTTGCTTGGTTTTTCGCTGGCGTTTTTTCGTGGAACTTTCGCTCCCTGCTCTGAAATACTTCATGCAATGTTAATGAGTTGCATATCACTGGTTTCAGCTGGTTGTTAGCTTTCATTTAATGTAATGGTTTTGGTGTTTCCGTTTATATTGTGGATACATATCGCACATAAACAAAAACGTGGTCATGAATTATACTCCGGACATGTTGTTGTTTATTTGCATGGCGTTCGAGCTGTGGTTAACGGATATGAAATTGAATTAGATACGTTTTTAGAGGAGTTTCCGCTGAACACAACAGTATTTAATATGTGTGGGTTATTCTCAGGGTTAGTGAGCTATGAGTGAAAATGTAACGCACAAGGGGGCAAGTCCCCGGTACCGGGGACTCTCGGGCTTAAGAGGTTAAAGTTAACATTTTAGGCACTACAGTATATTAAAAAAATTAACTACAAGCCCTGAAATGCAGACAATGGGCTTTTTATCTAAGTAAGTCCTCAAAATGATATTCAGATCACAAATGTCTCATGGAATTGTTCTCATTAAAAACATATTCACCTACAATTCATCCATCACTCTGGTCAATATGGAACTACTACAACAAATAGAAAATTAGACATATAACTCAGCAAAAAACTAGGGTTAAATTGGTTTTTAAAAACTCGTAAAAAATCTCCAAGCTCAAAACGACCCATTTTTGGTACCGCATTAAGTCATGTGTCCTCAGTGAAGCTATGTTTATAATTGCACTCAATAACAGCACAATGGTCCACTCAGCAGACATTATAGAATGCTACTCTGTGGGGCAAAAACAACACGCAATTTTCAGAAAAAAAAGTCATTTTTTAAAAGCACGTGCTGTGGGTGAAAATATTGATTATATTTATATTTTAGGTGTTTCTAGAGGAATGTTTGAGAAGAAAGGAATGTGACTGTTTCAAGTGTCCTGATAGTGGCAGCAAATGGTCAGAATGTCCAGTGTTTAGAAGAACAGTTTCAAACTGCCCTTAAGCTAAAGAACTGAAGGAATGGATCATAAAACCTTTCTCATTACCTTCATCTCACAGAAATGAACAGAGAACAATTTGGTTATATGATTAAGCAATTATTTGCATATACAGCCTGGCAACTAAACTCTTGTTAAAAAAAACGGAGGAGAGCGAGGATACCTGAAGGAAAAGCAGTAGACCCATGCTGTGACCAATCACACCCCATCTTAACTCTTCAATAAACATTTGGAAAGCATTTTTGATTTGATTCATTCCTTTATCTTCATCTAGAGTTTACTTTGGGCCAGAGGCAGGGATACACCCTGGACAAGTCCACCGCAGGGCAACACATACTCACACCTTAGGGAAATTTATAGTATTCAAGCAACCTGACGCATGTTTTTTTGGGGGGAAACCGGATTACCCAGAAGAAAACCCACACAACTGAGAACATTCAAACGCCTCCCAACTGTGGCCACATAGAACATTTGTGGAAATAAATCAGGAACCAAACACTTAAACTCCAAATTTTTTGACTAGAGGTGGGGTAATGCTACTTTTGCACTCTCTGTCAAGAATCATGTGTGGATTCGAAGGTTTGTGAAAAAAAAAAATAGATTTTTACCTTTTTAAAGTGATTGGGTTTTTTTCTCTCAAACCAAAGGTGGTCATTTGAATGTGCTAGGGCGCTGCCCCACCACGCATTGCACTGAACTAAAATCAGACAAATGCACAACATTTAATGTTTCAACTTGAAGAGCAATTAAAAGCTGTTTCTATCTTGATTGACTGCAGACCAGGGGCATTTACCTTTTAGGAAGAACCTGGGCAAACACATAAATGAACAATGAGCGCATTTAAAAATAAAGAAATAACGAATCACTTAGAACAGCATAATATTAAGACCAAGACAGATTGTTCTTGTCAGCAAAGCTGTGTTTGCCAGTTTAATTTATTTATAGCACTAGCAGGATTTTCTCTCCAAATCCAGCTCCAGTTGTTGCCTTGGAAACGAATGGATAAAGCAAGAATAAAATCGGCAATTGGCTGCACGAAGAACCTCATTTCAATGCATTTCCCCAATAAAAATCCACAACCTCAACGTTCTGCTCCATTCCTCAATCTATGAGTTCACCGATGTTTCCGTTTAAATTGTCCGATAACTTACCATAAAAGCAGCTATAGCAATACCGAATGTTTTAGAAAGATGCTTGTGTGTTTGTGACACACAAACAAAGCACCACTTAGCACAAACGACCAGGAAAATTGTTCAACACCCATTCTACCTCAGTCCTCAAGCAATCTACCTCATGATCCTCAAGCAATATACCTCATGAAAACTTAAATGCTCTACTCAGCAATATATATATATATATATATATATATATATATATATATATATATTTCAGTGCAATATCATTCTGCAATTCATCTTCTGTGCAATATCATTCATCTATTTATTTATATCTATTTATTTCTTGTGTTAAATGTTTTATTTATTTATTTATTTATTTATTTATTTATTTTATTCTTATTATTCATCTCCTATTCATTTTCTTCCTGTCGATTAGAAATGTGCAACTGATAGCTTCTGTCACCAAAGCAAATTCCTTGTAAGTGCAAACCTACTTCGCAATAATGTTCTTTTTTTGATTCTGATTCTGTTTTTTTTTTTCAAAGCCATACTATACTAGAGTTAAAATAGATGTAAAGCCAAACAAACACATGGCAATCAATGCTATGAAATAGGACTTTTATTCTTTTGAAGAATGACTCTGAGCTGAAATTAGCATTCAAGGATCTCATTACTGCCCCAGAAACACAGGGGGAAGTACCCTCTGGTTAAAAAGGATTACTGGATGAACATAAACTGTAACCTGGATGTGGAATCTAATCACAAACATTCATTAGCATATGTCTCAATAAGGACCAATCTCTTTTACTGCAAAAATACAATCAAAACATTTTAATAGAGGGACAGAGATGACCCCATAAAGCAATATGTTCCTTTATGACTGAAATTAGACGTAAAGGTCACTAGGGTTGTACTTCTAAAAGGAAAGGAACCATTGCTTATATGACCATTGGGGCATGAGCCAAGAATACAACAGTGCACGTGTTCTCAGGCACTAAGTGAAGCAGCTGATCTGGCGCCAAGCAAACACAGAGATCACTGTTAGGTTTGTTTTCAACTTTATTAAGTGTTGATGCCATACAACTTTAGTATAGACAGTCATGGCCCTGGGAGAGCATTTCAAGTCTAGAAGCTTGCCTCATTCAGTGCATCCCCCAAAAGCTGACGGAGACTGATGACATCACATCTCTTTCATGATTGGCCTGTTTCCCAGATGTAGTTTATTCATTTTCTTTAGCCACATATTCCCTTTCAGGCCACATGGTTCTGCTAGTGCACACTTCAAGGAAAAGGCAGGGTCCATCACAGATATGCAAAAGTTTGGGCACACCTTTAGAAATCATTTATTGTTTAGATAAGAAATTCCAGTTAAATATATCAGATAGGAGACAATCAGTGATATTTCAGACATGAAATAAAGTTTATATGATTTACGGAAAGTGTGCAAGAAATATTGAAACAACATGTGTCTAAATTTAGTCACCCTTGTCATTTTATAAATTTCAATACCTTTAGCATTATTATTAGAACTCAAAATTGGTTTGGTAACCTCAGTGACCCTTGACCTCCATACACGACTGAATCCAGTCATGAGAAAATATTTAAAGGAGGCCAATTGTAAGTGTTTCTCCTCTTTGTATCTTCTAAAAAGAGTGGAAACATGGGAGTTACATTACCTTATGTAGAACTTCATCTTATAGAGGGAAGGATTAGGACAGTATATAAAGACAATTAATATTCAATCTTTTTTATTCTTCGTCTGAAGATAACAGAGCTTTGAAGCAAGTTTGGTTGCATCAACAAAGGCACTCGCTCTCTGGTAACCTAGCAGCGTAGGGAGTGACATGAAAACAGCCAATTGGGTAACATTGATTAAGTTTTAAATTTGGTTACGCCATATCATTGTCTTGTGCTGGTGTTCGGGATTCCTCTTCATAAGGTCAAAATGAGTGCCGGTGTGAGCGAGTAAATTATAAAAAAAACTTTATTAAGAGTACTCTCATTTTTGCAACCTTAAATGTTAAGTAAAAATTGTTAAGTGCTCATTGTTATGTATACAATTAAATTTTTTTCCATGTTGACATTTATAATGATCAGAGGAAGGTACAAAATTTATAATACAATTTTTAAACGTAAGCTTTTTTTCTCCTGTGTCATTAAAAATATCAATAATTATTTATATCGACAGCGATGTATCATGATACAGTTTTCAGCCATATCGCCCAGCCTTAGGAAGGAAACAGTCTCGACGATTTAAGCTCTCAGTTTCAACCGTTAAGAGTACTGTGAGGAATTGGAAGACCAGATGCGCAATTAAGGTTTCCAGTTAAGGTTTGATGTAGCAGATACACAGAGGAGCAGGAGGGTGAGAACAGTCACAGTCAACCCACAGGTCACTGTGCATCGTTCAACTATTTACCACACTTTACACAAGGAGATGCTTTATGGATGAGCATGAACTTTTATAGTTGTGGATCACATGGTTTCCACTCATTGTCAGCAGATTCTGGAAAACAGGAATCTTACAAAGCTAAAGTTGCACCAGGGCTGGATCTTTCAGCAATACAATGACCCTAAATGCTGCTTCAATTCCCTTCAAGAACAAGTACAAAATTCTGGAATGAGAACCTTCTGGAACCATCAAACCTGAGTGAACTGGAGAAGTTTTGTAAAGAAGAATGGTCAAATTCCTTCTGCCAGAATCCAGCCTATACAAAGTGTTTAGAGGCTGTAAGAAGGACGCACAGCAAATTGGGTTCATTTTTCTTTTGTGGTGCCTAAGTCTATGACCATGCCTAGTTTTGTTTAATAAAACTCTTGCACACTTTTGATAACTAGACAACCAATGTTTTAAAATCGTCAATATTACAGTCAGGATCTCTAGTAAAGGGAAATCACATATTTATTTCTGGAAATGTAAATATGGTCTAGTTTATATTTCAAGGCCCCATAAAATAACAAAAAGCCATGCTTTCCATCTCCACTAAAGAAGCCAAACAATAAGACGCTACTGTTGGCTCTTACTAGAACATACAGTCAGTGGTAGACAAAACAGAGTGTGTGTGTTTGATGAAGCAAGTAAATCAATGCAAAAAAGAGCTAAAAGAACAGATTTCTGGTGTTTAAATAGCAACACAATGAAAAAAAATGCAAGTTGTTTGCTCTCTCTCTCTCTCTCTCTCTCTCTCTCTCTTTCTATCTTTAACTGGTTTTTCTTCACAGTAGCTCAGGGGTTGGTAACCATTTTCAGCCTCTCTGCCGACAGCAGGAGCAACTCTAATGACTAAATGATGAGAGATGATGGGGGTGAAGCAGAGCACAGATGAAGCCAGGAGAGATGGAGAAAACGTGTTTCCTCTTATACGTGGAAAGGCACTTTATCTCGATAGAAACACTGATTAACTAACAACACAAAACAAAGTCAAAATGATAACCAATCACAAGACTGGATAAAAAACGGCTGGTTTCCCTGGAGATGACTCTCAGGTCAGTCTTATTGGTTGTCTTGTAGGAAAGACCACCTTGACCAAGACGAGCTGAGATCTAAACACCAGTTTGAATTGAGATTCGCTCAAATCTCAAGATGGCTTCTCGGCAGGTTGCTTTTCTTCTGCGCTCACCACGTCAAATGGGGAAACAGGAAAGGAAAACGGCAAGAAGAAGACAACAACAGAGAAAAATGAAAAGAACACATAGAAAAAATAATGCATGACGAACAGTTTCTACTAGCTGTTTGTCAAAAATGTGGAGAAAAGAGAAAATTTGTGGTGCACTGTTTCTAGTGCCACCTCTTCATCTCATCAAAAGTGCCAGCTTTCATTGGTCTTGATTGCCCTTGGTTTAATTTCGAGGCGCATCTGAGCACGTAACTTGGCAACGAAAGTGGGTTGATGTGAACAGGCCTTAAGACAAGACAAAGTCATGCTTAGCTGAGACCAAGTCAAGACCAAGACCAAAAAAAAAATACTTTTGTTTATTGCAAAAGATTAGAAAATTGTTCCTGAGACAGGTCTTAACACAACTTATTGGCTTTCTGGCTAGGTTTTCTTCTGACCTGACTAAAATGTCCTAAACCAGAGAGTCTGAACTGACCAGCAGCGCAAGGTTTAAGATGAGAACGTGACAATGGTTAAATATCATTTGTAAATAATCCATTACCATTTAATAAGCCTCTCATCATCCACCAGTTACATTGATTATCAGTTTTCACACACTCGACTCAAACCTCTTTGTGAAAGGACACCAAGGAAAAAACTGTGACTCAGACTCTTGACGATTATTTGACAATTAATCCAATGGGATTCACACTATGTTCCATTTAGGCAGTTGCAAACATTTCTTTAGAATTTAACTTACAACTTGTTATTTTGATGAAGCTTCAAGAAGGTAATGTATCTAACATGCCCAAGTGATGCACAATGATAGAGCTCTCTGTGAAACACTTCTCTACACAATGACTCTCTGTGGTGCAGGCATTTTTCATATGCTAATATCTTTTCTCTCCAACAGCTCTAAGCAGTCAGTGTCAAAATATAGAAGCGAGAGGAAAAAGCCAAAGAGTATCAGAGAAGAGACAGACTAAAATTATCAAGTGATTCCTCTAGTAAGTAGAGATTTGACTGATGAAGCGACAGAATGGCAAAAAGGCGAATGTTGGGATGGGAAGAGAGCTTGAGCTGGACCTTAGCCCACAGTAAACAATCTGGAAATGGACATGCTGTAAAGCACATATGTTGCTCTCTCTGCTACTCTGAAAATAATTCCTGGGTGCATCAGAATCAGCAAACCCTGGAGACATCAACACACTTGAGCCAGGCCATGGTCATCAAAAGATGTCACCTGTTAAACAAGTCTAGGGATGGATTATCTCTCGGTGTAGCAATTGGGATAGACACCACTCTGCCAGGAATCACAGAAAAGTGTAAAATGACAGAATTGGGCCAGTGATTTATGTGGTACATATAGTGCACTGATTTCACCAACTTCCAGCAGTCAATTGCAACAGAACTCAAAGCTTTAGGCGGCCTTCAGATTAGCTCGAACAGAATGCAAGCTTTATAGAGTAGGCTTCTCTATAAAGTGCGCCAGATCTGTTCTCTAACTTGATTGACAAGTTTGTGTTTGGTTGTTTCAGTATTTGTTTCACTATATTGTTCAAACTGTGAGGTTTGGTGAAGAGGGGTTATGGTATGGGGTTGTTTTTCAAGCTTAGTTATAGAATTTAAGTTTCAAGGATTTTAGACAATTTTGGTAACCTTGACTGGCCACCACAGACCTTATCCAGAACACCTTCTGGATGAATTGTCTGTGCCACACCACTTAAGGGTACTTTCAGAGCAGAGGTTCCATTCATTTGGTCCAGACCAGGCATAAAAACTGATACATCACTTATCTGCTCATTTGGTCTGAATAAGGTGAAACAAAACAAATGGAGTCATATGGAAACATCCACATCAATCATTAACCAGATTGTGAAAAACATCTTTACAGTTGGTCCGAATTACCATAAGAGAAAAACAAAATGGATTAAACAACAGGAAAAAAACAGATATCACAGTCCTTCCAGAATAGACTCTGATTGCATTCCTCATCATTATTTATTAAATTATTTATTTTAATCAATTAAGACAATCACATTTTGTGAATGAAGTCCAATTTGGTTTTAAAATGTGTTAGAACAATGCCACCAATAAATACATGTCAGCACCACTGAAAGGGCATTATTCATTCATCTTCTTACCCACTTATTCCCTTTCGTGGTCAAAAAACATTATATTTATATAAAATAACTCAAATTGAATGCATCTTTACTCCAGATCAGGCACCTAATTCATACAATCAAACTAAACCAGAGGTTTATCTCTGAAGAATGGTAAAAAATGGCATGTCACTTGATTGAAGTTTTCCAAGACAAATAACATACACATAATTTTTCTCTTAGGAGACTGATTTGTTTTAAATGGAAATGATCTTTTCGAGCTCAGCGAGCGCAGTTTGAGCATAAGCGTAATGCTCTGTCATGATAATCAAATCTCCATGGCAACACTAAAAAAGAAGGCATTTCTGATCACAGAGAGCACAACTGATCAATAACCTTCAAAGATGAGACCACGGGAAGCAAATATTATTGTGCAAAAGGGTGACGCTCCATTCAAACATATCTGTCTTTACCAAAACAGCAATAAACAGTTTCATATTTAAATAAAAGAGTTGGTTAGCAATGCAAGTCTTTCACTGGGCTGGGAAGGTTACAGATTCAAGGCCAAAGTGTATCCAAAAGCATGCTTTAGGTGAAGTGAACACTCTAAATTGCCCTCGAGAGTGAATGTGAGTTTTTTTCCATATGTGAGCTGAAGAGCAAAACCAGTAAAACAAGAAAATGGATTGACAGTGAAATCGCTGAAGCAATGGGTTTGATTAAAAGGCTTCCCTTCCACAATGTTTCAAAAGTTTTAATGAGCAATGTGTTTCCAAGAAGTTAGCACACATGTATGTCAGTTAGCGGATGATCAGCATCGCAAGTGAATTCTGTTCCCTGTGGTTCCTGTCTTCATTAAAGCTTCAGGCGTGCTGGGCTCACAAATGCAGGGATTATATAACACTCAGTGAAATCTGCCACCTTCAATGCAAATAAGTGTAATTGAAAGTCAACCTCTTTTTTTTAAAGCACTTTGAATTTATAATGCACACTTGCATCCCTACGATATATCCCTAAACATAAAATAATTAACAGAATATTGCATATTCTGTGTGATTCAAATTGTTCAAATTATTACTTGCTATATTTTGCATGTATCCTTTTTAATTGTCCCCCATATACTTTTTTTGTATCATTTTCATGTTACCGCTGTGACAAAATTGAACTTTTATCCCTTTCTGAGAGGTTGTTTTGAGGTTTTGTAACTATTGGTGACTCAAAATCCATGGTTATTTATTTTAGTCATTTCCAGTTATTAATATGGAAATTGGTAAATTCCAATTGCTGTGCAAGCAGGGGTGGAAATTTTGTGAACTTTTGTGATATTGTGTATTTCCTTTTGAGTTCTGAGAGGTATTTGTAAAATGTGTTTTTATATATTTCAGTGTGAATTTATATTTTCTTTAAATATTGTTTAAAGTACTTGATGTTATCTGTAAAGAGTTTAACGCTGTACAAGACACATAAATCAAATTAAAATGAGAGAAAATGCGCAATCGTCAATTTTACAGACCCCAAATTGGTGCCATCAATTCCATCTAGTGGCGAAATTAAAGAACTGGAAGTAGAAGACCTGTGAAATGGCTTGTGTAATTCTAAAAAAAAGCACAATGGCATAAAAAGTGCTTGGAACAGTATATAAGGTTTAAGAAAAGTGCGCCTGGATTTTGATACAAATTTGCACATTGTTTTGATCTTGCCTTTGCTTTTTGGGGGGATTTATGATTTGTTATAATACACAAAAACCCTTCATGCTCAATTTGTGAGATTTTTGACATTAAAAAAAGACAAAATGTAATACTTTGAGTTGTATTTTTTGTACAATTTGTTCAAAAATGAAGCTAGGGTTGTACTAAAAAATTAGCCTTGACATAAATGCTGTAAAGGTAATTTATCATAGCAAATTTAAAGTACTACATAAAACTCTCAAAAAAGGCCCCAGACATCTAAGGGTTAATGTTTATTGTTACAATGGCTTTTACCGGTTCCAGCTCCAGAAATTTCCCAGTACAAAAATTACATCTTAGTGATCTTAGTCACCTACTTTGAATATGCTCAAATCAGCTTCTAAAGATGACCTCAAGGAAAATCAGGAGATGCTCAGTGCACAAAGCTACTGAAACCAGCTAAACTCACAGTAACCTTCACATTAGTTGAATAAACTAAATTACTCTTTCAATTCAATCTTTTCTGATTCTTCTGAGACCCTGGTGGAAACTTGCACAAACAGAGTACACTGGCACATTTCAACTTTCAACAAAACATTTCAGTTTGATCTGACACGATGAATACTCAAAGCTGTTAGCCAATCAGAGCAGAGAATAATTAATTTAAAAGAATCAATTAATAAAGCGTTAAAAAGCCTCATGATTTTGTAATTTCCTTTAAAACTAAGATGTTTTGTTATGATTTAAAAAGTTGACAGCCCTATTAGTGGAACTCATAGAATTGAACCAGACACGTACTAATGCATGATTATCTGAAAGGGATCAGCATCTCAAACATGGTTGTTTTAGAAACAGAAGATAGAGTAGTAAAGTTTCTGGGAAGAAGCTAATCAATCCCAACTGGCCATTTTCTACCAGCTCTGTCTGCAATGCAATATTCATTAGGTCGTCCGGGTTTGAATGTTCCAAGGGCAAGTGGTCGCAAAATGAAACGTCCAACCTATTCAATCACAGCACAGGAATGAGTTCTCAGAAAAAGTGCACGCACATGCAACTGCTGTGCACAGTAAGAAG